>CAJFCO010000082.1:1787430-1803875 GCA_904066015.1 Synergus gifuensis
AAATTCGTTCATTTGAACGTTCAGAACTTTTGGTACATATTATTTTAAATTTCAAAAGACAAACGATTGTTTTGAAAGCTCTAGATACATGTTTTTACTTTTAGAATGCTTTTACGTTTTTGCAAACCACACTTTTCTTTTAGAAAACCTGGAATTACAACATTATCCACCTCAAAGAGGGGCTGTATCAAAATTAAGTGCTTAATTAGTGCTAATTTATGATTCAAATTTTTTTCTATATAGAATGATGATTTCAGATGCTGAGAATATCGAAAAACACGTTGATTTCTGAATTTTGAAAGGCAAGTTTGAGCATCTACATTCTACAATTTGGAGTGGTTGATGTTTACTTTGTATTTGATAGTGATGGACATAACGAGGTGGAAGGAGATTGAGGATTAAGAGAAGAGGGTTGAGCGTGAAATGGACGTGAGTGCTCGCAGTCATATAGATATAGATTTAGTGGTATTTACATGTATACGGCAGGGTACTTGTTCAAAGGTCAAGTGATACCAGAAACTAGCCAAACTGAATCTCGAGTGCAAGGTATGGATCGATGTATACAGGTGTATTTGCATACATTAACTGCATATGTATATATATATGTATATGTATATGTATATGTATATGTACATGCAAACTCCTAGATCCATCGGGAAATCATTCCCAAGGCCTGGAAGTCATTCCACATTCCCAAGTGAATCCCTTCCTCCTTCACATATCAAGTTTGCCTTTAGGCAATTGATACATGGGCTTAAATTATACATGGATCGAACTAACCACCGTTTAGCTTGGCTCGATGTAATACGTGGTGTTTGTGGTGAATTTGCTACGATACCTGGTTTCATCCATTCAATACCTCTCCTAATAAGTTATACCTTCAAAAGTCTAGCCTCAGATTTGTGGGATGAATTAACTGGTTGAGAGGATGGTCGATTCAGCTGTGTAGTTGGTCTCAGAATTCGGTATTTGAATGAGAAATGTGTAATAAGATACGTCATAACACGTCTGAGGAAAGCTTGATTGAAACTAATGGATGACGCGAAAAACGAATTTTCACTCGATCGGAAGAGATGGAAATGCACAAAAAATTGGCATTAGGTACGTAAATTCGTGGCATTGAAGTATTTTCATAGTCTGACGTTTTATAAATCGTTTTAAAATATTTCGAGTCAGATCGACGGGTCGCGCTCTTCAAAGAGCATAGAATCAGCCATGAAGTTTCTCGCGGGCGGAACATGGGTCTAAATCACCCTTTTGGTATCTTCGAGCTGAGCGATAAGAAACGGCTTTCGATCCGAGGAAAAGCGCTTCTCTTTGAAAAAGTGCTCTCCCTCCTCTTTCCATCTTGCCTTCGCTCTTTCTCTTTTCCTTGCTTCTTCAATGCTGCAACGAGGACGAAAGGCCGATGGGTGAAACTTTTCCTTGATAAAACGAGGCCTCTTTTTGCCACCTTCTACCCCAGTTTTCTCTTCCCTGTCTCTTACATTTCTCCTGTGTCCCTTTTTATCTCCTAGAATATCGAGTCTATAAATCCCTCGGCGTCTTACTTACTCGATTCAACTGTGTGTCATTAATATCAAAGTTAAACCACTTTCGACGAAGGACCCGCGACCCTGTCAAGGTAGAACGTTTGTGCTTTGAGTTCAGACATATTTCAATGTTTGTGTTTTGCAGTCCCGTACGTCGAGGAAATAGAATCCGAAATGGAGAACGGATTGAATACAGAATGTGAATGAAGACAAGATAATATATTGGAGAGAGATTTTAGGTAAAATTGATTGTTTTGGAAACTTGAAGACTTTTTTAATAATAGTTTTCACAACTTACAAATACATAGATTAAAGAAAAGTTAATAATTAAAGATGTAATAATTAGGAAACTCAAGAGCAGAAAGTTCTGGAAGCAAACTGACTGCTTGATAGGTGCGGATTTAAGTTTCCCTACTCTGTAATCCGAGCTTTAAAGATGAGCTTGTCAGTGGCCTTCATTTAGCCAATCAGCTGCCGAGAATGAAAATTTAGTTAAGTAAAGCGCTAGCTCGAAAAAATATACTAAGGTATCACAGTACTTGAGACTGTTTAATTTTTAATCTGAAAACTTGGTCAACTTTCCTCAAGTCTTCTCTTTGTCTCACTTTAAGCCCACAGAAATTACCAGGCCACATTTTTACTTGCAAGAAATAACAAACTCTACAAGTTTCATTAGCAAATCAGCCCAGTTCAGAGGATCCTGCTCTGGAAAATGCAGGTTCGTTAACGACAAAGTTCAGACGTGAAGTACTAGCTCCGTGTTCCTTTCTGCAAGTGAATTGTAAAGTACCAAGCAAACCGACAAACGCTGACAAATAGCGTGTCTCTGAATACCAAGAAATTATTGCCAGAGAACATAAGACGGGTGAAACGAACAAAGGAGCTCTGGCACTTGAATAAATCTATTAATTTAATTAACGAGTTTGACAAAATAGGCAATGTCGATGGAAAGCACTGGGGGGTGAACTAAACAATGTAAGTAGTGATATAGATATAGATGCCACTTAGATGGAGTGCCGCAGCAGGAGAGACAATGAAAAGTAGAGTAACTGAGAAGGATCGTAAGGGTTGGTTGAGATAGAAGAAGTGGTAGGGGATAAGTAAACTCTAGAGGGAGGAGGGGGAATCGACACCCTGCCAACATCCATTCATCTTCTACTGGGACTCGGATACCAATTCAAAGTTTTGTTTGTCGATCGTCAATTCAGGGATCAATGTTTCGAAGTAAATCTCGCTGAAGCAAGGCTACTCGGGACGAAATTACAGATACCACTATTTCCCCTTCCGTATATACTATATATTATGTATTTCAGGAATTCTGGAACAGTAGAGTGGTCCATTTTATTTGGAAAAAAAATATATAAGTGTTACAACACCCTTTTTCTGCTGAGAGTATCCTAGGATCTACTTTTTCTTATGTTCGTTTTAAGGGTAACTAAATGCATTCAGGGTTTTACACCAATTCGCGTGAAAGGTACTTTTACCCTTAACACCACCGCATCTCTGGTAAAGCACCAATACGAGCTGTTTGAAAGGGTTGAAAGGTAAACTTGAGAGGACGAAGTAAACACGATCGGTGCACTCGAAGGCTTATGGTTATATACTGACGCACGTTTAACACCAAGTAGATACGACTTTTTCAAAGGGTCTTCGTTTCACTCAGAGTGAAACCTAGAAGGTAGTCTAGGTTATTTCTCCCTGCAAACAAAAAAGTTAAAAAAATGAGAGATGAAAAGAAAAAGCAAAAAGCTTTGGTTGGCGGCTTGCAACCGTAAAACAAACAGGGAGACTTGAAACAGGTCGAGTTTTTCGGTCCGTCGCTTTCGGTATTCCCTGGGATTTTGCTAATCTCTATAGCAACTGACCGGAAACACTTCGGCTCCAAAACAAACCCTATCAGAAATTCTTTTTGCAGTAAAGGTTACGAATTCTGAGAGTAACAATAAAAACTAATTCTGGGGCTTTAGATGCGGATTATTCCAGTTTCAGAGTACTTATAAATATTTGTATAGCTTTCAGTAAGGCATTTGCATTGGTTGACTACTTTATCGCTTTATGATTTTATGTTGTGTATGAAATGTTGGAATACATATTGAGTCTCTCAATTCCTCGCAGTTTTCGCTTTGAAACTTTAATATCGGAATTCGTTAGAAATCGCGATTCTGAGTGTTCTACTTACTGTCTGTTTTATGGCTTTTATACCAGCAGAACATTTTTAGAAATTATTTAACAATATGTGCCAGGGACTGCTTGGTTTTAAAAATGTATAATTTGAGTAAACTTGAATACACGAACGCCAGGGTCACGAACGTGACCCTTTCGAGTGTCAAGTGTCAAATTATTTAGTTGTACAATTTCCATGTAATCCCAGCAGAGGACAATATTGCTGATTGTGTCAAGGGTCGAGTAAACCTGGGGGATAGTCGCCCTTGCTATCTACTGAATCTACTGTGTACTGTTATTCTTAATAAATGTAATTATTATGCAATTTAACTAATGTTTACTAATAAATCAAAAACAACATTTTTCTTTAAAAAAGCAGCACAAAATTCGTAATCAAAAAGTCTACTGAAACAAATAGATTCCACAATTTAAAAAATGTTTTTAGAGAATTGTTAATAATTTTTCTAAGTGCCGCCACTCACAAATACAATTATTATTTCTCCATTCCCTCACTGTGCTTCCCCTCTTTATCTTTCTTTTCAAACTATTGGTGTACGAAATCCTCGTTTCGATTTCGCCAAATGTGTCTTGCATGCAAAAGTAGTCTTCGCAAGATGCCGACAAGGAGCCGGCAAGCCCGTGCGTGCTCCGGGAGATTTCCGGTTCATGAATCATGTATTACCTACCAACCGCTTCCTGACGATTTCGACCAGCCGGCGAACCATGTTTGCAGACATGAGAGAATATCGCAAAATTTCCAGGATCTCGCGGTTCTGTCGATCGTACTGGAGATTTCCGGACTACTACCGACTTCCGGTTTTCCTCGCACATCGTTTCGTGAAACTCTCTCATCCCCTTTTTCCTCTATTTCACCCATCGCACCTTTCCTGCCGACCATTTACTCTCTTTTCTTCGGGTCCTAGCTCTCGACAGATTTATAGCGTCGGGACGCTCATTTCGTATCGTTATTCGAAACTCGGGACCAGGCGAGGGCGACTCGTACAAATGGCGCAGGCCCTGATTAAAAAGTTTTTCTCTCTTGCTATATTGCGAACGATAGGGAAAAAAGGAGGCAAAGTGAGGGAGGCCTCCCTGTAGACTATAAAGCTTGGCGGCACTCTCTTCTATAAAGGACTCATTGCCGAACGGTATATCGAGGAAAAGAGACGAGGGGAGGGAGGCACCTTCATATGAAAGAAACTTGTAATGTCTATTGTTATTTTTAGTTGGAACAATATTTCTGGATAAAAAATAATTGGAAAAAAATATTTCGTTCAATTGAACGTTCAAAACTTCTGTTACGTAATTTGAAATTTCAATTAAAATTGCATTAGACTTGAAAATTTGCACGTTAAATTGAATTATTTTCTATATCGGGAAGCTTATAAAGACTTCAGTTGAACTTTTGAAAATTAATGTTTAAAAATTAAACTCCATTACTTCCTTTTTTGTACTCACTCCGATTTTAATATCATTTTCAAACCAACGCAATTTCAACATATACTATTATAGTTTTATCAAATAAAATCCTAACACATATCGGAAACGGTTATTACTCTCATAAAAGAGACTCGCAGAACGATTTAATTATCCACAAATTGCGACAGAACCTCTTTGTTATAGTTTGCGAACCAAATGGACAAACAAAGTCGTGATTCTGCGTGCTTGTAAAAGTTTAGTGGAAGCAATTATTTCAGTATAGAAGAAAATAGGATGTATAATAATCTAACCGAGAATATCACGTTTTGCTTATCAATGATTAAACGGTCTTTCCGATGTTATATGTCTAACAAGTATAATTATCTGAATATCTTGTATAACGAGTTTTCGGTCATTGCTCAATAAACAGCCAACAACAAGAGAAAATCGATTCGCAAATGACTAATTTCAATTTGCACTCAAATACTATACAATAACCAATACGTGATTGGGCTTCTGAAAATTTAGAGTACACAATTTGTAAATTACGACTGCGAGTATGTAAATATTCACTTTGTATAGAACTTTCCTTCACTTCTATTTTTGAATAATGATTTTAACTTATTTTCTCATTAGAACATTTATTTTTTTTTGTCTTAAACCTGAATAATTAAATTAACATATACGGATGTGAATTCGAAACTTGTTACATATTGGTTTATCAGTAAATGAAGATTACCTGTCCATTAGTAAATGATGTAGAGTTCATGCGGTCACTCTTGGATAACGGAATAAACCCATGGAATTTGATGTTTAAATATACCCAACAGACAATCTCACCGAAATTAAACTAATAGCGAAAGGGAGAACAGATGCTTTCAGTGAGCAAATTTCTACTTTAACCACCATTCCCAGCGACGATTCTACAATCCACACCCTCATTCCCATCTTATTCCATCGTGAGTTTCATGAAGACACTTCGCTAATTCAGCCGACTCGGCTGCAGAGACTATTCTCTAAGGCGAAGGATTTAAGTGCATTCTTGTTCTTAGGCAAAGTGAAAAAAAGAAAAAGACAAGAAAAATAGAAAGCAGAGGAGATAAAATTCATCTCTTGAGTAAAATATCGCTTTAATGCGCGAGAGGTGCTTTCCTGGATGAGAAGAGTGTCAAATCAATTGAGAATCGAGTAAAGTGCGTTTCTCATGTAAAGAGCAAGTAAAAGTCTAGAAAGTTCTTCTCTCGTTCAACTGTGCTCCTCTGCATTTTGATTTCAGAGTTAAATTTCGGTTTGAAGGATCCATGAATCACGAAGAAGCTTTTAAAATTCGGTTTGCGTGGAAAAAGAGGGCGCGTCTTTTTCGGTCCATGAAATTCACAGATTATCGATTTTACAGAGGGGTGACACTGGGTGCAAGATGAGGAAAAACGGTTTTGTAATTTTGAACACTCTCTTTTCAAGGTCAATCGATTTTAGAATCAGAATAAAGTACTTTCAGCAATTTAATAATAGGCCTCAAAAATATATAATTTTAATATGGTTTTCGTAAACTAGATGATTATGAAAAATTACCCTTTTATTATAACGTTTATTATTAATAAATTATTCAAAATATTGAACATCAATTTCTCCTTTTCTGTTTCAGGTGAGTTCAAATTCAATATATAATTATCGTTCCTATCTCCATGCAAGTATTTTTCAATTATTCATATCATATTATATTATTACTATTCCGATTCAATGCATGCAGTGTTGAGAAGCGGCATCAATAATTGAAATTGACATCATTTAGTCGAGTAATTAATGATTTCCTCTGGTACAAGAATGGTGGTTATTTATTCTTAAGCAAAGGAAATGTAATTTCTTTAATTCATATCTTTCTTAATATTTATAAATTTATATCTGTGGTAGAGATTTTCCATGATTCAATATATTTTGCTATTCTCAGATATATTATTAGGTTAATCATATCAAATGACTCGAATTGAAGTATTGATTCAATTAATTTTTTCTGGAAAGTTTTTTCTGAAAATTATTTTGCATAATATCAATATTTCAAAAAGGAAGTTGGGGAAACGACAAATTTATTCAATTTATTGGATTTCTATTTGACCCTGATCATTTATTGCATCATACACATTTAAAGCTTATTATATAAACGTATAAAATAAGATGAAATTCGTTCAATTTTTTCAATTCATTCTACTATATAAATTGCATGCAAATGTTGGTTCATCCCGAAGAAATTGTCGAATTTAAAACGGCCTGTGCATGCCTTGAACTCAAGAATGATAAGGTCCCGAGAAAAAGTTTCAATGATCTTTGCAGTGGGGAAAACCGCCTCGGAAAAGTCCTGGGGGTTTCCATGTGAATTTGTATATCTGCTTTCGCATACGAAAGTACAGAGGACGTCTATAAAATACGTTATAGAGTTTTCAATTGCTAAAACCCACTACTACTTTCTAGTCATGGGCGTTACCACACCCAGCCACAAACCGTAGTGTCAGATCTGCTAAAATTCAAAGGCAGTAGTCGTAAAATGACTATCACTGAAACCGACCAAATCAACTAATCCGAAAGCCATACGAAATCGCAGTTTCGAAAGCAGATCGATCGGGGATTATAGTGGAATAAAATGTCACAAGGCTCTTGATAAATTACGTGCTGATAACGCAGACTTCCGTGCAACGCTGACTTTTCCGGATTAAACTGATAAAAAAATCACTTTGAGCTTTATCGGATGCAATCACGTAATCGGAAGATTTTTATTCTTTTTTGGATTTTGCTGATTCAATAGGAGAGAGGAATCTATTAAAACGGAAAATAAAAATAAAGAATATAAAGAATTGCAATCAACTTTATTTTTCTTTTATTTTCTTTTATTTTCGATTTTCTATTTCTATCAGGGGTCGTTGCACTTCGAAAATGCAGCTTTAAATTAAAATCATACCCGTAAATAATTTTAAATGTAAATGTACCTATAGAATATAATGTTTCAAAAGTAGATTTTCAGCCTCAAATTATTAACGTTGATTGAATACAGCGTTTTAGGCCCTCTCTGTGCCCAGATGTTTCATGAAGGGCCAAATTACACTAAGTGGCTACAACATAGATAGGTCAATCAATCAGCTTTATGGCAGCAGTTCTTTAAAGAAAAGCACAAAAAATAATGGCTCCGTTTCACCCCTATCCGAGGGAAAAAAAGCCGTCAATGATGATGAAAAATCGAGAGCATGGACTCGACCAATACTAGCATAATAGCTTTTCTCCTTCCATCACAAGCAACCGACTTATTTCCATCCCTTGTGGCAGACTTTTATCCCGTTTTGCGTATACATTCTTATTACATCGGAGAATATCTCAGGCACACTTGAGTCGCCAGAGAAGTCACCCTCGAGACCTGAACTTGATTCCGTTTGCGTGCAGTTTGCTCGATTTTTATAGTCGTTTCTTGCTTGGAAAAGTTTTTTTTTTTTTGTTTTGAGATCAGGATGCTGCAGTCTGGCAACGCGTTCGTTTGACCGCTTCTGCAAGACGAAACTTAAAATGGATGCTCACAAGCGCGGCTCCACGTGAATTGACGATTCCGTACTGTAGCCTGCTCTTTCCAGCCCTTCAAACTCACCCCCAAAATCCACATTCAACTCGCGGCCAAGCCCACTGTTGCCCACCTCAAAACTCTTCAACTAGCCCCGGAGGAGCGTCTCGCCTCGAGAGAGCCAATTTTCGTAGGAGGATGAGGGAAGAGACCCAGGAAAGAATTTATTGCTCTAGTTTTATGCTGTTAGAAGCAAGTACGAAACGCTGCGAGCACGTGTGTGCGCGTGATGTATGTCTTGCGCTAACAATGCGGAGTCACAATCATTGTGTATTACTTGTTATGAATGCGACTTGGCAGAGAATTCGACCCTTTTCCCCTACTGATGGGAATTCAATGTCTTGCTTCTCGACGCGGCTTTTTCTCTTTAGCAAAGTTTTACGAGTCGACAGATGAACATCGAATGTGGAGAAAGCCAATGGAAAAAGATCAGTGTTTGATGCCAGGAATATGTTACATTAAATTAGGGTCGAGGGAAAATATTCTGACTGTTTGGGGCGATACTCCTTTGGCTTTTGTTGATCCTTCAGGTGGTTGGATTGCGAGTTTCCGGTTGGGGTGACAAATCTTTATTGGCAGCATTTTTCTCTGATTTCTATGGAGAAATCATGAGTGTATCTCAAGAACCGCAGACACTGATCTTGTACTGCGTAAAAATGATTTTGTCCTTCCTTACTTGATACAATGTTTCATCAACAGTGAATAGTTATTTAGTACAAATGCTAAAATTCTAGAGAAAATATGCAGAATGAGAAATATGTCTTTCCTCAAAGTAATCTTGATCAAAGAACCTTGGAAACGATACTTAAAGTCCACTGACCTGAGATTACTGTTAGTTCCGAGGGAAATTAGTTGGCAAGTACAAATCTTGTGAAAGAAATTCTTACTTCTTCTCGAGCTTCGATAAGAAGAAAAAAGAATGGTGAATGTCTCTCCCGAGGGGAAGACTGTTATGACGGTGTATGCTGAAGTTAATATGCAAATTTTAATTTACGGCGGTCCTGAGTAATAGTGAATTACAAACTGTTTGCGCTTGTGAAAGACAAAATAGAGTAAAGCTATAGAGGAGTAAAGAGCTTCTTACTGAATTGGGGTCTGCACCGTTAATAAATATCATGAATATAAATGACGAGTTTCCGAGATGAAGTTAAAGTAATTTTGAACACATGGAGCAAGAACTTTGAACAAAAATACGGCGTGCGAAGTGTGAGGGTAAATTACTGGATTTTACCATCCTAACAACCTATTATGTATATTCGTCTAAATTAACATCATTAAGTAGAAATGGTTTGTGCTGTTAATAGTTCTAAAAAAACTTGAAACTTGCACAATTAATTCCAGTGTTAAATTGTTCATTATTCAGAATCTAGCTTTCATTTGATTTAAAAGATACTTTTTCCAATAGCAAAAATAGAAGTAAATTTCACAGATTAAAAATTTCTTTTAGATATATTTTTTTTTTTTTGATTTAAGAAGCAAGCAAAAGGAAAATCTTGTTAGAGCAGCTTAATCTTCGTGAAAACAGCAACTCAGGACATTTCCGCGGTTTTCTATACTCGAAGCTTTCGACAAGAGTTGTCGGGAATTTCACGGAAAATTGGATGGAGAACGTTGCCCAGAGGTTGAACGATGTTTCACGTTCACTGTAACGCATTCTCTCTTATCTTCCCCGTTCCTCCCATGTTATCGCGCATGATGCAATTCGATTGAAAGTTCGTTAATTCTCGGTAGACCAGCTAGTCATTTCATTTACTTGCACTTGATGAAAACCGACGAGATTCCTTTGTGTAGAAAATTTCATTTTCCGGTCAGAGTAAGACTAGATTCATGACTGTATACAATGTTTAATTCCGACTTCTTTAAACCAACAAACAAACAATACTTTACCAATTTCTAGTAGAAGCTTTTTTCATCTGATCAATCCTCTAATAGCATATCGAGTTTCAATTATCGAGATGATTAAAAACTCCACTGTGCACGCATTTTATTTTATTTTCAAAAGTACGCTGACAGAAATAACTACCTGCGTTTGTTTATACATATATGTCATGTTTCACTATTAACTTAAAAAATTGAATACTTTTTTCCGAGTTTCGTACACTGTAAAATACCCTTAAAATCCGTAATATATCAATGCTGCAAAGCTGTGTGAATTTTCATGGGTTACTATGATTGTTCTGGGTAAAGAGCTCTTGAACTGGTGCGATGAATATCAAAGAGTATCATCGACGCGTTGTGCAAAGAAATTTAACGCGATTTTATTCTGATTGGAATTGCATTGCCTCTGCGTGGTTAATCGAGTGCTTTCAAGGCAAATCGCGAAATTGCAATGGGAATTACACGGCATGATATCTGTATGCGTAATACTATGCTTAACGATCTTCTCGAGGTTTGTCGATCTTTTTATTTTGCGACGACGAGTTACGAGCTCGTTACGCCACCCAGATTCTCGCCTCGTGGTAGCAACGCGACTTCCGCGTTCTTTTAGCCTCTTTCCCCCTTTCCATCGACTTACTCCATTCCTTTCCTGAACCTTATCCCCTTTCCGACGGTGTGACAAATGAAACTTGGAAATTCGAGATCTACCGGATTCGATCTTTGCGGTTGGGAAAATTCACCCCCTCAGAAAGGAAGTGAGTAGAACTTTCGGGGAAAGAAGTAAAGTGCGAACATGGCAACACCACGATGTGGGTTGTTATGTGATAAATTACACAGGAAGGAAAATTCATTCTATTAAACATTTGACGCTTATAAGAAAATTGCTTTACATTTGATGCTAAATTTCCTGAAGCATGACGGAGAAAACTGGATATTAAACCGTAATATCTATCTATTTAACTATAGGGCGACTATCTAGATATTTAGATATAATATCTTGATATTAAAACTTAATATCCGGATATTAAAATATGTAATCTAAATATTCTGAAATCCAATATTTTAATATCTGGATATTAAGTTTTAATATCAAGATATTATATCTAAATATCTAGATAGTCGTCCCATAGTTAAATAGCTAGATATTACGGTTTAATATCCAGTTTTCTCCGTGTAGAAATTTAGAATCCTTTATCAGGGTGGCCATATGTCAAGGAAGTCAGAATTGTCAGGGAAATATCAGGAAAATGCGAGCAGCTGTCAGGGAAAATAGAAATTGATGCATTAATAACAATAAGTGTAAATTATACTGAATTTAGCAGATTTTAGAAGATTTTCAAGGATTAAAAAAAGCAGCTTTTATGAATTTTAAGAGATTTTGAAATTTTTTAAGTGACTTCAAGGGATTTTAATGTTTCTCGTGGAATTTTAGAAAAATTCAAAAGATATTTTTGATTTGTAAAAGACTTTATGACATTTTAAAGAATTTCATGGAATTTTAAGAAATTTCAGCAAATTTTAAATGCACGTGGTAATTACCATGTTTCTATAGGAATATTTTTTAGATTTTAGGGAATTTTAAAATTTCTGATTCAGTTGTGAAGGATTTTGACTAGATTTTTATGATTTTTAAAAACTTTTGTAGAATTGTAAGGAATTTCAAGAGGTTTCCAAAAATTTTAAGAGATTTTTACGTAGTTTAAGGAATTTTAATATTCTTTACGAAATTGTAAAACATTTCAAAAGTTATTATTGATTTTTAAAAGATTTTGAGCAATTTTAAAGGATTTTATCAAATTTGGAGGAATTTCGTGGAATCTCAAAAAATCCTAAGGGATTTCATGATATTTTAAGGGATTTTAATGTTTGTCGTGGAATTCTAAGAAATTTTAAGACGTTTTTAGAAATTTCGAAGGTTTTCGTTGAATTTTTCAGGATTTCAAGAGGTTTTATTATTTTTAGAGGTTGTTAAGATTTTTAATAATTTTAATATCTTTAAAATTTTCCGTAAATTTTAGTGGATTTCAAAAGTGATACGCGAAATTTTTTAAAAATATTAAGAACGTTATTATTGAAAATTCGCATTTTTCATAATTTTTTTTCAGGTAATTTTATCAAATAGTCAGGGAAAAGTCAGGGAAATGTCAGGGAATTTAAAGAATTAAATCTTATAGCCACCCTGTTTATGAATAAAATTTCTAGAAAAATATTTTTCATCAAAAATACGGTATGGTGCGAGTCATCGCTTTTAAAATATATCGCAAATGAAACGATCGTTAGTCGTTCTCTAGAGGAAGAATACTCACCCTAGAGAGCAAGTATAAAAGAAAAAACATACTTTGTATTGACAATATTATCACCTGGAGACAAGATTCATTCAGGCAAGGATGTACGGATGACTTGCTCAGTATAATATACAACTAGGGTAATCAGGCTTTTGTTCACACATTAACGAGATGTAGAGAGAATTGCGGTTTTGAGAATACACATGCTAACGATATCAGAAAAAGTGACAATACTATCTACAATCCTTTATCATAAAACAAAAGCATGTTTTCAAATCTACGAAGAAATGGAAATCGTTTTATTGCTATTATTCTCCATTTCTTGATAGGAAATTAAATTTAAAACATCTGTTTTACTGAAAATTGTAAATGAATATTTAAAGAAATGAAATATTCAAGATTCTTTACAGTCCGAGCCTCGCAGTTAAAAGTTTTCCTTTTATATACCCTTCTCAATTTATTTTCACACAAGAATGTTATTTTGCTATCTTATTTAAAGATTAGAAGGTTCTTCAGCTCATCGTAGGAGAAGAACGCGTCTCCTGAGAAAGATTGCGTTCAAGAAGCGTAAAATTCATAGCGAGGACTTTTATTTTAGTCAACCCCCTATACATGGAGAATTAACGTTGCGTAGCACATATATTTTTCCAGTACTTTCGAAGAGGAAAAAAAAGAAATCCCACGAGAGCTTTGTCCCTTTCAGCAACGCAATCGTCATGGTTCCTGAGGATATGAACGGTCGTTCCGTCGACCCTTGATCCTGGTTTCGCTTAATCTTCGCCATTCGGCTCATCCCGAGCCAGCGATGTCAGCATCGTCGAGCGGCATTCTGAATAATACATCAAAAGCTCCGACCGGATGAAAACGCACTCTCTACATTGGCCAGGAGGCTTCTGTCTCAAAGCTCGGAGGGGACCGGAAATCATGGGCCGAGGATGGATCGTAAAAAACATCCCTCACCCTGCTGGTGCTCTTTATCTCTATCCACCTGTCAATAACCCTTGGTTTATCAGTTTCTCTCAATACCATGCCTTCCCGTTGCTCGCGTTGCTGTCTATTCATCATATTATCGTGTTGCTGAATGGAACTACTGCACTGAAAACGGATTCCTGAATTTGCTAGAATTCATGGGAGATTGCTCGGAACTTGTAAAAACGGGACTTAAAGGAGACTGATGGGAAATAAATTGCTGGTAAAGATATAATATTACATGTGAAAATTGAAGTTCTGTGGCATTGAAATTTTATTCATAAAACGGTAACGAAGAAAAGTCTCGGAGTTAAAAAAAAAATCAATAAATTTTAAAGAGAAATAATGAACTCTCTTTGGTGAACATTAAATAATTACTTGACATTATGAAGGGAGCGAAATTCAGACTTTGCGTTACCTTAATGAAGAAAAAATGCCGAGAAACTCGGAACGTGCGTTATATGACTCTCGGGGGGTTGAAAATAAGCGAAAAAAGGGCTACGTAATAAATTCATGCCTCTTGGTGTCAATTTTGAAACATAGAAGGTTTAAGATTTTCGTATCTCAGTCAAGAATTCTTAAAAATTTTTTTAATATTTCTTATTTGTGGAAGTTCAAAGTGGTACTTTTTCAACAGCATTGATAAATCGCTGAAGATTTTCAAGGACGTTCTAGGAGATTCTTACTGAGATTTCTACTGAATCCGCAAACGCAGGATTCCATAGAGAGATGATATCTGAGATACGCTATAAAAAATATTAATCCCATAGAAATTCGAGTGCAGGTAACTCACATCCTTGCTTCGAATCCCCATGGGACTTTCTACAGAAATTGTTTCCTTTTTTTTCCTTCCACATGTTGAATTCAACATCACTTTTGTGAGTTTTCTTCCTTCGACTATCTCTATTATATTCTCTTTTTAGAAGAAGTTAATTTCGTCGACTCCTTCCTCTCTGTTTTTAAAAGTTTATTTATCGAATTTTTTTCCAGAAAAGTAGATAAAAAATAATTATTTTTGATGAATGTGAGCATAATATTGAACAAAATTAGTTTAGATAGTGTTAGTTTTCGTTTTAGTCTTAATCTGTGAAAATAGTTTATCAATATTTTAAATATTTTCTACATATAATTTACACAATGAACGAGACGAACAAAATGTTCGAGAACACGGATATCTGAAATTTGATCCATTCGTAATGTAACGAAACACTGTTTGCATGTTTATATATAGCTTTACGAATACAAAGTACCCTCCAATAAACAATGTATGATATAAAGCATCACGTCATTAATTATATACACCTACGTGAAACCCGTAACAAATCGATTTCATTTAATTTATTGTTAAAGATATAAGTCTGTCGAAAAATAAAAAGAAAGAATAAGATGTGCTTCAAGTAGCTTAGGACATAAAATGGATTATTGGGAAAAAGATTAGAACGGATAATGATCACAGATTAGATAAAGTCCCTCGTATTGCTGGAATGGAATGGAATAGTCCGCGTTGATTAGTATATATTCTTAAAATCTTATGTACAATCTCATGAAGTCCCTTGAAATCTCTTAAAATCTTTCGAAATTATAATTTTGTATACAAAATGTGGTGTAGAGGTAAGAATACTTCCATTTTCTTTAAAAAGTATATATTCCATTTTTCCTCAATTTTGATTTCACCTACAAGACTAGATAGAGACCCTTTCATATCAAATGCTGTCACTTTTTCCCAAGAGTGTATATGGCTATTACTTATTCCATTGCTGGTGAGCGTAGTTTCATAGAACGGATCTCTTTGAACGAGAGACCTGTGCCTATAGAAGCTATGGAACGCCTGAATGGCGCGTAGTCAAGGGTCGAGTTCTGAGGGTTGTCCTCTGTTTCCTCTTGTCGCGTCGTTAGAGTCGCGCCGCCGATACGTTGACCTCTGGGTAGGAGGTTTATTTTCGCTTTAACGCCACCAAGTGCCTACCTGTTGTCCTCCCTCGTCTTCCACCCTCTAGTCCATCGTGTATGGTACGGATCGGCGGCTATGTTATATGCAAAAGGACGCTCTCTATAGCTCAATGTACAGGGTGGACTTGTCAGTACATCCCTCGCATATAGTATATATATATAGCATTCTGTGCACATGCACAGTGCACGCCTCAAAGACCCGTTGAAACATTTCTGATCCTAGTGAAAGGCGGCACCCTCTGTACTGTAAAGCCACCCCTTCAACTTCACCCCCTTTCGACTATATGTTCAGGTTCACCGGCCATTGGCCAAATGACTTTGTACACCCCGGCTTATGAGGATATATGATAACGTTTTGTGGATTCATCGAGGGAAGAAAAAAAGGATGTTGGAATCTTTTCATTAACTTCGACAAAACCACATGATCGAGTGGTTGTATTGAAAGTAAAATTAGAAATCATATTGAAAGCAGATTCTCTCTTTTGTACTAGTTGAGAAAAAATCAAAGGAATTGAAAAAAATGAGATTCATGTTGGAATTTTTAAATTGGAAAACGTGAGATTGAGACGAACCAAAAGTTCTGAACGTTCAAATGAACGAATTTTTGTGTTGATTGTATTTTAAACTATAAACTGTTCTTAAACATTAATT
>CAJFCO010000082.1:1803975-1813999 GCA_904066015.1 Synergus gifuensis
AACTTAATGTTAATGCAAATTAATTAATGTTTAAGAACAGTTTATAGTTTAAAATACAATCAATACAAAAATTTGTTCATTTGAACGTTCAGAACTTTTGATACATGAGATTGAGAAGGGAAAACAGATTTTGAAAATTGGGAAGTCTTATCAAAATTTCAGTGATTGTTTACTGATATTTAAATACTTATAGTAACTTATACATCTGCGAACTGCGTAATTGCAGCTTTCACTATACAACGAAAGTAAATAAAAATGAAATATAGATTTAATAAACGTGATATACCATTTTCGTAAAAAGTAGCAGTAAGGTACATAAACAGTGATCATAAACCAAGCATCATTTATTAAATGAAAAGTCGAATTCAGACCGTATCACTGCTGTAACGTGCTTTAAATTTTACATGGCTGGGAATAAAAGTGAATTCGATATTTGCACCATTAAACTGACGCTAAATTTATCTCTAGTTAAAATTAGTACAGTGTAAAAAAAAACTTTGACTTTTTCGCTGTCGATTGAAAACGAGAGAAAATCGTTAAATACGACTATTCGCGAGAGGGCGTTGTTTGCAGTACATGGTAACAGTGAAACTTGTTTTTCGTTTGCTGAAAATACTACATATTCCTTTTACAATGGGTGGTTGACTGGTGCGCGACAATACGGCTCTCATATTTTTTTTTCCAAATTGGCTTGTGTGGACAAAGATAAATGTTGTAACAAAATTCTCATTCTGCTGGACAGGTCCTGAAATCGCGTTACAACTCTGCAGAGCATAACTATACATAACTACATGGATGTAGTGATGTAATTATGTAGTTATGTTAGGTTAACAGTTTAATTTTTTGTAAAAGTATAATTTGTATTAATAAATAAGAAGCTGAGCTTTGGATGCAATATTCAATTTGCTTAAAAGCATTTTATTGCTACATTTGCTGAGCCCTGCAAAATACATTTCATAACTCTTTAAAAATAACATCTCTCGCTCAGCTTTGCTTTCTTTAGGTAGACGTTTAAAGGGGATCTCCTGTGCTTAAATATATTCTTAAAAATAAATAATTTAAAAATAAAAATAAGTGCCTCTTCAAAGAGTCTTGGGCGTTTCATGCTCAGCGTGCTGCCACGTTCACACGCTCAATCTTTCTGCATGTTTCAGAGGTAGGGAATAGAGACTTGCCTGAAGAAGTGTAATGAAAGACGCAAGGGGAATCAATCCTTTCTATCTGCATGTTAAACTTGGCTCGTCAAACTGCCAGAAAAAAACGTCCTTACTCGTGAAGTCAACCCATTTTACACTTTTTTGTCAGTCACATTCCTACTAAATTTCTCATCATTCTTCTTGTATATAGCTGATCCTCTGGAATATTTTTTAAAAATTGATATTGAGGCGTTTTTCTCAGGGAAAAGGAAAGTGCTAAATCAAGTATGAAAGCAATAATGCAATAATACTATGCTATAATGTAATTGATGTTTAAAATTGCGAAATAGAAGAAATATTATAAGAAAACAGTTTTAACGAGAAAATTACACATATACAGTTTTCAGCTGTATTTAAAATCTTAATCATCGCCAGCATATATACTGTGATATGTACCTCCCTTTTCTGGAAAAATTGAACATGTTTGATAATTATTATACACATTGTGAATGTTTTTCTGGTGACAGTCTAAGTTGTTTCTGAAGTGAACGGTTACTCACCTTCTTGCGTTAATTTTGGTCGGTCGGTTAAAAGCGAAAATGCCAGAGAGATGACAGTGTTCACGGAAAGCCGAGTCTCGCTGTTAGTCGACACACGGGATTGGGTCAGACTATAAATACAAGGCGCCAAGTTGGTCGAACTAAAGGCCCGGTGGTCGGCTGTTTATAGGAGCGCGAAACCGGCTGTTACCGATGAATGGAGTCAATATTTTTCGCTCTGTTGAAACGATTTCATCCAACAATTAATGGTCCGGGCATTTCGCCAAGTGTAAAATCCGGTCTGCGAAATAAAAAAAAACGTCCTCGTTTTGTCTCCTAACGAGGAAGTTAACTAATTTCATGTATACTCAACTGCGACCCAACTTCCGGTTAAAACCACTTTCAGCCCGTCGTGTAAAAACGCCGCAGGGCTTTAGTCGTCAAACACATCGAAACTGTTCAAATCTCTCTGAGGTTGCTGCAGAAAATGAGGTAGTGATTATTTTAACTTCTAGTTAAATTAGTTTATTAAAACAGAATATGTGTCATTTACTCAAATAAATGAATGTAATGAGAAGTTATTACGCAATTATACTTTACAAAGAACTTTAAATTAAAATAATAATTCTCCTCTGCCTGTCTGATCATATATGGAGGTAACTACTTACATGTAGTTAAATGCTGATTATTCCTGAAAAAGTAGCTTATCATATGTAAAAATGATAAAATTTAGTTCTCTGAGATTAAAAGCTATCTTTATTACATAAGTGTGATTTCAAATTGAGACCTCCAGATATGTGAAAGCTTTACGTAATTATTTTCTGCTCTCCTTTTTGCGATGTGCGTCAATAGCGTGAACTTAAACTCAATCGCTGTATGTGTGACTAACACATCACGACCACATTCTCATTCGCGTTTGGGTTTGAGTTTCTGATGGTTTCCAATACTATGCCATGTAGAGAATGGAGTTAAATGTGCCGTGCATAAGTGGGTAACATTTCCACGAAAAAGTAAAGTCATAGGAACCCCGTCATTTTTGCTTCTATATCTATTATTTTTTTTACATCTCTTTGCCTTCTTTTAGTATCAAACTTTTTCAGCCTCTTTTCTTGATCCCGTCAACGGCCACATGTATAGATATATATAATATGCACATATAGGCAGTAAATGTATATGTAATATATATAAATCCTTCAAGTGAATCCGGGGAACGATGTATCAAAGAGGTGCCAACGATTCAAACCCACGTTCCAGCAATAGAGGGAGGAGAAAAAAGTTATATCGTGCCATCGGAAAGGAAAGAAAACGGAAAAAAAATATACTTATTTTTCCGGATCAGAGATTTTCTCATAACTGCTGATATCATCTTTTTATTTCTTCATCAAGGTGAAAGTGAAAAGATGGAAAAGTTTTTCTCTTTCAATAATTGTAAACATTACATCTTCTTTACTACTTTTTAATCAAATATCGCGTATCCTGATGTTCTGTAGGGCAGATTACATCCAACGTAACAATTTAAAACCCCTAAGCTCGAACGTGAGGGTATAGAATTTGCAGAACTCACTTTCACGACTATCCCAGTATCCTTATGATTATGCCAACATTTCCTGCTTTCGCGTGTGTGAGAAGCACACATGCGTACGTGAGAGCACGTGTATACAAAATATACTTTCCAAGAGTGGATGTATCTCGTGGTACTCTCGTACACAATCGTGTCCTGATACATATACCAATACAGATTCGGGTAAATGTACGCTCTGGTTCAGAGCGTGCGCACCGTGTAATTTCGTGTACGAACTGTAATTTCCAATGTAGCTAACTATGTTATATCACGTAAATTTGCGGCTCGCGCCAAGCTATTTCGCGATACAACGGGTGCACCGAAATTAACAGGAGTACGACACAGCTTTCCTATTCACCCCCTGGCTTCCAATCTCTCTTAAAGACCTCATCCCACTCGGTTCGTTTGTCATACACTGCCCTCCTTGTGGTAGTATACGAAAGTTGATCTGAACCAGTTCGTTAGAAGTTGCTTTAGAGTTGAAAGTCAAACATCAAGAGAATTTGGACGCTTCGTTACTCGTCAGTGTTTCTCATAATTTACAGTACTTTCTGGAAAAGAAAATCGATCCTTTTCTTTAACTTACAAGTCAGTAAACATGACTTATCTTACAGACGGAGACAACTTCTTATATTTACAGAAAAATATAATTATATTTTCGATAGTTCCATTCCCCCCTGAGCAGAACAGAAGAGATGGATTTATGTGAAATATTTAGTATTTCAGTGAAAACTTGCTGATTTAAAAACTTTAATTTGAGGAAAATTCTCAAGGAAGTTTGATTCACGTCGTGATTTTCACGACGGACTTAACGGCCAAGCTTACGTGATATGCTACTGCAATGCCCTGTACGTGCTACTATATAGGGCGTCACGACCCCCTATCTATCGTATCTATCGATTCTCTCGTAAATGCAGTACCCCTATCGCAAGTTTAAAATCCTAAATAGTCCTGGTATTTAAGTCTTCCGTTCGATACTACTTCACTTTTTCTTTTATCTTCTTTTTTATTAATCCAGGTATTAGTACAGACTATCGAGGTTTCTAAAGTCCAGAACAATTGCGGAAATCAATATGGTTCTTTGAGAATTACCTACATATTTTTTAAGCTTAAAATCCAGGTGCATAAATTTCTACCAATATTGACAGCGGAATGTAGTACTGTAGAAATATTTTGTTTCATTTTTAAAATACATATCTATTCATAACTTTGAAGAAAATATGTAAATACCGATTTCCTTTAATGGAATCGTTATTTAAGCAATTCTGAGTATAATAAATGTATTTGATGACATATCGATCCTTTTTTATTACGAGACAGATAAGGATAACGAAGATTGTGATATTTAAAGGATATGTACAGAATATTGAAATTTTTAAAAAGGACTCAGCGAAGCGATAAATCAGAATTTAACTGCAGGTGTTACAGTATTTTATGGTAATTTTATGGTGTGAAATGGAAATACACGATCAATAGTAAAACAAGGTAATATAATCATATAGTATCTCGTTCACGTTTATTCATCCATATCTGTAAAAGTATAATAAATTTCACCTTATCATTTTATAAAATGCTTTACAACATTCGAATTGCATAATAATCAGGAGACTATACTACCTTTTTTCATTTATAGATCAACCTTTTAAATAGTTATCTCTGGAAGTTAAAATACAATCCCTGAGTTTTAAATTAACTCATTCGTCAATAAAGAAGCTGAATTTAATTAACGTCAGGGTTTTGATCAATCCAATCTGACAGTGAGCTACGATTTTTTCTGATTCAGTTAAGTTCAAATTGATTGACTTTGGCAAAATGTAGAAAGCGGGAAATGTTATTAAAATCTTCTATTATGGCTTCCTTTTTAACGCATTTAATTTAATTACAGCAATGAATAATTTAAAGTTTCAATAATTCAATTTTATCTGTCACGACCCTATCAGAAAATAAAATTTCATTCAAGTGAATGAAATTGTGCATTGATTGTTTTTTAAATCAGAAACAAAATATTATTTCACTGATATGTATTGAAAATAGTACAATATATATACAAAAAACCAAGAATATAATCGTTCAGAACTTTAAGCACATAAACAAATGCACCCAGAAAAAAGTTCTTATTAAATTAAAGAAAACATTTTTTTGACTACGTTTTTTTGATTTAACACATAAATATTTTTATATTAAAAGAAAATTTCTTTGATTTTAATAAATGACATCAAGTAGTTTCTTTCACTTAAAGAAACTATTTGTTTAAATGATTTATTTGATTTAAAACAAAATTCTCTTGATTTAAGAAAGTTAATAGTTTAAATGAAAGAAATAATTTCTTTAGAGTCAGTAATTTGAAATAAACAAATTATTTCTTTGAATCAAAGAAAGATTTTCTTATAATCCACATCATTAATGCGCCACGCGATTGCGCAGGAGAAGAAGCCTTTCGGAAATGCATTCTTTTCGTGAACTCGTGTGTTGTCAAATGTTTGTGTAAAAGCGGACGCGGCCGGCTAGATAAAGTCTTCATAATCATTTAAATCGTTAAAATGTGTGATAAAGACGAGGATAAAGAAGTGTAAGAATTTACAAGAAATGTAACAATTTACAAGAGTGTGAAAATTTACAAGAGTGTGAGATTTACATGAGTGTGAGGATTTACAAGAAGTGTGAGAATTTACAATTTTTATGAAAATTTAAGTTAAAAAAATTAAATTCATTCTGAATTTATTAAGAAATTATAATTTCTGTACACGAAATTGTGAACAGAAGTAACAAAAATTTACATAAAAGTGGGATTAGATCGTGCAGAATAAAGTGTATATAAAGAAATATAAAGGTCAAATCAAAAATTATATTTCTTTAATTTAAAGAAATTTTTCATTTGAAGCAATCAAATATTTCTTTAATTGAAAGAAATTTTCCGTTAAAATTAAAGAAATATTTCTTTAAATCAAATAAAAAAATTTAACAAAAAAATTTCTTTAAATCGAACAAATGTTTCTTTGACCGTATATCAATACTAGAATTTCTTTGATTCAAAGAAACTTTTTTCTGGGTGTGCATTTTGTCAAAATGTGCCGATTCAATTGAGATTTTTAATTCAATTGAGGAAGAAGAGGAGTTTATGATGTGAGACGGGTAACTGGGGGAGAAGAGAGGGACTAATAGGGGTGAGAATACACGGTTTATAAGACAGGAGATAATTAATCGTATATAAATCAGTAATTAAATAGTGATATGAATATATGTAGGAAAAATGTGGACTCGATTACGAAAATTCATACGTTTGCAGAGAGCAGAAATGGATGTGCGACAAGGGATAGTAGGATTGGGAGAGCACGAAGTCATGTACGCAATAATTGGCTCGCCACCGAATTTATCCTGGAACAATAATTAATTTGCCGTAGGACAGCATAAATTATGAATGAAATTTGCCGGCCCCTACGACCCTTGCACTCTTGATTTCGTGCAATGGTGGCTCGTGCTGTATGTTCTGAATTGCACCTGGGTTTACCAAGCCATGCTTCGGGGTCGAAAGGGTGAAGCGGTTGGAAACGGCGCAGGCAAACAAACGGCTCTCTAACGAACTACTGCGCTATGCAAACGCGTATTATGGCACAATGTTCCATGACGTTTAAATGGCCCGCATTAGGCCTGGCCCACATGAACATTCAACTCACCCCTTACTCTGTAACGATACTGCCGAATTTCCCAGCCAGAAATTGCACTTTCGGGATGAGAGCATCACGAATAGTGGAGGAGAATCAGACCTGATAACGACCTTGAATTACATCTTAAAGGGAAAATAGCGATCTTCACTGTGGTTCTGATTCCACGACTCTTCAATTTTTTTTAATCTCTTCTAATTAAATTATTCCATTATTATTATCAGCTGAAATATTAGCTTCCTGACTATTAAGGAAATCGAGAAAGAAATGAGCCAGAATAAGGATGACCACTAGAATCCTGGACAGCAAATTGCCAGTCGTATTGAATAATTGACTCGGTTCATGAACTTATAATCAATTAAGTAAATTGTAGAAGTATTGATTCTCTAATTATCATCCAATTAATTTTCATTCACTTCGTTGCTTTTTTATTCTGAGTCTTTCATTGATCGACCTAATTTCAAATTATTGCTATTTTCATTTAATGCAATTTTTCAACGTTCTCGATTAAACTACTTGAACCATAAAGACTTAAATTATTCAAAAATTAAACTACTACTGGTATGTGACCTGGATTTGGAAACAATCACAATTTGATTTCCATTCACTGACTATACAGGCGAATAATTAGAATAACTCGATAAGTCGTGTGTTTTAATGTCGTTCAATTATTCTTTTGGTGCTTTTACATTGATTACATTTCACATTTTCTATGTGGGTTCCTGAATTTAATGTGAACGTTCATGATAGTTCGCAGGCAGCGATAATTATTTAAATATTCTAATTTCTCGAATTCAGGAATTACATTATGCGTGAATTTGTACTTCCAACCAGCATTTCATTTACACCATTTTCACAGCAATTGTACCGATAAATGTCGGATGTTTAATTCTACTCAAATTCGATTCACGTTACGTTTAGTAGCGCCAAAAGGTCGTTACTAGCCGGCAGTGCCTCACAATATCGTCTAGTTTATCTATTTTCAGTGATTAATTTCAGGGATTAGTGATTAGTTTTGGAGCAGTAACAGCCGATAACAGGAAATACGAGACTGAAATATGAAACACGTTTCTAATAAGCGATGATGCATTGCACACTTCTTCCTGCTTTTCGTCTTGACGTCGATAATATTTGATAAATAGTTGATAAATAGTTGGAATTTCAATGCTAATGTTTTGAAATTTAATAGTGTCGTAAAGTATCGAATTGACTATTGAAAAAAATATGAAGTTTGTATAAAATCGAGTGGCCATTCACTGGAGAAATCATATTTATAATTGATTCAGAATCAATGTGGAATCACATGAAATAATAATTAAGCTCACGTAGAATCGATTTTCGAGTGAATGGCCCCTCGTGCTGATATGTGTGGCAGGTACTATATTTTTTATGCCCTTTTTATTTGTGCATGCTTCATCATTCAAGCGTAAAATTGAGAGTCATAGATAAGTTCGTAAATTTTGGTGAACAAATTCCTTTCACACAATAATAAAAAAAACTTTAGTCTATTATGTATCAGAAGTTGCAAATATTTCAAAAACTTTTTGAAGGCTGGTCTCTCCTGTGTTTCTATAATCTCTACATCTTGATTATGACTCCTTTATTATACCTGCAAGATTTGAAATAGAGCCAGCTCTTAAACCTATAATATCATAATCCGAGCTTGAATAATACACGATGCAGTGGAAATGATAGTGTCATAGAACGTGATACGCACGATAGAATCTAAAGCAATGAATACTACTACTACTACTACTACTACTACTACTACTTCAATAAATTAGTTTCCCCAAACAGAAGCGATAACGTATTTCAAAAATCCGTATATATACATTCAGTTAGATGTATTGTTTTCATTGTACATGAGACTAAGGCTCAAACATGATAGAATTGGGTTATCCACTTGCAGGAAACACGTTTCGCTTCCTCATGCTTCTCGGGCACGTGACATAATATTCGAGGACCATAGATAGAAGTGAGACGAGGGTTTGCAACTTGGCGTGAGACACAGGCGGTTCGCGGTTGCACAAAGTTAAGACCAACTTGTTGGCGAAGTTGTATCAAGTTGGATCACCACCATCTTCCTTGCTCTTTAGCCTCAACCCAACCTCGATCCTTCTGCTTGACTTTCTCTAATCCACCCCTTTCACCCTTTAAACCTCTTCCTTCCTCCAATTTCTCCTTGGCCCTCTATCGTCACTCCATTAGTCTCTGCTCAACCCTCTATCTTTCTTTCCCGTCCTTTATCTCATTTTGTCATTCTCAAAGTCTGCCGTCTGCCTTGCGATATATACGGAAGTGGATTCGTATGGCCTTATTATTCCATAATTTGGCACCAGTGCCAGCGGGTAATTCGAGCGTCAAGACGAGAATTTAGTCGTCAAAAGGAGAGGCTGGGGAGTCTGAGAGCCAGACGTGTTAAAACGACAAATGAACTCAAGTTGGTAAAACGATTCGA
Source organism: Synergus gifuensis (assembly GCA_904066015.1). NCBI lineage: Eukaryota > Metazoa > Arthropoda > Insecta > Hymenoptera > Cynipidae > Synergus > Synergus gifuensis. The sequence goes on from CAJFCO010000082.1 coordinate 1,813,332, forward strand.
CATCACTTTCATTAATATTTTTTTTCTGGGTGTTTAATTATGTCGATAATAATGTAAGAGTGTAACTATTACTAACGTAGGGAAATCAAAACTTTAGTACAAGATTAATATGCCATGACTGTAATTAAATTTGGTACTCAAGTTTGATCGAGTGGTTAATAAAAAAATAAAGGGCAGGTAATTTACACCTGGAATGTTCATACCATCACCCGGAAATTCATAAATCTTCAAGGGTAGCCAAAGTCGAAAAGTTGTTTTAGACACCAGTTTCGACGAAGATGAAGAGGTGAAAAGTTAGGATAGCTTCGAAAGCGGAGTAGGTTAGGTATAGACAAAGAGGGGTAGACGTGACTCTGACACTGACTGGAAAATTGTGTAGAGAAAGTATGTTACTCGACACTGTCTCCCCGAAAACTCTCTTTCGGTGATAATCCTCACCCTCAGTATTGTATATCTATATATTATACAACAAACTCTAGAACTCTGTACATTTACAATTCCTTCTAAACTCCATCACAACCCTACTTCTCTTTGTTAGTTTTCTCTACTTCCCCTCCTCTGTTGTCACATTATTTCCATCTATCATTGTTATTTCTTTTTCTCTACATTCAAACTTTTCCTAAAAAATCTCCTTGTAAAGATGTACCAAAAGTTCTGAACGTTCAAAT
>CAJFCO010000082.1:1824857-1884458 GCA_904066015.1 Synergus gifuensis
GGGGGGCGAAGCCCCCCGATATAAAAAAAAACAAATTTTGAGTTAAATAATGTCGAGGCAATCAGCAAATGTTTTGAGGTTAAACTTCAACCACGCGAACCACAATTGTCTCACTTACTTTTCCCCGAATTAAAAAAAAAACGAATCTTGTTAAAACAAATTTTTTATTACATATATCATGAATCTCTTACTTTTTAAGAGTTAAAATAAACGTGATGTTTGCTGCGTACTATAGCGTCTTGACGTCGACGTATGTAGGACATTCCTTTAGTTAACGTCTGATGGCACCACTGTAGGGATCTACTGCATCGACTGCCCACAACACTTCAACCACGCGAACCACACTTCTCTCACTTACTTTTCCCACTAGTGGGAAAAGTACTCACTTCTACCACTGTGACGTCATCAGTTGAGAAATCGACAACTTCTCCCTCTCGAGATGAGCCTCCGAAGTCGCATTTCCATCGCGGGTGTTGGACAAATACAATTTTCAAGACAATTGTCAACAAGTTATGACTAAAAAGTTCTGAACGTTCAAATAAACGTTTATTTATTTATTTATCAAAAAATGTTTTTTTGCTGGTGAGATTCTAAAAAAAAAAAAACATTTCTTTCATCGTTCATTTGAACACTCAAAACTTTTCCATCAAGTTTTGAGTGAAGAAAGCAAATATTGAAATGTTAAAATTGTTCACTGAATATCCAATGATAAGAAATCTTAATGGGTAATTCACAATCTACTTTCAACTCCAGAATACGTGAGAACGATTATTTTAACCGAATGAATTGAATAATTTATATAATACTGTCCACAAGAAAGACTTTACTGAATTCGTTTTAATGTCACCCGATTGACATCCTTCCAAAGGAAATCAGTAGAGTAGGAAAAATTTTCTCCGTGTAAATACTGGAGCTTTTTTCAGATTTATATCCTCGTACGGAATGTTAAATCAAGGTTTCATATGAATATTTAATATCACAAGGATTCAGATGCTATTATGGCTCTCAGAGAGCTTTTACTTCTGCAGATTATCCGGGCTCAGACACGATAGTAACGCAAGCAAAATTTTCGTGCAGTAGAATAAATTTCCTATATGGTACATGGTTTGTATGGTATTTAAGTGACGATTATATCCTCCCGTTAGATTTATACCTCATTATATATTTTCACTCGTTATATATTTTACCTCGTTATTATTATACCCGATAAGTATAATAAAACGAGTAAAGTTTAAAAAAAATGAAATTCCAGAATTAATTTATCCAACGAATGGTATATATTTTCAAAGATAAGTATATATAATTCATTCCGACTTAAATAATCTAAAACACATTGGAAATTCCAGTGAAAATACTAGTTTGTAAGAAAAAAAAAGCTGTTCAATTTTGTCAAAAATTTTCATAAAACTTATTAAGTTTTTCTTGATTATACAGATGATCAAAAGAGTAAAGAACATCTTTAATTTGATCAATTATTTACTTTGAGTATAATTTGTAGAAAGACGGTCAAAGCTTATTTCAAAGACGGATTTTGATCTAGTAAAGTACAGGAAAATTTGAGGAGGGTAAAAGATGAAAAGAAGAGAAAAAGAAGCTTTTCCTGTTTTCCTCTTTCCTATTATCGTTGATTGTTCGGAGGGAAGGTGTCTTACTCAACTGGATCCGCTTGTGTAAAAAAAATTGAGTGAACTTTTACGATGGATTATTTCAAAATTGTTCGGCTAAATATTAGGATGGTTCAAAAAAAACTTCTTTTATACGTTACGAACTAAAAATACCATAATACGAATATTAAAATTTGATTTTAAAAGTTCGCACGTAAACTGTATTAAACTCGTTACTGGTTATACACAAAAGCTACAATTCTCTCAATCCAACCCCACAGAAAAGTTGGTAGAACTATGAGAGTGAATTTTCAAAAAAGTAAGATGACATTAAGGGGTTGAATTTAAACTTTCCACCATCCGTGCTTGCTCTGATCCCTTTTTTCTTCTTATTTCATTTTTCCTCTTTTCCTCGTTTTTCTCGTCTTTTTTCGTACCGAGAACGAGTCAGCTTGACGCACAACGAAAGCGGTGTCGGGTAGTTCGGAGATTCAAAGGTCGGAGGGGCAACAGAGACGAGCGAAGAAACCGCTGTTCTCAAATGTCCAATATTCCATTATCGTAGTTGCAGTATATATAGTAATTTCGTCAGTCGACCAACAACACGTAACTAGGGGCTAGATATGTTTTGGTTGGTAATATCATTCGTCCCCTTATCCTTTCATCCCCCTTCACCCCCTCTTCTTGCTCGACACGATATCTCTCAATGGGCGGCCTCTTTTTTTCTTTGACTTACCTTAATCCCCAACCCCTAGTTCCCTAAATTCAACCCCTAACTCCCTACCCCCTAAACCTTCTCACCACTGGGGGGTGGCGCAGTCTGGGGGCCTTGCTCCGAGGCCATAAAAACCATATCCACCCTCGTCGACGCTGCTATTGCTACCTGCCACACAGCCAAAAAATTGGGGATAAAAACAACCCCCAGCGGTGGCGAAAAAGCCAAACAGGAAACGGGCTGTCGGTCTTCGGGGGTAGAGGTAAGGGGTGATGGTATCAATGAAGGGGTGGGATGTTATTCGAGAGCAACCGACACTAGACTTTGCCCACTGGTCCTTCCAATTACGGTGCATCCAACCCCTGTCTACTTCTATTCACCCTCTAGCCCCTCCAGTGTAGTCGGTTCACTGCTCGAGAACTCGCAGTCGATTGGAGTTTCGAATATCTGCTGTTTATTTCGCTATGTGTAGAGGCTATTCTTTTTATCTACATTTGTTGGTATAAATTGTAATAAAAAGGGTGAATATGAAATCAGCATCGTACAGTCTAGAATCTTTAAAGTTAGAACATGTCTGTCTGAAAGTTTCTGCATTTACTCATGTTAAAATAAAAATAGTGTCAAATATGCAACAATTTTCATTAAGTTTTAATAAATTGTGTCACGATCTTGCCTATAATTTTTCAGCTTATCGGAATTTTTGTAATTACCAGCATGAATATTTAAATTGGAATTTCTTTTGAATATTAATTAGTACGTAATGAAGTAAAAATAGAATGAAAAGAGTGATGAGCTACTTGATTTGTACACTCACACATTTTTGTATTGTGTTTAATTGTGAGATGCTTTCACCTGTGAAGGCGTCAAAGTCGTAAATCATAATTAATTAAACTCCATCTAATGTCTCTCAGCAATTCCTGGGTGGAAGTTCCTCGCCGGCACTGATTTGGCGTTTCGACTCAGGAAAGTATGATCAATGGTGATGGAATTTCGATATTTCAGCGACAGGGAGATAAAGAGCAAGCGAACCATATTTTAATTAGAATCCCGGACTTGAAATTATGCGGCGATGCCTTTGTGCTTCGAATCTGAAAACATCTGTCTGTAAAGTCATAACTCATGGAAAAAAGTTATTATTTTAGTAAATCCTTGTGAAAAAATAAAAAATATGTACGAAGATATGATATAAAGATAAGATATACAACTTATATTGATTAGAATAAATATAAAACCACTATATTGCATATATCTGAGAAACAGTAACCGTCTCCAGAAAGGGAATCAGGTGGTAAAAAGTTAAGAGGAAAGTATCGAAAACGATAAAAAGTTTTATACGCTGAGGTGGTCACATTGCATATAAAATTCAGTCTGAGAAAAATGTACCAAAAGGCTAACGCTTTATTTTCAAATTGACTATTACATTCTCCTTTTTATACTATTCTTTGAATTTTTTAATGTTAGACATTTTAATTAATTGTACTTGTAGCTGAACTTCAAAGTGATTCAAAAGACTAACCTAATTATGAAGCGAGTTAATTACTCTTGTTAACGATCAAAGATAATATTAGGATTTGTATGTCGATAAATACAGATGCTTTCGTATACATACGAATTAGAATTTAATTGTTTTAGAGTTCGATGTTCACTGATAAATGATGAAATTATGAGCAGCTTTGTGTTTAATTACTTCTACATATATTCAAAACTACAATTAGCATTTAAATGTCTATGTCTATAATGCCTCTTACACTATGAAAATTGCACTTATATTTCCACCATTTTTTCATCCCCCCTTTTACACCCTCATTTATCCAATTGCATTCTTCATGGTTCAGTTCAACTCTACAATCTCCTGACGTATATTTTTTTATTGAATTTAATGTTTCGGAAACGCTTTTATGATTTCATCTCTAAAATGAGAATCTTGATACTTAATCACCTTGCCACCTGTCTTTGATTATCTTCCTCTCTTAAAAAAGTGATGTCACGAAATGTCTCGAAAATCTCGCATACATTGTTGTTGCAAACCTGATTGGCTTTTGAATGACTTGAAGTTGAAAGAAGAAAAACAAACTAATGGCGCAAAAAAATTTCAGAAAAACCTTCGAAATACTTTAAAATTCGTTAAGATTTCTTAAAACTCCCCAAAACCTCTTGAAATCCTTCAAAAATTCACAAAAACGATTAACATCATAAATGTCTTGAAATCCAAGTTGAAACTCGTAAAAAGTTTTACAAATTCCTAAAAATATCTTAAAATTTCTTAACATTTAAAATCTTTTAAAGTCTATAGAAATCTTATCAAATTCCATAAAATCCTTAAAAATTCTACAAAATCTTTTAAAAATTAGAGAAATCAGTAAAATTACCTGACAACTTTAAAATTCTTTAAACCCCATAAAATACTCTAAAACTGATAGAACTCTCTTGAAATCTTTTAAAATTTGTAAAAACTTGTTAAAATTCTTAAAAACTGTTTAAAATATTCTTTAAATTATACGATAACATTTAAAGTTCCTTGACGTCCTTTAAAATCTAATAAAATTATTAGAAATTTCATGAAATCCTTAAAATTCTATAAAATCTTCCAAAAATCATAAAATCCCTTAAAATTGTTAGAAATCTCATAAAATTTCACAAAATTCTTTAAAATTCCATAAAATATTTTGAAAATTATAAAAATCTCTTGACTTCTTTTAAAATTCCTGAAAATTATATTACAACATTTAAAATTCCTTAAATTTCCTTAAAATACTCTGAAACCCTTTGAAATCTCTTAAAATTCCTCGAAACTTCATAAGATTTAAAATCCTTTAAATTCTCTTAAAACGCTGAGAAATCTTTTCAAATCACTTAAAATTTAATGAAAACCTTCGAAATTGCTTAAAATTCGTCAAGATTTCTTAAAACTCCCAAAAACCTCTTGAAATCCCTTAAAAATCAAAAAAAAATCATTAAAATCACAAATCTCTTGAAATCTATGTCAAAATTAACAAAAATCTCTAAAAATTCATTTAAAAAAACTCTTGGAATTTCTTAACATTTAGAATCTCTTAAAATCCTTAGAAATCTTATCAAATTTCATGAAATCCTTCAAAATACTACAAAATCTTTTAATAATTAGAAATCTTGAAATCTTTTTAAATTGATGAAAACCTTTTAATATTCCCATCAGAAACTTCTTAAAATGCTTTAAATTTTACAATAACATTTAAAGTCTCTTTACGTCCTTTAAAATCCATTAAAATTATTAGAAATCTCGTTACATTCCATGAAATCCTGAAAATTCTATAAAATCTTTTAAAAATCAGAAAATCCCTTAAAATTATTTAAAAAATCTCTTGACTTCTTTTAAAATTCCAGGAAATTTCATTGTAATATTTAAAATTCCTTAAAGTCCCTTAAAATTCTTTGAAACCTTTTGAAATGTCTTAAAATTCCTGGAAACTTCACAATAGGATTTAAAATCCCTTAAAATCTCGTAAAACACTCAGAAACGTTTTCAAATCACTTCAAATTTCACAAAAATCTTCGAAATCACTTAAAATTCGTTGGAATCTCTTAAAGTTCTTAAAAACCTCTTAATATTCCTCAAAATTTCAAAAAACTTAAAATCCCTTGTTAGCTTTAAAAATTCTCTTGAAATTTCATGAATTCCGTTATAATTTCGCGAAATATCCTGAAATACCTTAAAATTCTACGAAATCTTTTTTAAAATCCTAAAAATCTTTAGAACTTCGTAAAAATCACTTGAAAATTGTCAAAATTAAATAAAATTTATAGAAATCTCTTGAAATACCTCTCCAAAAAATGATGTAACGAAATTTCCCTAAAATCTCGGTTAAAATGTTGTTTCAAACCTACTCTCTGAATTTGAATCAGCAAAATTTCATTGATTTTTTAATGACTTGAAATTGTATGAAAGTAAATAAATAATCGTGCGCGTAGCGCACGTGTTGGTCTGCTAGTTTGATAAAAATTCAAATAATTCTAGGTTGGCGACTAAAAAAAAATGACGGGAGAAGAAATTTTCTTCTTTTCATGAGAAAAGAAATCTCAGTTCTGTTTCTTGAATTGCTTTTATATTCTCAGCGAGATTCTCAGAGCACGTCGAATACAAAAGATATCGCTTCACGGTGCAAAGGGAACTAAGGTTATCCGTTTTTCTGTCGCTTTATCCGGTTAACATCCACATTGGAAAGTGACTCTCTCATACAGCTGAACCATGAAGCAGAAGGGGATAAGGGCTAAAGGGGTAAAAAGGGTATGAAATGCTATAGAGAAAAGGAAGTCTCTTGGCTCAAATGACCATAAAGTTTCATCGCTTTTAATTCTCTCGTACCTATAACCGTAGAGGTAGACCACTGCACACTGTCGTTGACTAATCGCGTAAGAAAAATGTCCGAGCTCTTGGTAATTGTCCTCGACATTTTGTCTCCTCTTGTCTACCTCATTTTCCCATTTCAACAAAGCAGGGGTACGCAAACTTTTTACCGCAACGCTCGAGTACATTTTAATGAAGAAACAGAGTTAAAACGTTCCTTTGAAGGATTTAGCAGATCAAATAAAATTCTAATTTGGCGCTTTTTCTCTGACGTGCATGTTTCAAAATTTCATTAGATAAATTGCAACTGGTTAAAATGTAAATTTATTGATAAATGTTTGCGTTATTTTTTGTTTATTAATGTAAAATTCTTGGTACTGAAGGTTATTGAAAGTTGAGCGAAAATAGTTGGTTTTGGTGATCCATATTCGCCACTTTATGGCAAACTTATGAAGATACAAATTTTTGAAATTTATATGAAAAGCAGTTCTAAAGGATAAGTGGACCCAAGGGATGATGTTCTCTGGTTTGCGAACCGCTGGTTCGTAGGAACAGTCATTTTGAAGACACACGATCCATTTAAGGGTGGCAAGAAGATCCAACCCACCAAAAGGTCGACCCTCGTTGCGTCCACAGAGAATTGGATTAGCAACGTCGACAGAATCGCGAATTTGTTTCAATCTTTCCTTCCACGCCTGTCGGGCAGAAATCCTAGCGCATCTCTCGCCCTTAATTCTTCTATTTACTTTTGAGTTATTCAGCCATTCGCTCTTAGTGTTAATATTTGATTTCAGATGAATTATGGAAATTATATATATACAAGTTAAAATATACAAGTTCAAAGTAACTCGTTTTATACATTTAGGGAGTTTGAAATTGGATTTTAAACTTTTAAACTTAACCATTTTTCATTTGAATGGCTTTACAGAAATAACCATTTTATAAATCTGATGTTAAAATAAAATAATTAATGTTTTATTTTTCTAGTTTCCCTTTTTTTACACTATAAGAAATAAGAGATAGTTAGAGGTGAATAATTTTGTATTTAAACAGCTTTTTTTATCCGTGGGTTTCAAATTCTTTAAATTGTCAATATCATCATTTCTGATACACATTCTCTACTGAATTGTATGGAGATGAAATAAAATCATTGGACGTTGTGGAAATAAAGTGAAATTCAGTATTGGGTTGGGTGCAATTCGATAGGGAAGAACTATGTTCCTTATTCCATCGAATTACCAAAGTCCATTCTTGCGTTTCAGTTGAAGGAGTACACATTGACAGAAACCTACCACGAGGACGAAGTAGAGATGGAATTCGTGAGCAACGAGAATCTACTGTCGAATAGTCCGACCCCCAGAGGAATCGATCCGAATAGAGACCTGAACGAGGTCATTGCTGTAGAACGTGGGGAAATGGATACTCAAAGATACAGGTAATTCAACCTTTTTTTCTCCCTCCTTTCAATTTTTTACCTTAAAAAGTTCTTAGTGAAAGCGAGTAAGAGGTAAGTAAAGAAACCACGAAGAATCTTCAATGTTGGAAGGTTTAGTGAAGCAAACGACAGAAAAGCATCGACCACAGTTCTTTTATCCATTTCAGAGGAAACAAGGAAGACAAATAAATAAAACTTTTATTTCGTTATATTAAACGAATTCTCCTTTCTTCGTTTTCTTTTATATCCATTGATGCTCCCGACTCGTTGCTGCAGAAAATTGAAATTAAGCTTTGATCTGTTAAATTAAATAAAAATTAAAGGCTAATAAGAGTTTCGAGCTTGAAGTTTTTTTTTTTTTTTTTTTGAAATATCAGGTAATTCGTTTCTTAGATTTTAGTGGCACAATAATAAAATAAAATTGGAAAAGAAAGTTCAGTGAAAGAAAATAATTTCATTTTTGTATTTTAGTGAAATTTTACAATTTTGTCCATACCGAATATATATGATACTGAATTCTTCGCTGACTTGTCAATGTCTACCCTTTTTCAATTTGTTTTTCCTATTTTGAAATTTCCACCCGTCTGTAAGCTTTCTCAATTCCCGACTTTCTCTTTTCCTTTCGTTCCAGCTCTCTCATTCCTCAACTTTTATAAAAGAGCCTACCATTTCACTTGAAAATTGAGAGACTGCCTTGCTCGTTTTTCCGAAGCTTTGCTCGCTATTTGATTGACGTGTGCATATAAGTCAAGGTTGGCAATATTTCACCTCGTGCATCAGTCTCGAGAAATTCTCTAATATTTCATTTTATCCAAGCTTAAACGAGAATAACAATTTCCAGAGAGTAGCACTTTCTTCTTGCAAAACAGATTCACAATAACGTTTTTAACCGATATTTCATTAATGGATTCCTGTCTGAATATTCAAATTGTAAGTTTAAACTTTCAGGAATTTAAAATTCAAATTTTGGTGTGGATTTAGTATTCAAATATTCATTTTTAAAAAGAATATGATATGTGTATAGTTAATATTTTAAAACATATTTTTAAACGTTTTTTGTATATTGATTTAAAATATGGTCAATCTAAAAATCTCTCAAAAAATACCAGAAAAATATTTACAGAATTAATTTCTGTAACTGAAACCATTTTTCAATCTAATAATTTAATTTTGCCTTTGATATATTTATAGAATTGGGGCTTGAATAAGAATGTAAGTAGCTTTGAAATAATGATTAAAGAAGATTCATTTCCGGAGAGGTTCCAGCAATTTCTCGTCATTTCCTGTGTGAGAAATACGCAGATGTAGAGAAGCGATTAATCTTGGTAATTGCAAGCTCTAACATGTAGGTTGAAACAGCATAAAAAACTGTGCAAGGCAGTTAAAAATATTGTTTTTTTTTTTTTTAATATCTTTAACTGCCTTGAACAATATCTTTAACTTAAACATTTGTCATTTAAATCCAATTTAATTTCTTTAACATTCTAAAAGAATGTAAAATTTCAAACAATAAAATTAATTAATTATGGCTTGTACGGAATTCCAGGTTTTATTAATTGATATTTTATAATTTTCAAATTAGTAAAATCAAAAAGAAATATTGAAACTCAATCCCACCGCTGCTACCATGTTATTTAATAAATGTTCTCCTTTATTAAATAATTATAATAATAAATTCGAACGAAATACTTTCACAATTTTTTTTTGCTTTATCAAGTATAAAATTTTTATTCTAATTAAATCAAACATTTTTTTTGAGAAATTCCGGTTCAGATATTTGTGCGTCTTGTGCAATGTGTACACGTCAAATCAGGTATTCTTATTTTACTTTTAAATATTATTGAAAATAAAAATTCCAATATACCTACTTAAAGGGTTCTCTTGACTTTGCACTCCCGCTAACATGTCTGGTACCAACGTTCTGGAAAATTTCTACTCAATTTCCGTAGAAATCGGCTCGATTCGAAATCTACTTCCGGATGGAAAGAGCCTGCGGATCGTAGCGCGGTAGCAAGTAAACGCGCGAAGATCGACCTCTGATGGAATCGAAAATTCTGTTAGATCGAACGATAAATAAGTCCTACCCTACTCCATGTATTGCTTGATTTACCCACCGATCTCTCTTTCTCTCCCTCTCTCTCTCTCTCCTGCTTTCTCGTTGGAAGACATGGCAACCGTAAATCAAGTCTCCAAATTGTTTTCGCGAGTCGATACTCTACTTGATAGTTTCAACTTTCATTTTGAAGTCCTAGGAGAAGCAAACACTCGAGAATCTTGAGATTTTGCTCAAAATGTAGTAGCTATGCGTGCAGAAAACATTTATGTGATTAAGGAAAAGAAAGAGAGCGAGAGAGAAAAAAAGAGAGCTATGAAAGGAGAGAAGAGTATGTTCATTATACTTTGGATTAAATTCCTGGTCTCTGAGAGCAGGAAAAATACGAAGCAAAACTTGAGAAGGAAAAATGAAAGCGAGAAGTGATGATATGAAAGGAAAGAAGCAAGAAAATTGAATAAGGCGAAACAGATGGAGCAGAAAAACTGATAGATATTATAGTCTACCAATTTAAAATAATATCAGATCTCTTCCCTGGAGGATATCTTTCAATATGTAACCTATGTAATAGGATTTAATTAACTACTGAACTGATTCTGCAAATTAAAAGCTAGGTATCTTTTTTTTATAAACTTTCATTATAAAATTTGCAAGCTTCTATTAATCTTCTTCTGACAGTCTGTGTTCTAAGTTCTTCAAGCCTGACACATAATTAAAATGTTTCAGCAAGATGAATAATTTTAATTGCAAAAAGTAAATAGTAAAACTATTTTGATGATACCATCTGCCAGTCAAGATCTTTATTCAAAATAATTATGTGTTACTTTTTTTAAATATTTTTAAATATTAAAATAACTTTTAAAAATTTAGAAATTTAAACATTGTTAATTTAAATTTGTTAAATTTAAAATTTTAAATTTCTCGTAAAATTATTTAAGATATTCATTATTTTATATTATTATTTACATTACATTAGACATTATTTTACTATTTTTCAGTTACTGGACACCAGAGAATGCCCGACACCAGTTCATAACAAGTAAGCCGGATGACAACAAGGCGGCTATCATGAACAGCATTGCCTCGTCATATGCTCTACAACGACCGAGGTTAACGGCGACTTCGACGCTTTCGCCTGACAAAACGAAAGAGGGTAAAAAACTCCACAGCAACTGGTCATATTACCGACCCTACCAGGATTCCTCAGAAGCGCAGAAGGCACAAATATTCGAGGATATTCAAAGGAAAATCACCAATGTTACGAGCGTTCCCGCCACTAGTCATTCCTGGAAAAATTCTACCAATATCAGCGAACATCAGCACAGATTTAGGTCGAAGCACCACAAATATACCAAAGGAAAACGACCTCGAACTCGTGAGTTTCCATTTTTTTTTTATTATTTCAGGACCTTCATTATTTACAAGGGACCCTGCCAACAAGTTCAGAGTTTTTCATAAAGTTTTCGATGTCTATGTCAATAGGATTGAAGTTTTGTCAGTGGAAGTCTGGAAGTGCCTGGAAGAGAGATGGAGACAGTTTACACTCACACTAAATCCCAAGGTGTCAAATTTTGATCCAAAAGTGGATCAAAGCGTTTCACAATGGAAAAACATTTGAAAAGTTACAACTACATTCAAATATTCCTACGTAGGTGTCAATTATTTTACCATTAGACAATCCTTTGATCTACGATTTGATCAAAAGTTGACCCCCTAGGGTTTAGAGGGCTCCTGTAAGTTTTGCTACGCAGTAGATTTTACTTTGCTTCGTAACCAATCTACGGTGTAAACTGGCTCGTGGAGTTGAGTTCCTACTCTAAATCACCTTCTCCATCAGTCAATTACTCAAGCCAGTTCCAACAGCTTCACAAATTGTAGAGAATTCTCTAGCTTCTTTGGTCCCTATGTTTGCTCGGGTACAATACTATACAAGTGTTCATAGCCTTATACTTGGGGTGGAAGCTGAAGTTTAAACCACTTAAACTTATTCGAAAGTGGAAGTCAGAGACCTTCCCCTCTAAATTTTTTCCTTTGAACTCTCGCTTTCAAATTCAATTCGATAGCGGAATAATTTCAATTGGACATAAACGGGACTTTGTGAGTCGCGAGTTTTCATTGAGAAAACTTTATGCTAAAGTTAAGGCTACTCAATGAGCGTGTTTTTCATGCGGTGGATCAAAGAGTGATGTTTGTTTTATATCTCTTTGGCTCAATTTATTAATCGTGTTTGCTCTTATATTTTTTTTCGGAATTCTCAAGAACAAAATTTTGAGAAAAATATAATTTTTGTGAGTCCTCTTCTAACTTCTTTTGAAAACCTCCCAGAAATTTAATTATTTTAAGTACCACTCTACTTGAACATGTTTATTGTTCACTTCCATGTTTTACTTTTCTCGCTCTTATTTCTTTTCACAACAAGAAATGAATAAAGGCCACAAACAAAAGTTTTCCAGAGACTTAAGGCAGAGAAGGTGAATGAGTGAGTCGAGTCATAAAAAGAGTGGTGCACGTCTGGAAAGTAAAAGAAGCCGAACACGATTGGCTAAGACATAGGATATGTTTCAGGACTGCCAAGAGACTGCAAGGTCGGCGAATGGGGTCCCTGGAGTGCTTGCAGCCGAACTTGTGGGATTGGTGAGACCCAGAGGACAAGAGAGGTCGTCATAAAGCCGCGCAGAGGCGGCGTTCGCTGTCCAGCACTCAAGGAAACCAAGTGGTGTAGCGGAATCAATCCTTGTCATGAGAGTAGCAAACCTTTCCTGGACGCTCATCGATGGTAGTGATGATCCTCCTATGAGTGAATAAATCTAAAATCCTATCGAGATCGTTACACAAAGAAAATGTAAGTTCAAGATAATCCAACCAAAAATTCAAAAATTAACTTTTATAACAGCCTCATCTTATTTTATTTAAAAAAGATCGCAATACGGTTTACTTTGAATAAATCAAACTTTCGTGAAAGTTAATTTTTGCTCTATGATAACTTAAATCTTTTTGGGTCAACTGGAATTTACTATTTTCTCTGCAGATGAACCAAAGTTAAATCTTCTTCGATTTGGTGACCTATCTCATCATCAAAGACGATCTTGCGATAAAAATCTAGGAATGGTGGGAACGTTTCAAGAACTCAAAATAATTTTCTCTCCAATAAAAAAAGATACGAATTTTTCGAAATGTACGTATATAAAGAGAAAGAAAAAAGGGACAAAGGGAAAGAAACTTGAGTAAAAGGTACGCAGGAAACTCGGAACTTTCCGCTGCTCTAAAGAAATAGTCAGATGATGCCAAAGAGAAATTCGAGACTCGTTTAAAAGCGACTTTCCTTTGCAATTGCACTTCGCGTTTTGTATCTCAGGAAAAGTTTGGCTATGCAAAAATATAAGCAGAGCGAGGCACGATTTTCTTTTTGTGACTCAAGTGAGAAAAAGAGAAGGAGTTTCTCCGGTTCTTAATCGCGGCTCTTCTCTTGAAATGATTATTGTCGCGAGAAAATTTCTTCGACTGTAACTATATCTTTTTGTGAGATAACAATTCTTAAATTTCTTCGACAAAAAGAAAAAGTAACGGAGAGACAAAAGCTTATCAACCTTTACGGTTTCAATATTCACTGGACAATCTTTAAGGACGACGTTAATCTGAGTGTCAAGATGCGATGTTTCAATAAAATAATGCAGGAGGAAATTGAATTGTTGAAGTTTATTCAATATTAAAAATGTTCTCGTTTACTCATTTATAAATTACGGTAGTAACTGAAAGTTTTATGAAATGTAGGATGCTTTTAATAAATCATTGCCAATCATTTGCCTAGTGAGGTCATAAACATAGAAATGATCAAATAAATCTAAAATAGAATTTCATTTTTTTGAAATCGAAGCTCTATAACTTTTTGAAAGCATTTAAATTGTATTGTTATTATTAATATTATTTAATTAAATACATTAAAGATATTTTGAATTTATGATTTCCAACAATTCACTTTTCTCAAGTTAATGTTGTTTTCCTGTCTCTTTGTAAATCGAGAAGACACAAGTTTTCCTCGCAAAGAATGGTTGGAGGTTTTCACAAAATATCATCAGGTATGTATTAGGTATTATATTCTAGGATAAAATTACTGATAATAATAATATTAATTAATGATTAACCCTTAATGGTAATTCGTTAATTGGATAGAAAGGTGTAATCGACGCTAACAAAGAAAAGGGGCCAGCGATTTGGTTCTTTGTCACTATCAAAACTGCCCTGATTCATCGAATAAAATTGTTTTTATTTGGCAATGAAGTTTTTGTTATTTCAGAAAAGCGTCGATTCGACGTGTTATTTAGAATCGTTAGACACGTATTTTCAATTAGATGTTCACTACAAACTTGACGTGTTCAATGGATTTCAATGTGAGAGAGAACAGAAAGGGTGTGACACAATTTAGAGAATAAGGACTTTGTCAGTAACATGATATCTTTGGAAAACAAAGTCTTCGCTAGTAATTACGATTAGGTGATTCACAACATATTGTTTAGTCGTACTGAGTTTATTATCTATTTTTTTAATTGAGAAATATTTAATTAAATATATTGAAAAATTTGTTTATAAATTAGAAGAATTTGAAACTTTGTGTTTTTTGGGAAGAAGGAAAAAGAAAAATTGGAGATTAGTTTTGGAAATAATATCGTGGATGCTATAATTATGACGATTTCACGACGACGATGATTGTATACAAGTCACTGTGCATTTTAGAGTTAAGGTATTAGTCAATAGGTCTAGGAATAAGTAATGTGTAGTGATGTATAACACATAAGTTTATATTACATAATAAAATCTCTCTAAAAAACTACTGCTATTTCATTAAACGAGAAAACTTTTTTATGTTTAAAGACTTTAAAGTATTAAAATTGTTAAGTCAGGAACAAGGATTTAACTTCATTATTAAAGCTGAAAGTAGTTTTTAAAGGATTCTATCATGCCTTCCATGACTATATTGAAAACTCATTTTTTTAAATATTGATCGATATTAAAAAAATATATCACGGAAAAATATTACCGATTTTCCTCAAGGAGAAAGAATTGTGGGGGAAATTTAGACGAAGGCATCGATTAATCAAGAATACTTTTTCCACAAAGTATTAATAGCTATCTTTTATGGTGTAGATTGTTCGAAAGCAAGCGAGCGAATAACGTGTCAGCCAATTTCTTTGGTGGCAGCTGGCTGTCTTCCGAATTTTTTACTGCTACCACATTAATAGTGTAAGAGGAAGAGTATACACTGGAAATGCAAGGAGACGAAGGAGGTGAAAAAGGAGGACTGTTATCACAGGACATTACCCCGAAATAAAGGACAAACGCGGTCCAACCGCGCGTTATATAAAAGGTAAACTTTCTAAAAAGAAAGAAGAAGCTTTAATTATTTAGTGCCTACTTTTCTATTGCTTCACAATCCAATTTTTTTCATTTATTGAACCTCATAAATAATACAATTTAATTTTAACAGAATATTAATTACTGGAATTACTGCAAGTATTACAACAAGTTGTCTTTACTGATGAAGGATTAGTTAGAAGATTTTAAAGTACTCTCTGCTATAGATGTTTTAAGTGAGTAAATATGCTTCTTTCAGCGAAGAAGATAATTTCGTTTGTTCAATTTTATATACAGCTAGCCCGAGAAAATATAAAATGTATTTAATTGGCTTTTACGTCAGGAAGCAAGTTTCGTTTCATGCTTAATATTTGCGCATGAAGATATTTTCTCATTTCTCCAAGACTTGCGATAAACACGAGTAAACAGAAAACCACTCATTTCTCCTTCGATTTAAAAATATTTATAAGTATACTCTTACCTGCTAGCATTAACGTGACACAAAAGCAAATAGTAAAAAAAGAATATTACCTTTAACGAAAGACTTTTTCAGCATCCGAAACATTCCAACTTAATTAGGAACGCTCTTTTAATCTTTTTAATTAAAAGATTTAACTAAACGAGATATCAGAAAAATGCTGTTTTTATAAGAATAAAGCGAGCATCGTCAACAAGGGAAAGTCACAGGTCGTCTTTTATCTCAAGGAACTGGATGACCAGGTTACTTCCTGAAATTGAGTTTTCTCAAGCAGTTCATGAAAAAAATAAGAGGAAATAAAAAGAGTAGAAAAGGGAGCGATGAAAGGAGAATCTTCAATAACGATCAATCTTTTTTTAAGACAGAAGACATACGGTAAGGAGAATATTGTCGGAAAAGATGTGCGTCCTTGGTTGACCCGGAAACGGGAGGTTCATAAAATTAATAACTCATAAATTTCTCGAAATAGCATAGAGAAAATTACCTAAGCGTGTTATACCTCCACTATCTTCTTCGTTCCTTCGCTACCTTGACTAGTCTGTCCCTAGCGAATACGACCATTAAGGATGGCACTGCATGTTTTATAATACGGGAGATACATTGGAAAATTAAAAGTATATAGAAAGTGACTTTTATATCTTCAATAAAGTCAACACTTTCAGGCTGATTGCATTTTCTGACTCAGCACTGGTTACTGTATTCTGGAAAAAAAATTGATGACAGAGATTATCGGGTATTACTTTGACTAAAAAAGTAATGTGATCGATCGCATTGTGCTTTACTTGAGTTCTTTGTTAGTCTTCTTTAGTTCCTAACAAAAAAGTACATTTTTCTTCGGAAGGGACAAGGGTTGTCAGAATCAGAACCTCGTCAGGGAAATCTCTGGAGCGTATTAGGGAGAGTCTTTACGACTCAGAGACTTTCAAATTAAACCTGTGTTTGAAAACAATCTTCTTCAATTTAAGACTTTTCTTTGTTAAAATGTAACTAATCAAAAGACGCACATTAAATTATTAAACAAATTATTTGTAAGTATTATTCAGTAAGTACATTTGAAAATTAAAAAAAAAAGGAAAAGCTAGAGAAGATTAAGTTCTTAATGTAACTGCTGGAACCATCTGAGCTTTAGTATTTCTATATTAGCTAACAATAACCAAGGATTTTCTACTGAAATTAACTAGAGTCTGTAGTAAGTTTTCCCTTTATGAAGAAGACTACGAAGCACGTGCGAAGTATATAGCACCCCTAAGAGTTGCCCTCTTCTAGCAAATACTCTCTTCAAAGAAATTTTCTCAATAAAAGTCTCTATACTACAGTCGTATAGAAAAATATTACGACCTAGTAAATCCTTTTTTCCCCACAAAATGTTCATCTTTCAAAAAAACAATCGTTTTTACGACCTTTTCATTCGTCATTGAAAATAAATGTTACTCCCTTACAAAAATTGAGTATTCTATTGTTTGAAAAGTTATTCTCGCATCCAATGTTATATTTAAATTTCCTCAAATTTCTCTTTTAAATTTTCACAGAAATCCGACGCTGTATAAACATTCAATGCGGCAAATTATTCAGTTGAGTTGACTTAATATATACTGCGATTGAAAAAAATAGTAGAAAACAATATGCGGAGGGTTGTTGAAAGCACTAAAAGTTAAATGAGAAGTGAACATTTTATACAGTGGGGCGTTTAGCGACGATGAGGGGTGAATACATATACAGTCTTCGATAAAAATGCAAATGTATGATCTCGTTGGAGAATGAGAAGTGTGGTGCGTTTGCAATGTGACCCTCATGGAAGAGTGAGTGTCAAATGCACGTGTATGCGTAATTTTCGACTATAACTCGATCCACAAAATATTTGCCAGAAAGCCGTTTCATGGTTCCCGGGTTGATTGATACGCCAGAGGGGATCTGCGCCTATATCAGCCCGTCTATTCCTCTCTTCTCCTTTCCTCTCAACCCCGGCCAAATTGCTAATTAATATCCTGGTAACTGAAACCTTTCGTATCAACCAGCATCAAATCCGGCTGTGTGAACTGTTAACTAACATTCCTCTATTTTTCACTGGCTGCATATATGCAACATGATGCACTAAATCCATATCCAGTCTCATTTCTGTCATATCATTTTCCGATGTTTTTCATAATATGAAAAGTATTTGTATAATATGAATTTTTAAATAATTTTAATTTTATATTTTCTACGTTAATAATGATTATTATAATAATAATATAGGTATAATGTATTTCACTTTGAACAGGTTTGTGACGAGAAAAATTAAATATGTGAGTGAACTAGTTTTTATTCAAAGTTCAGAATAATATAATAATATTTAAAAATTTCAGATATCTAGGAATTTGAAAGGATTTCAAGAGATGTTAAAGGATTTTAAAAGAATCACACAAACTTCAAGAAACTTTGAAGACTTTGTATTGAATATTCAAGAGATTTTTAAGATTTTTAAAAGATTATGTAGAATTTGAATATGAGTTTCTAATAATCGTGCTAACAATCTAAAAGTTTACATGCAGACACACAACAGATACATTCTTAAAAATGTAAAATATTATTGAATCTCATTTTTAATTATAGGTATAATGTATTTCACTTTGAACAGGTTTGTGACGGGAAAAATTAAATATGTGAGTGAACTAGCTTTTCTTCAAAGTTCAGAATAATATAATAATATTTAAAAATTTCAGATATCTAGGAATTTGAAAGGATTTCAAGAGATGTTAAAGGATTTTAAAAGAATCACACAAACTTCAAGAAAGTTTGAAGACTTTGTATTGAGTATTCAAGAGATTTTTAAGATTTTTAAAAGATTTTGTAGAATTTTAATATGAGTTTCTAATAATCGTGCTAACAATCTAAAAGTTTACACGCAGACACACAACAGATACATTCTTAAAAATATGTTTTTCGGATTAAGGGGGTCAAAAAACGTGTAGATTTGATAAAAACGGGGGGGGGGATTATATTTTACAAAAATCTAATACCTTCTCTGATGAGAATGTAAAAAAGGTTTAATTAAGCTTATATTAATAGTCATAAAGAAATCTAACATAGTATTTTAAATTAAGAACCCCTGAGTCCTTGGAAGATCAAGTATGCAAATAAAGCAATTAAAATTTTCCGAGCCGAATTAACTGACACAGTTTGTGGAAATTTTGTGTAATTTGACTTTCATCTGCTTCGTCCTCCGCGCAATGGAGAATACTTGGGACCCTAAAGACTCGACCTAGTTTCAACTTGCCACGTTCATAAGCACGCGCCTTAAATATACACAGCTTGGTGGACACTTTCATTTCCGACTTGAGAATTATCATTTTAGGAAATTGTATCTGCAATACGAAAAATTAGATACAGAGTATCTTGTTCCCGCTTCAAGTGATCTATTTTTTTCAATATATATATATATATATATATATATAAATAGATAACATATTTCAGAATCGGATTGAAAAGTTTCAAGTTTCGAGTTTCTTGACGGAAGAATCAATATATATAGAATTCTGGGTTAAACCTCGAGCGAAAAGTTTAAGAAATAAACAAGTAGCCTGACATGTAACGTCTAAGGAAAGCTGATCTATTATTTATTGAATTCTATGGATTCTAAAAAGAAGTTTGATATTATTGTGGCTTATATATTGACTTTTGAAGACATCCTACACTTTTATTCGTTAGCAATCTGAAAGCGGTCGGGGACAAATTGAAAGACCTATATAATTCCTGTTAGCAGGATATCTTGTGGCCATTATCCAATAGTCGCGAATAAATCCTTTTCCACAGAGAAATAAAGATCTCATTTAAGTAGATAAGGTAAGTATTTGTCAGCCATTAGAGTATTTATTCTGTCTCGCGGAACTCGTCCTTTTCTACTGCAGAACGTCAACACCGAAGTGGATTAGACAAGTTTTGGTCAGACGTAGTTTTTATCCATTTTTATTTCAAAGGATGGCTAGTTTCTATTGTAATATAGGTAAGAGGAAAAGCTCTTAAACTTCAAATTGAGTATCTTGAGTTTAAATAATTGAAAAAGCCTGGTTCTAATAGGATTACTTGTCCCTTCATTTATTTAGCGATTCTTTTCCTGCTAAGGATTGTTTCGAGCTAAAAGGGAAAACCCGATTTAGAGTATCCCCCCTTTTTCAATTCACCCTCTTTCCATCTGCGACCCCATTCGCGTCTGTAACCGATCAGCGTTTCGTGTACCCAGCAATAAAAGACGTGGCCATCAGATGAAATTAGTTTTCCTTATTTTATCGTTTCTCTCTTTCGAGCTAGCTTCGAAGTGGTTGGCCCCATCTTCTATTCTGGTTTCATTTGAATAAGAAGAACATTTTAGCGAGATTAAGATAACGGTGAGGGTGTCGACCAGTCGAACCTTGTGGATTTACCTCTGGGTTAACAATTCCTGGTAACTACTTCCGACCTTTCAACGCTTCTACAGAAAACGCTACCTGCAATTTACTTGAAATAAAAAGTTTAACCGGGCGCCTGATAACTCCATAAATCCTAAAAGACGAGGCAGAATCATTGTTTATTTTTTTTTAACGAAGACATCTGTGAGTTTCTCAGTTTTATATTCAATGGAAAATCATAAAAACTAAATTCATAAGAGGAAAAAGTTTCTTAATCAATATGTACGAGCATTAAAGACCTTTGCAGAAAAACTATAGAGAACGACTGTAAAAGTTTGAATTTTGTTTTGAAATATTGATCCTTTCTAATTTCGATTAAAATAAATTGGAAAATGATATATTTAGCTTGGTAAAAAATTAATTTTGCGAAAATTGGATTCATTCAGAATTAAATTATCTGACAGAATTTTATTAATATTTTCAAAAATATTACTAGTTTTAACGAACGCCTCGAATATTTTAAAGTACTAATTCGATTTCAAATTAAATTAATTACCATAAGTTAAAAAAAGAATATAGTAGAATATCTACGAAGGAAGCAGTCGCGCCGTTATTTTCATTAATTCAAGTAAAACGTTAATAAAACTGATTGAATTATTAAAGCTTTTATATCCTTTCTCACTATTTTTCATTTCTGTTAAATTTATGTTTTGTTCTATAAAATTTTCATTCTATTTAATGTTTTATTTTTCTCCATCCGCTCTTAATTCTTTCCTGGCTTTATTTTCTTCTCTCCGTTTAATTGTTCTTTATGTAGGTGAAATTATATTTTTAATTAAGGAAATAACTCCAGTAGGTACATAAAATAAAGAAGTATGAAATATGGCCAATGGGAAAGAAAAATTTTCGATTTAATCAAAAGGGAAGACAAGATACGTGACAGAGAGGTAAAAAAGTTTGAGAAGTGAAATATGTAATTTAATGATGCAGCTGTAAGAGCGTGGGAGGAATTGACTACGGTTTGGCTTCATCATTGGCCCTAAATGTCGCGTCGATTACGAGGGAATCGAACACAGGGGAACCCTAGCTCGTAGTACATCTACATCTACGTAATTTCCGACATTAGCATCGAATTTCCGTAGAAGCCTCTACCACTCGTAAACACTATCACTTCCGAATTGTTATATCTTAAATTATTAACATCCTTCCCGTCAGCATAGATATAATTAGTAATTTAATAATTTGACTACAAAAATACTCAGTTAGTTGAACATGAATTAAGCGTGGATGAAAAGTGAAAAGAGTATATATTTATAGAGAAGGTTACCAACATCATTTTAGACTTATTGGTATGCATATTGATAATAAATATTATATGTATAGGGTGTAGTGTATACACACACCTATAAAACTTATTTATACATGGTAAATTTGATTAGCAAGTTTTAAATACATTCCAGGTCCCGCTACAAAATGGAAATAGTTTACTAAAAGAAAAAGTGAAGTGCTGGAAAACTGTCATGAGAAGTTATCTTTTAACTTCTATAATTACCTATACTATAAAAGCCCTTTACATATTTTGTATTATACTTCTCCACCTCTATATTTAAAATGAGAAATAGCTTTTTAATCAAATATAATGTCTGAAAAGTGCAAAACTCATATGTATAATTGTATTTCTATAAAAAAAATGGTTTAAAATAGAAAGTCAATTCTACTTTTTATATCTAGAGAATTCAACGGTTCGAGTTAAATTCGAGTCCCTGTTAAATTAAAAAGCTTCTTATGTTCATGAAATTTTGAAAAACAGGACACCTACGCCTTCGGGATCCTTTACTCATGGGGTCCTTTGCCCATGTAAATTTCCCAAAGGATACCCAAAATTGTTAAAAAACAGGACTGTCCTGCGGAATACAGGACATAATAATATGGTCGCTTTATCCTAAACATATTTATATGTAATTTCAAAGATATTATATGATAAAGTTTATCAGGGCCGGTTTTAGAGCAGGACAAGCAGGGCGGTCGCCCTGGGCGCCAAATTTGAGGGGCGCTTTTTGGGGATTTTTTTAATAAAAAAATTTTTAAGTTAAAAATTTTTTATAATTTTTTAATAAAATTTTTTTTTTTAATTCGCCCGGGGCATCATTTTATCTAAATTCGGCCCTGATGTTTATACATAAATAATTACCACTTTAAGTGATAAGGTGGTAATCTTCTTTTATCATAATATGGTAACCAGAACTTATTAATCTCGTGATGTCAACTCATCAGAGTTGACATCACGAGAAAAAATATATAATCTTTTATATAATTAAATTTAAAAAAAACTTAAACGATCATCAAAAAACAGGTGAACTCACAATTCTCACCGTTAATGTATATATTTTTTTATATATAAAATTCTCAAGAGACACTTCTAAAATTTGTAAATTCAAAATTCGCGGGCGAAAGGGACTTTGACATACAGCGCCTTCAACGACTGAAGAGTGAAAACAAACCCATTGAGTTTAGGCTTCCTGTGTGTGTTTGTGTGTGTGTGTGGCATTGCGGTATGGCGGCACGTGCGCTTCTTAGATTGGTCATTGTCACTTATGAATTCTTTGTAAATACTTGAGAAGTTGATAAAAAATTAAGGTACGTGATATCCCCAAAAATCTCATCAATTTGCTTTGTTTATCAGACACACGCCGGTCATAAAATAGACCAAAATAACTACCCACTTTTATCCAAATCAAATTCTACTCTTTTCTACCAAATTTTAATTTTTTTTGGTATTGCAATGGTTAAACAGCTGATAATTTCTTTGCGTTAATAATTCAATATTTCTTAAGCAACCTATTTGTTCAAGTGGCTTTATAAAGTTAAAATTACAAAAGAGGCTCAAATTCACAACAATCAAAACTACTGTTAAAGTCGATTTGTTTTTTTGTTATTTCCTGTGTTATTTAAATTTCAGATGTGGATTTTTATACTTCTGTATCCGTTACTTCTAAGTTTGGAACCAATACGAGCGGACAAAAAAGTTAATAAATATGTGACAACTTTAATCGACGCCAAATGGAGAGACACACCTCTTGTTCTTGAAATAGCCGAATATCTCAATGATGAAAATCCAAATTATTTTTGGAAATTTATTGATCAAATTTCCAGCGAAAACAGGGTTTTTCAAGATACTAGTTAGTGTCAAAATTATTGCAATTATGGCAAATACAAACTCAACAGGTATCTCAATTTTTCAATTAATTGTAACGCTTTTTTGTGTTTTCTTTTCAGTAACTGAAAAAGAGCACTATGAAGCAGCTGTACGAATTGCTGAAGAATTTCTTTCACCAGCTGAAACAGCTGTACTTAAACTGGGCTTATCACTTCGAATATATTCAGCTCGAGTTGAAATGTTCTCTCAAATGGCTCAAAACAAAAATGCTTCCCACTTGGGTTGCAATATTTTGGTTGATGTCGGTGGCAGATTCACCTGTTCATTGGAAGAAATAGACCGATTCATAGATGAGGTTCAAAGCCCAATTTGTATATTCAAGAATTATGTTCAGAAATACAATTTTTCAATACAAGTTAAAAAGTATCTATAAATTCATTCTAAATCTAATTTCATAAGACTAATTTTCATTTTTCAGGATACCTGGAAAAAGATAGACACCTATAGTATAGACCACTTCTACCTAGGAAAACAACAAACCGACAAAACTATCGTCTTATACGGACAAGTAGGAACCAAAGGTTTTAATCAATTTCACGAAAAGTTGAAGGCTGTTGCCGAAGCTAAGAAACTGAATTACATTCTTCGCCACTATGTCAAAGTAAGCAGCTCCTTCGATATGGCTTAATATTTTTAGTTGAGAACCACAAAGCATTTATAAAACTTGTTTTGAATTTTAGAACAGGCCTAATAGAAGATTGCGTTTATCGGGTTATGGAGTAGAACTACAAATGAAATCTACAGAATATAAAGCAACGGACGATTCTGATATTAAAGATAATTCGAAAGAGGGTGCAGACGAATCAAACGAAGGCGTTGAGGAACTGGATGGAATTAACTTTTCAATTTTAAAGTAATTTACGAATTCTGTATTTAAATTATGCATTTAGAATTAAATTTAAGAGTATCTTCGTCTTTTAGGAAACTCTATCCGGAAAAACACGAAGAACTAGATCAGTTGCAAACTCATCTTTTGGAAACTAGTCACGAGATCGGGGCTTTGAAAGTTTGGCAGTTTCAGGAACTAAGTCACCAGGCGGCAGAGAGAATAATGAAGTCACCGCCTAATGAAGCCATCAATGTCCTAACAGATATCGCTCAAAATTTCCCAATGCAGGTCCGTGAACTAAGGCAAAATTCTTTTTTTTTTTACATCTTCAGAGTTAGAAAGTGTAATGTATTGTAAATATTCTAGGCAAAGTCACTCATCAAGACAAAAGTCAGCCCCGATATGAAAAAAGAAATGAACAAAAATCAGGAAATTTTTACTGCTAGTTTAAGTCTTCAACCGACGGATACTGCTATTTTTATCAACGGACTGTTCTTTGATTTGGATGCAATCGACATTCTTACGCTTTTGGAATCCTTAAGAGCTGAATTGAGAGTTATGGAAGCTCTGCATAAAATTGGTAAGATCCTAAAAACAATTGCTTAATCTAGATTTGTAAATAATGTGTAATTGTTTCCTTTCGTTCTTTTCAGGATTCGGTAACAAGAAAATGGGAAAACTCCTCGCTTTGGACCTATCTGGAAACGTGGACAGTCAAGACTTCGCGATAGACGTCAGAGATTCAGCGATTATCTGGGTAAATGATATTGAAAACGATTCACGTTACAGTAGGTGGCCACCTTCCCTAACAGAACTTTTGCGTCCGACCTTCCCAGGAATGTTGAGAAACGTTCGTCGAAATTTGTACAATTTGGTGATAATTGTCGACCCACTAAATCCAGATTCCATGCCTCTATTTTCTCTCGCTGAATCTCTTTATTCTCACTCTGCTCCTCTTCGAATTGGTTTTGTCTTCATTATGAATTACAATACTTCTCTTACTGGGCTACAAGATCCTAGCATTGCTGTCAATAATGCTTTCCATTACTTCACGGAAAGCAAAACTCCAAAAGAAGCTCTTCACTTTTTATCAGAGGTGAGAATTAAAAGAAAATATCCCAAATAAAAAGAAAATAGATATTCTAAATTTATTTTCTGAATTGCAGTTGAGCAATTTCATTGGACCTCTTGAACCAGAAGTGAGTGACGTGAAGAAGGCCATCAGAGCAAGAGATCCAAACGCGGATATCAGCTACATTTTAGGCGAGGAATCTGAATACGATGTGGGTAGACACCTAGCCAGTGATTTTGTGAAACGTACAGGTTTCAAAAACTTCCCACAAGCTCTGCTTAATGGCATTCCTCTTGCTTCGAATATACTGAATGCAGATTCCTTTGAGGAAGCAGTTTTGTCTGCCATAATGACTCAAACTCCTGCGATTCAAAAAGCAGT
Source organism: Synergus gifuensis (assembly GCA_904066015.1). Lineage (NCBI taxonomy): Eukaryota > Metazoa > Arthropoda > Insecta > Hymenoptera > Cynipidae > Synergus > Synergus gifuensis. The sequence goes on from CAJFCO010000082.1 coordinate 1,850,679, forward strand.
TTACAGAGGCGAATTAACTGAAGGAGACGACGTTGTTGAATATCTAATGAATCAACCGAATGTAATGCCTCGGTTGAATGAACGAGTTCTTAAAATGGACAAAGATATGTGGTTGAATCTGATTGGAACAGTTCCTCAAGATAAGGATTTCGCTAAATGGAGTCCACAGGATGCTTCTTCCTGGATAATGGAAAACTCGCGGTATCTATATGCCCCACGTAAAAGTATTACTCGCCATTTGTATTCCTTGTGGGTCGTTTTGGATTTGGAAGATGCCGAGGGTAGGAAATTGCTCGATGAAACGCTCGAGTACTTGGTAAGAACTTCAAAAGCAGTTTTTTTTATGAAATAATTTTTTATGCAAAATTTAAGTGGCCACTCCATAATTGGTTAACAAAAAAAATATTTTTTGCCTCTGAAAGGTAGGAAATCCGGATGCGAGAGCTTCATTGATAATAAACAGTGCGAGTGAAAAGATTTCAAAAACTGGTATAAATGAAATAGCAATAGCTGCTTTGAACGTATTGCCTGCAGAAAAATCGATAGATTTTCTCCGAGATTTAATTAAGGACGAAGTTGTAGCTGAAATTGAAGGAAATGAGTTTAAGATAGAGGTAAGAAGCTAACAGCTTCATTTTTAATTAAAAACTTCAGATTACTTCAAAATAATTGTAATATGATTTAATGATCAATATTTATTTTTCAGGATGAGTCGATCTCGAATCAATTGGAAGATCAGCAGTATTTATTGGATATTCGTAATGTGCATAGTCATTATGCGAAACTAATTTTAAAGCTTTCTGCGGGAATTAGAGCAGTCGTTTGCAATGGTAGGATAATTGGTCCTCTTGATAAAGGCGAAGAATTCACGAGTGAAGATTTATCTCTTTTGGAAAGATACAGTCAGAGTACTTATGGTGATAAACTCTTTAAAACTCTAATAAGGAACAATCTTCTTGAGGAGGAAGATGATGAATATGGTAAAAAAATTTGTAATTTTTTATTTAAATGTGATAATTTGCAATTTAAATAATTTTTATATTTTTTAACCCATGATTAATTCTTTATGTATTTAGAAAAGAACGATGTGACGGATGACATGATTATGAAAATCTCATCACTTCTTGTACCAAGACCACAAACTCGCAGTCGATTTGACGTAATTTTCCACGGAGACGAACACAGGTAAAAATACCGTTTAAAATGAAACCGATGCATACTAATTAAATGATTGCATCTGATTTTTTCAACTATTTTATATTTTTTAGTGCTATAAAAATCCCAGCAGCGAAGCCAGATGAAGTGGCTTTTAATTTAGTCGCAATCGTTGACCCAGTTTCGAGAGGAGCTCAAAAATTAGGTCCGATTTTGAATACGTTACAGAAATCTCTGAATTGTAACATAAAACTTTTCTTAAATTGCCTCGACAAAAATAGCGACATGCCGCTTAAGAGGTTCGTTTTTAATTTAAAAACAAGTTTGAATATGCTACTCTTTTATCTTTGAGTTTATATTTATATTAAAATTGCTTTCAGCTTTTATCGGTTTGTTCTCGAACCGGAATTGCAATTCACTGCCGATGGAGAATTAAATGGGGCAACTGCTAAATTTACGAAATTACCGACTTCTTCTCTTTTAACTCAACACATCCACGCACCAGAAAATTGGCTTGTGGAAGTCGTTCGCAGTGTTTACGATTTAGACAACATTAAACTTGATAATGTCGCAATGGGCGTTCATAGGTAGGTTTAAGAAAATTCTTCTGACTTACTGAAAAGAACTGCACTCTTGGAATTCTGAAAACAAAAAAAAAATTTAATTAGCAAAGATCTAGAAAAGCATTTTTTAATTGAATTAAAAATTCTTTTTAATCTCATTTCAGTGAATTTGAATTGGAATATTTGCTGTTGGAAGGACATTGTTTCGAGGCTTCGTTAGGAAATCCCCCACGAGGGTTACAAATAACTCTAGGCACTGAAAGTCAACCTGTTATGGTTGATACAATCGTGATGGCAAATTTGGGGTATTTTCAATTGAAGGCAAATCCTGGTGAATGGCTTTTGCGTCTTCGACAAGGAAGGTCGGCAGAAATATACGATATAACAACTGTGGATGGCCAGGATGTTATTCACGAAAACGATGATGTCAAAGTTCTTTTAAGTTCGCTAAGAAGTCATGTTCTCAAGTTAAAAGTCTCAAAAAAACCAGATAAAGCTAACATGGATCTCTTGTCTGACGACGACAAAAATTCGGGTCTTTGGAATTCCATCTCGAGGTTCGTTTAAAAATCTTTCTTTTAATAATATCTTGAAAAACTTATTTTAATTATTATTAAATTTTCTCTGAAGATCATTCATTGTATACTTTCTAGTTTATTCTTTAAGTTTTCAATTCATTTTTTATTGATGATAGCAGATCGTAACTTTTTTCTGTTCTCTCTTTTCTTATAGCTTTTCCATATTTTGGTAAGCTTTATACTTTCCTTCAAATCTTTAAATAGATACGTAGGTGTTTTAATATGAAATGAAGGTTCTTTAGGATTAAAATAAAAATTTATACTGATTTTGAATTATGATAGGACATTTACGAATGAAGAGACTGAGGAGCAGGACGAAAAGATAAACATCTTTTCTCTCGCTTCTGGTCACTTGTACGAACGCTTTTTGAAGATTATGATGCTGAGTGTAATCAAACATACGAAGACTCCTGTTAAATTCTGGTTTTTGAAGAACTATCTCTCTCCAACATTAAAAGTAAGATAATTTCTGGATACCTGGCCATTAAAAATATTCATGCTTTCTCCTTTTTACAATCCATTTTTTTCTTTAGGATTTTCTACCACATATGGCGAAGACCTATGATTTTGAGTACGAACTTGTACAATACAAATGGCCACGTTGGCTTCACCAGCAAACCGAAAAACAGAGGACAATTTGGGGCTACAAAATTTTATTTTTAGACGTTTTATTCCCTCTAGACGTGAAAAAAATCATCTTCGTCGATGCAGATCAAGTAATTAATAAATTATCTTTTTAAATAAGGTTCCAAAAGAAATTTTATAAATCTTTTTTCTATTTTAGGTCGTCAGGGCGGATTTAAAAGAATTAGTAGATATGGATTTAGGAGGTGCTCCCTATGCCTATACTCCTTTCTGTGAAAGCAGAAAAGAAATGGACGGGTTCCGTTTCTGGAAACAAGGATATTGGAGAAATCATCTTCAAGGGCGTTCTTATCATATCAGCGCTTTATATGTCGTAGATTTGAAGCGTTTTCGTCGAATCGCAGCAGGAGATAGATTGAGAGGACAATATCAAGCTTTAAGCCAGGATCCTAATAGTCTTTCCAATTTGGATCAGGTCTCTATCTTCAAAATGTGTTTTCCTAAATTTGTGTAGCTGGTTTAGACATTTTCTAAAATAAAATTTCTCAATTATAATATAATCTTTTTTGCTTACAGGATCTTCCGAATAACATGATTCACCAAGTGGCGATAAAGTCCCTGCCTCAAGAGTGGCTATGGTGTGAAACTTGGTGCGATGATGCATCAAAAAAACATGCCAAGACTATCGATTTGGTGAGACCATTTTAAGAGAGTCTTAGATTTTAAGTTAATAATTAATTTTCGGTTTCTTGAGAAAACTAAAATCTTTTAATTAATTTCAAATTTTAATTATTTCAGTGCAATAATCCAATGACGAAAGAAGCCAAACTTCAAGCTGCTATGCGTATTTTACCAGAATGGGTTGGATACGACGAAGAAATTAAAACTTTACAACAAAGGATAGAAAACGAAACTAGGCAAAATGAAGGGGAAGAAGTTGGTAAGTAAGATGAGTAAAATTGACCTAAAACCAGACATAAATAAAATACTATTAAATCTTTATTATTTAAATTTACAGAAACTCTCAGTGATTCCAAAAAACACGAAGAATTGTAGATTTTCCAAACAGGAGTATCAACTTCATTTTATTCAAGGATGTATGTAATTTTCTTAAAGAAAGTACCAAGTCTCGTCATGTTGAGGAACTTGAAATGAACTACGTGAATGTTGAATAACGAAAATAGTTTTAAAGATAATTTTCGTCTCGCAATGATGTTCTAATTTTGCGAGAGCTAAGGACGGAAGATTTTTGTCCTTGGCAGAATCTTGTGATTTCATATTGTTTGTACTCTGTAAGTAATAAACTTACTACATTTTTGTAAATAATGTCTTTAATTTAAGAGTAGAGAGCTAATTTTAAAAAACATTGAAATAACTTTCTAGCGCTTCAGTCGCTACTGTGTCGATGTATAATAAAGTTAGGTATGCTATCTGTAATAACTTTACGGGAAGAAGTTTTTGGAAGTATGAAAGTACTTGTGAGTGCTTCTGAGTACATGCTTAGATGTAAACCTAACTTCACTTGTAGCGGAATAGCGACTGTAACGCTTTTGCGGAATCGAAGAAAATGTTAAAAATTATTTAATCTTCATTAGTCATTAAAATCTATTCAGATACGCATTCGCGGTTAAGTTTAGTTGTTAGCACTTTCCCGAAGATAATAGGATCGAAGCGGGTCAACATGGTGGTGCAGTTTGAAACTATAAACTATCTCCTTTCCTGTATTTTTGTGAGCGCAACCTACGATGGGAGAACAATGACTTCTAGTCGCTTAGAAGTCGTTCCGCGGGTAGTTTGTCCAACCTCAGTGTAATATAACTTAAGTGCTTTCGTTTTCAATCCTAAAAGCTTCCTGTCTATAGGAACTTAACTGCAGGAAAATTCTGCAATGGAAAAGTGCACAGAGAGTGTTTCTTTCAAGTAATTTTACATTTTTCTATACATTCTGCAATATCTACTTACGATTAGGGAGATAGGAATTTATTCATATTCAATTTTTACTTCTTTTTGATTTTTTTTCAAAGTTTGCCCTTTTTGCAATTTTTGCAATTGTAAGGTTTTTCTTTTTCCAGTTTCTCAAGTTTTTTTTCAATCTTTAGAAGTAGATTAGAAAAATGAAGAAAGAATAAAATATAATAAAGCTATTTCAATTTTTTGAAAAATTAAAATAGGAAGTTTGTTCAAAACACTTACTTTTTTTTCATTAAAATTTTCTGAGTAGGAAATATATTAGCTTACTATATGAAAAAGGGTAACTGTTATGAGTAAATTTCCATTTTATTTCCCATTTTATTTATTCTTTCTTATCGACTTCGAAGAAGTGAAAAAACTAGACAAAATGAGGTAAGAAAAAATCCATAAAATCTCAAAAATTGCAAAAAGGTGGGCTTTTGAGAACACACGTTTTTTCTTTTTTTTTTTTTTTTTTCAAAATTCAAAATAACGTTAACATTTTTTATTATTTAAACAGACTTTTAATGGATTTTAAAAGAGTGCAAAAAACTGGATAAACTGAAATAAAAAAAACCTTAGTATGTCATAAATTGTAAAAATGACACGTATTTTTTTTTTCGTTTCAGGAAACTTGTTATTGTTGCAACGAGGAAAATTATTTTTTTTTATCTTATCATATGTAATGTACTTATTAAAAACTTGAAGTTGTAATTAACATATAAAACTGCGTCAAAAATGACGTAAAAAATTATGCAAAAAATCATGACAAAAAGGACTTAAAAATCGAAGTAAAAAACGACATCAAAAAACAACTTCTAGTCGCTTAAAAGTTGCTTCACGGGTAATTTGTCCAACCCTGGTACCTACTTACAATTAGGGAGATAAGAACCTTTTCATATTCCATTTTTATCAGGAATATTACAAGCAATAAAATAATCTGTCTACCTAAAGTTTTTGGAAAATTAAAGAAACGAAGTATGTTTTTCTCAATTACATTTTAAATAGAAATATTCTAATCACAATATCTTATTTGAGTTTTTCTAAGTTCACCTATTTGTGATTATACTTTATAATAGATTTTTTTAAATACGAGATCCAACGCGCGCTCCGCTCGCCCGTTTACTTTGTTTTTAAAATGTTATAATTTATGATATTTCAGTTATTAACAGATGTAATTAAGATTTGTTTTTAACTCCAGTTTTATAGGAATAACAGTTACTTTTCGTGATCCTCATGCAAAGTAAGAATGTTTAAGTAATAAAGTTAGGCCTTGTATTACTTATCCGATTCCTACCTTACCGATTTAAAAAAAAATGCATGCACCTCATTTGAAAAAAAATGCATAGAGAAAATGCATTTTAGCCAATAGATAAGCTTTCCTTATCGCTTTCTTTATGCTTATCATAGTTTTTTAATATGATGCGTGAAAACCTGAAATATGGTTACAAGCGCCCAGTAATGCCCAGTAAAAAATTACCTGTTGGTACTTTTTATAAAGTAAAACAGATTTATTATCTTTTATTAAAATAAAAAAGAAGTAAAGAAATGGGAATCATTCGATTATGTTTTAATTAAACAATTACTTGGCTAATTAACAATTAAACAATACTTTACTAATTTTCAAATCTGTAATTACAGTTTTTTCTTTAAATCATTAAATTAATAAAAACTGCTGCTGTATCTCTTTTAAATATTTCCGCTTTTTTAAAACCACAATGAGCAGTCAATTATAATTGCGGAAAAGGCATTAAAATGATGATTCGGAATCAGTGGTATATTTATAGCAGATTCAGATTAAGAGTGTAAAAAACGACATCAAAAAATGAGATACTTATTGTCACTATCTATTCAATAGAACTAAATCAAACGAACCTTTAAATTTTACTGGGATTATTTCAGATAAAGAAACTCATTTAACATTATTACTTTTTTTGTAGTAGCAATTATCCCTAATTACCGATCTGATATTTGATCCGTGGTCGCGGAAAAACTGTATGCTATAAAAAAAATTAGTAACGCACTATAATGAATCACGTCGTTTGGGTAGTCGACTTTCTTTTGTGGCTTTCCTTGTCGACGCTTTCACGTGTTATCACCGTTTTTTGCAAATTTGAGCTGATTTCAATGTGCAAACAAATTTGACATAGATTTTATTGTTGAAAATGGAAAGGACGAATAGTTTGAAATATCAGAGTGGAGTAACAAATATGAATATGAAATTAAGTACGACTAGTAAATCCACGCGATCTAAACTTTAGTGAGAGTAACTCTAGAGGTTGACAAGGAAGATAAGCCAGTCGTTGAACAGAATTGAACATAATCCCTCAGTAGTCGAGAAAGTTTAGTTGAACCCGACAATCATTCAGAGTTTACGTTTCGTGGATTATTTCGATGGATAGAAACATCGACGAACACAAGTAAATATTCGTACCACTATCTTATACTTTTACATAATCACCGCTATCCAAGAACTCTCTATCTTTTTTGTTTATTTACTTTTACAAGGTAAATTACCTTACTGTATTGATGTTTATGTGATCCTTTACTCTTTAGATTCAAAAGGATTTTTAAAAAATTGGATTAATTATTGACAGTTAGGGTACTTTGACAGCCTCGTTAGATTTAAAGATTCAGTATTTTAACACCGTGATTTTAAGGCCAAACAAATTTTAAGGTGTAACAATTTTAAGGTTTCTTTATTACTGTGTTAAATATTTAATATTGTGAACATTTTAAATTTCGTGGATCTCCACTATTATAAGTTATTTTTTTTTTCAAAATTATTTGAGTTTTTAAATTACGATACTTTCAGTTTAAGAGCAGTAAAATGTTTGAATTTTTAATTAAAAATAGTTTAAGCCTAAAAATCAAAACTGAGTTTTTCTTGCATAAAAGTCACCGAGAAAAAATTTTAATGATTATGAATCTTGTTTAGAATTACAATAGCAATTCGAAACCACTGATAACAATGCTGGTATCGAATTATTTTCATATCAAACAATCTTCAGTTAATAAAAAATTTGTAAACAATAAATTCAGAACATAAGTATATGTATTATAAGTATATGTATTATTATTTTATAAGAAATAAAATTCTTATAAAAAAAAAGTGATGAAGAGTTGAAGGTAATATGTACAGTAAAAACTAAATTATATGCAACACAAGCGATAATTTTATACCCAACACACGTTTGCCTTTTCAATATCTATGAAAGAAATAATATTGTGATACTATTTATCTTAATTAGTTCTTCACAAGCTATAATTATTGTAAACATAACTTTCAAAGCTATGACTAGTGGCTTTTATTTCTTTTGAATTGAAAAATAATTAAATAATATGATGCTATTTAGTGAAATTAGAGTCAAGTTCTCGTTTCTGTAGGAAACGTTTTTTAATTACATAATTAAATAACAGATTCTCGATAGAAAAAGTTATTGTGACTAATTTAATTGAAACAAAAAAATCTTTAATCCCGTTTAAATTGGAAGAATTCAATTTTGTGACGAGAATAGAAAAAATAAATTTTTCTCAGAGGATATGCGTCAATTTTTAAGATGATATTGGAATCACATCCTTTTTACAAGACCAGAATATTGTACCTATACAGTTTTTAATTTTTAAACTTCCTTTCTCCAAAAATAATGGAGAAATATTTTTTTTTTGACTATATCGTATTTAGATCGAGTAAAATCCTCGCAGAAAGCTCGAAATCCTTCAATATTGTTTCCGTTTCGTTTCTAAACCAATATCTTCCTTGACCTCGGCATCGTTCCATTGACCGACTATCTCGAACATTAAGCCGATTTACGAGCAAAGGTACGTCCTCGCACCTTTTCCCAAATAAAAATGTTATATTGGGGCCTTCCGTTTCCGCCATTTTTTCACGAACATTGAACTCGACCCGACTTTTTCATTCATTTTTATTTCGCGGTCATATTTTTATGATATTTTTATTTTAAAACCTGTAATAAACTTTATATGTTGTCTGAATCAAACTGACAATGAAAAATAATTTTTACGCGTTTATTTTTTAGAAACAAAAAATATTGATTTTTAAAAAATCTGTTTCCTCAACATTTTTGATTGTTTTAATAATGTTAATTGTTCAGGGTCTTATTGTGCGTAAAAAGCTAAGGAACAAAAATACATGCTCTTACGAAAAAATTTCAGAAAATGATTATCTTGCTTTCTTCATGACTTCTGTGTACAATATAGATATTTAATATATATCTTCAAATTTCCAAAGAACGCAAGGTAATCGTTTTTCACGATTTTTTCATAACAATACTTTTCTCTTAGTTTTTTACGCATATTAAAACTTCTTTCATAATTATGATTTTCAAGAAAATAACATACAAAATTGTACTCAAATGTAGGTCAAATTATAGTTGGTCAATTTTTTAATGGTTCAAGTTTAAAATTGTGTAAATAGTCTATGAGGCTGAGGGGACATTTTTTTGTAAGAAACCGGTGTAAATAATCTTACAGTCAAAAATGTACGAGTTTATGATTTTTTGGATATGATTGGAGATCAAAATAAATGTTGACCTAATTTTTTCTCATCGTTATCAAAAAATAATGAAAACATATCCAACGAGAGATATAATTTGGAACCCTGAAACCCCCAGGAAATAACCGGAAATTTCTTTCCGTGATTTGAGTAATAATTTATCAATTTAGAAAAAATTACTTGTTCTTAAATCAGAAACTCCCTAGTGCTTAAATATTTTTCCCCAATTTTATTTTATATAGAAACAGTGTTTCTGCTACAAAAAAGATATTCCTAGTTTCTTCTATACATATATTGTATTATTTCCAATATCAGTGAAACAATATTTTATAATTGTTTGTAGCTTAAAAAGCAATCAATACACATTTTTGTTCATTTGAATGTTCAGAATTTTAAGCACATAATAGATTACCTTTTCACTCTAATAAATCAATATTCCAATCATTGAAAACTGAATCATCAATTTCTCTGAGAACTTGAGTCATTTAATAGTACCACCAAATTGGTGTTAGTATATGTGTGTGGAACGTATAAAATCTTCTGCAACTCCTGGTATATATAGGTTTCTGATAACCGGTGCTGTGGAGGTAAGGAGTCACGATATAACGAACATAGAGGGATAAATTTTATCTACTATTCCCTCCCTCTTCTTCCTCTCATTGTCAGTTTATTTCTCCATCCCATTTTGTGTCTCTCTATCTCTTCGGAGGGACACGAGTTCAGCTATCTATGGTTAAAAGACGGATAGACTAGTCGGGAGCGGGACGGGACATTCTTGTTCTTCTAAGAGTCGATATGCAGTGGTCTTTTGTTTATTTAACTAGTGACGTGCGCAGTCCTTCCACTTCTTGGGATAACGTCCGGTCCCAACAAACTAAACTAATTCACCCTTCGCTTACCGGCGCGATCACAGTCGAACTTTGGACATGGACGGAGAAAAGATCAAATTGTGAGTTTCGATTTTAATATCTCCATTCATTCATTTTGATCACTTATATATTCATTCTCACGTACCAATTTAAATCAAATTCAATGTTTTAAATTAAAACAATAAAATAGTGTTTTTGAATATTATATTCTGAAAACTCGAGTGTCTTCAAGAAGAATTTATAGATGAAATAACAGTGTTCAAATATATTGTGAAAAATATTTATAAACATTTTGGTAGATTTATTTTCAGTGTTTATAATTTTTAAAAATTATTATGCAGTTATTTTTTAAACATACTCGCGTTTTAAAAAAAGCATACGAATTAAGAGTTGTCAATAACTTGTGTTAATCACTGATGACTATGTGTAGCTGCACTGATGTCGAATAAATGTTAATCTAATTATTGAATTATCTTTCGAGTATTTATTAACGGACTGAGTGTAATAATAAATTATCATTCTTCTTTTTGTAATGAAAATAGTAGAACGATACGGACTACTGCAGCAATATATTGCTATATAGCAACGGTTGCTATCACTTCCGTACGTCACTTCCAAAGTGTCAACTTAATAAACGTTTCACACCGAAAAAACTTTTAAAGATAACATTTACTTTAGTTATATTTATTCTATCTACAAAGAGAAAAAAATGTAAATGTAAAAATGTACACACAACCTAAGCCGCGTTTTAATTGAAAATGAATAAATATTACACGCAATTTGGATAAATTAGCTTAAAAAATTGAAGAAAAATTGATCTGAATTTGTAGTAATTGAAAGAAAGTCATAATGAATAAATTTTTAAATGGGAAGACATTACTGCAACATAAATTTAGCATGCACAAGATATGTTACAGAAATTTAGCAATATATAATTTGGAATTCACAGCTGTATTCTGTCCATGAAAATTGTCATTGAATTCTTTCATGGCATTTTTCTCCTCGATCGATCCAGTATCAATCGTACACATTAATTCACTTCAACACTTCATTTTTTAAAATTCTCTTTCTTATCAAACAAAATTTTGGAATAAGTGTGGATTGTTTTGTAAAAATAATTCAAGGCTAAGACTTTGTTTTCTCATTAATGAATGATTACTCGGAACTCTCCCGAAAAATGAGGAGTAGGAAAACTTCATGTGTGACTTTAATGACCCATCCTTCATTTATGGAATAAACAGTTACACATTTACAAATTCTCATCAATGTCTTTATTTTGCAGACGGTACCACTTTCTTGATATCGATTTCCGCACGGCTCTTAATAAATCTCCAACACATTAAGAACACAATACTTTTTTTACCTCCTGATATCTATATTAGTGTAATTCCCCGATCAAGTTATTTTCTTTTATTCAATAACAAACCCAGATAAAATCCCAGTTTTTCATATTATAGGTCGCTTAAATCGGAAATTCTTTAAAGAATAGTAAAAATAAAATTAGACAGAAAAAATATGTCTCTTGCAAAAGATTTTTAATTTGACATTTTTTGAAACTTCAAGATATCATTAAAGAATTTCAGAATTCACGTCATTGCAATGTAAGAAGAATGTCCATCTTCTCACGTATATTGAGATTAATTTTGATAGCACTGTAAATAAAAACAACTGAGAGAAGTGGAATTTTCAGAGTTCAATTGCTTTTTCTCATTCTAAGCAAAGGTGTTATGAAAGAAGGTGTTTTATCTGTTTTAAACACTATATGTATAGTTACAATTTTCTTAATTTCATTACTGCATGAATAAGTGAGACAATTTTTATAAGATTATAATCTTCAAAACAGTTTGCTATGCGAGATTATACATTTTTAAAATTAAATCGCAGCGGAAATAAATTCAAAAAAGTGCGAAGAAAAATGCCAAGAAGGTTAGTATGTAACAATTTGGAATAATAATAAAGTTTTAATAATAATTGATAATGTCATTCTAATGATATTAAAGGATCCAAAGTAAATTCCCCCTGAAAATTAGCCTCTTTTCACTCAATTTCAGTTATATTCGTTTTTTACGATGTATTCGTCGCCATCTCTGCATTATGCTTTCTGTTATCAAAATATGAATACAACTTATTATGCAACTAAAGAGTTGTAGATAGCATGATATATTCCGAGATTACCACATATATTATATACAAGAGTACAACAGCAGTTTACTATGTATATGTACACATTCAGTTGTGTCATAATAAACAGAGCTCTCATGAAATTTACCCACAGTCATTTTACCATTTTATAAAAAAAACACATTTTTTAAATTCTCTATCTTAAAAAAGTGGTGTCACGAAATGTCTCGAAAATCTCGCATACATTGTTGTTGCAAACCTGATTGGCTTTTGAATGACTTGAAGTTGAAAGAAGAAAAACAAATTAATGGCGCAAAAAAATTTCAGAAAAACCTTCGAAATACTTTAAAATTCGTTAAGATTTCTTAAAACTCCCCAAAACCTCTTGAAATCCTTCAAAAATTCACAAAAACGATTAACATCATAAATGTCTTGAAATCCAAGTTGAAACTCGTAAAAAGTTTTACAAATTCCTAAAAATATCTTAAAATTTCTTAACATTTAAAATCTCTTAAAGTCTATAGAAATCTTATCAAATTCCATAAAATCCTTAAAAATTCTACAAAATCTTTTAAAAATTAGAGAAATCAGTAAAATTACCTGACAACTTTAAAATTCTTTAAACCCCATAAAATATTCTGAAACTGATAGAACACTCTTGAAATCTTTTAAAATTTGTAAAAACTTGTTAAAATTCTTAAAAACTGTTTAAAATATTCTTTAAATTATACGATAACATTTAAAGTTCCTTGACGTCCTTTAGAATCTAATAAAATTATTAGGAATTTCATGAAATCCTTAAAATTCTATAAAATCTTCCAAAAATCATAAAATCCCTTAAAATTGTTAGAAATCTCATAAAATTTCACAAAATTCTTTAAAATTCCATAAAATATTTTGAAAACTATAAAAATCTCTTGACTTCTTTTAAAATTCCTGAAAATTATATTACAACATTTAAAATTCCTTAAAGTTCCTTAAAATACTCTGAAACCCTTTGAAATCTCTTTAAATTCCTCGAAACTTCATAAGATTTAAAATCCCTTAAATTTTTTTAAAACGCTGAGAAATCTTTTCAAATCACTTAAAATTTCATGAAAACCTTCGAAATTGCTTAAAATTCGTCAAGATTTCTTAAAACTCCCAAAAACCTCTTGAAATCCCTTAAAAATCCAAAAAAAATCATTAAAATCACAAATCTCTTGAAATCTATGTCAAAATTAACAAAAATCTCTAAAAATTCATTTAAAAAACTCTTGGAATTTCTTAACATTTAGAATCTCTTAAAATCCTTAGAAATCTTATCAAATTTTATGAAATCCTTAAAAATACTACAAAATCTTTGAATAATTAGAACAATCTAATAAAATCCCTTAAAATTTTACCACAACCTTCGAAATCCTTTTAAATTCTACAAATTCTTTTAAAAATAATACATGTATAGAAATTCTTTTAAAATCCCTCAATAAAATTATCCGAAAAACTTTAAAATCCTTTAAACCTCATAAAATATTTTAAAACTCATAAAAATCTTTTGAAATCTTTTTAATTTGATGAAAACCTTTTAATATTCCCATCAGAAACTTCTTGAAATGCTTTAAATTTTACAATAACATTTAAAGTCTCTTTACGTCCTTTAAAATCCATTAAAATTATTAGAAATCTCGTTACATTCCATAAAATCCTGAAAATTCTATAAAATCTTTTAAAAATCTGAAAATCCCTTAAAATTATTTTAAAAAATCTCTTGACTTCTTTTAAAATTCCAGGAAATTTCATAGTAATATTTAAAATTCCTTAAAGTCCCTTAAAATTCTTTGAAATCTTTTGAAATGTCTTAAAATTCACAACAGGATTTAAAATCCCTTAAAATCTCTTAAAACACTCAGAAACCTTTTCAAATCACTTAAAATTTCACAAAAATATTCGAAATCGCTTAAAATTCGTTGGAATCTCTTAAAGTTCTTAGAAACCTCTTAATATTCCTCAAAATTTCAAAAAATTTAAAATCCCTTGTTAGCTTTAAAAATTCTCTTGAAATTTCATGAATTCCGTTAAAATTTCGCGAAATATCCTGAAATACCTTAAAATTCTACGAAATCTTTTTTAAAATCTTAAAAATCTTTAGAACTTCGTAAAAATCACTTGAAAATGGTCAAAATTCATTAAAATTCATAGAAATCTCTTGAAATACCTCTCCAAAAAATGATGTAACGAAATGTCCCTAAAATCTCGATTAAATTGTTGTTTCAAACCTACTCTCTGAATTTAAATCAGCAAAATTTCATTGATTTTTTAATGACTTGAAATTGTAAGAAATTAAATAAATAATCGTGCGCGTAGCGCACGTGTTGGTCTGCTAGTATAATTAAAGAAGAATTTAAACTAGCTGTCAAAATTCGATCCCGGATGTTTCATCTAATTGTATTTATTATATTTTTGAATGCTGACTTGTTGAACACTTTGCTTCCTCATTATGTTGAAGTTGCAAATGCATTTGGTTCCTTATTTACCGATTTTTTTAAATACTGAAAAATATATTTAATTATTTTTTCTCGAAGCAAAGAATCTTTTTCTATTCTTACATTAACTTTGAATTATGCTTGATTCAATTTATATGTTATATGAATTTTGATTATTTGAGAACTTATAGTGGAAAAATTACATCTACGATCTGAGAGCTCTGGTCATAAGTTATGCAATAAATCTTTCAAAATTCCACAACCGATCAAATTCCTAAGTGAGGACCTTAGATCATTGGTCTCTCCTCTGTCCTCTTTGTTCGAGGTCGTCTCCTCGGTTTCGTCCCCCCAACTTTCACGGACGAAAGCGTCATTGGTGAACGTGCGGGCTGTTCTCCAACTCCAATCGAGATTCACCCACCAGGAAACCGGCTTCGTCGTCGTAACCGTACATCTACGAACTACGAAAAGAGTTGCCGTGGAAAAGAGTGTCCCAGACAGTCTTCGCGGACGGTCTTATATCGCGGAATTCCGCGAGGTCCTCAAAAGAGGCAAAAAAATTCACGGAAATTTGAAATATGTCGTGATATTTCGCGCGAAAAGTGACCTCTCTGACCTCCAAGTTCATAAGATTGATCGGAAAGTGGATTAAAGAGAAATCTATTAACTAAAATTTTGTGAAGATAAATTTCGGGTAAATCGAGATGACGTTTGTAACTCGAAGAAATGACATTTTGCACTCGCGAGATTACCTAAGACCGGCAAAAAGGCGACGAAAGCGCGAAGCGTTTGATTGGCGCGGATTGTTGAACGTTTCTCGAAGTTATGGAGTTTCACCCGAGTACGTCAAGTTTGATTTTAATGATTTCAATCAAAGACTTCGACCCTCATCAAGCAGTACTGACGATTCGGAATCAACTACTGATTTTTCAGAGTGCGTTTCTAGCTAACTTGTTATATATTAATGTAAACTACTTTAGTGTAAATGGTGATGGCATGAAATATAAACTTTATATAGTAAACCTTTCATTCTGAAGGTGAATGGAAAGATGGCAAAGAGTAAGCACCTGAATTAATATATTTATTAACGTATTTAAAAAACTTGTATTAAAATGACTGTCTGTGGCGACTATTTAAATGCGAAAACTCGTTTCATTGACCCACTAGTGGTTTGTTAATGACCATTGCGGACATAAAGAAATACGGGTTTGATTCTGAAGTAAGAATCATTTTTTTATTCTAGATAGAATTTAAAGCCCGATTTAAACTTTTTTTTTGCTTAATAAAGTAAAAGAGGCAATTTATTTTTAATCTGATATACATTTAATAGTATAAGGTTGATATGTGTTTACATATATATAGACGTATTATAAATTAATTAAAACGTCTTTTCTTTGAAAAAGAAGATAACACAGATATTGCGTAAATTACTTCAACCTTCACAGAATACCTGTATCTTTTCTACAATTTAAAGTATGTATAGAATTTTACATTTTACAATGTATCCTCAACCTTCGATCGTTAAAAGCATAATTTTCATATCACTTAAATTTTTTTATAGAAATCCAGAGTTTTATAAATAGAGTGAAAATAAACTGGAGGTAAAGAGCAGTGACACTTGTCAATGAAATGAAACAGAAAGTAAAGAAAGTGGAATGTCATGTTTTACTTGAAGTAAAAGTTTCAATAAAATGTCTAACTTTCAATCAAAGCACCATTTTGCTATTTTTAAACGTAACAAAGTAAAAAAATCTTTAAAAAGTCTATAAAAAATAAGAAAATATTATAAAAAATTAATAAAAAAGTCTTCTTGGGTAAATTTTTAAAAGTATTTATAATTTTGTTTCGACATCAAATTATTTTGTCAACTGATATGTATTTAAATGTTTGCTTATCTGCATTGAGCATTCGTTTGCAACAAAATCCAACAAAAGTTCGACATTTTAAAATTATTTTTAAAAGTGGATCAAAGCGTTACACAATGAAAAAAATAACATAGGAATATGTGTTAAATCTGCTCTCCATTATAATGGAGACACACATATTCCTATAATAATAATAATAATAATAATAATAATAATAATAATTTTTAGGTGTTGGTCACCTCTCTTTATTTCTATTTCCTTGGCATAGTTATTTCCTCAACTCTAATCGATTTGCTCTAAAGCAAAGTGTACCTTTTAGAGATAAATAATTTTGAGTTTAAAATACTTATAAGGTTTAAAATTTTTATAAAAAATAGTTGTTTCTACCCAGCGGATATAGCGAAAACATTTAAATTATAGGTAATTTCAGGTCCAGAAAATTACGGATCGTTTTATTGCAGTATAAGCAATATTATGAGTGTGGTTTTAATGATCGAACGTGTATGTGGAAAATTCTTTGTTTTAAACTTAAAGCAAGAATGCTGCCTGATTATGTAAGATGTAATTATTATCTTGACTATATAGCCAACGAATTCAGATTTGAGTTTGAAGAAAAACAGGTATTTTAATTCTGTTAAAAATATATTTAACATAAAAAAAATTTCAAACGATGAGAAAATTTAGAGAAAGCATCGTTTTTCTAATTGTAAGTTCTGTATGAAGTAATTGTGTACTTTTTGATAAGAGTGAAGTACAGTAAATAAAATAAGCAAAGGTTCAAGCTTCAAATAATCCAAAAGATAAAACTTCAATATTTCTATGAAATACATAATCTATTTTCTCCTCTATATTTCCTTTTTATTTTTCAAGGCACAGAAGGTATATAATTTCAAAATTAATACATGCCATGAACTGTGTCTTTTATCATGAGTTGATAGAAAATCCATGGAATAATGCCTTTAGATTAAGAAAACCAATTGTTTTTCAGTGTGTAAACAAATCAGATAGATTCAAATAGATTAATAATCGGGAAGCGTGTTCGAAGTCCCGAGATTTGCACACGGCTTTGATGTAGTTCATCCGAAAAGAAAATGAGACAACAAATAAGTTTAATCACTGTGTTTGCACACGGCATCATTGACAGATAGAAAATTCTACCTGATAAGTATATAGTCAGATTAGTACTAAATTCACATCTATCCTCATCAAATTACTGTTTATTCTGTACATCTGTATAGAATGGTGTATAATCATTAATCAATAAGAGTTTTGAAATATTTTGGAAATAGTGATACCGTAAAGCCTAACGTTTTTTTTAGAAAAAGTATCTTGCCGAAATATCATGACAACCCTGTGAGTAACTCGATAATTACACGGTTTATTATATCATTGATCCTAATTCAATTTACCATCCATAATTTGTTCTGTGAAAACAATCAGAATTTCTAAAAAGAACATTTCCATAACCGGGTTTTTAATTTTTTAAACAGACCTTTTCTGAGTGAATAAAAGATCATGTTTGAATAGAAATGACGTTTCATTATTTAAAATAATGTATTCTTTTATAAAATAGCAATTAGCAATTCACGTTTCCACGCCTTTTCACATCATTGTCCTAAAATGTAGTCATAAAAAATAGTATTAGTCAAACGTAATTTTGTAATCCTGGGACAATGTTACCAAACCTGATTACTATAGAGTAAATGACACGTACGAGGAAATAAATATTTATCGTTAATTGTGCATGTCTATATCATGGCTTCATTTCCTCTTACAGATTCAAGGACAAAGCAGCCTTTGGATATGGAACGAGTATTCCACCTAATAACAATGAACCTGGTGACAGTGACATGACTTCAAAAAAGGTGATCTTCTGCGTGCATGGGAAGCTTTCTGGATGCTGCACTGTCATTAAAAGTGGTACTGGTGATGAAAAAGGAATCATCGAGTACCAAAATGGAACAATCAGTGAGTTACTCATTTTTTAATTTTATTTTACTCATTTTTCTGCGATTCTATGTCAAATATTGTTTAAATTTCCTACTATTTTCTAACAAGGTCTAAATTTATTGGAACTTCGCACATTATTATTATATCTTATTGATTTCAGATGAAGATCATTGCCATAGAGAAAGGAATGAAGATATCGATAAGAAGGCTCGTAAAAAACTATTAATCGCCAGCACACTGTGCGTACTGTTCATGATAGGAGAAATCGTAGGTAAATCATTTTCAGCAATAAAATTTATCCTTCATACAGTCATTGGTAATTATTTTACATAGAAGATAGTGTTCTCATATTTTGATAGATAAATAAAATAAATTATATAAAATTGAAGGAAAGTATTGTATTTAGAAATCAGTTTCACCGATTATTTATATTATTATTTTTTTTATGTTCGATAGGTGGAGTCTGGTCGAATAGTTTAGCAATTGCCACGGACGCAGCTCACCTTCTAACGGATTTCGCTTCATTTATGATATCCCTTTTTTCGATATGGGTGGCAAGCAAACCAGCCACGAGAAGAATGCCGTTTGGCTGGTATCGTGCTGAGGCAAGTTTTATTTTTTTAATTTTCGTTTTATTATTCTTTTCGCACCTTAATTTACATTTTACATTTTATTTTCTGATTTTTTTCAATATGCAACTGTGCATTTTCAAGTAAGGGCTAATTTAAAGAAAAATTTCTTCAGAAAATGTTTTACTAGATGACTATAAAAAGCAAAATTTAATGTTTAAAGTAGAAAGGCTAAAAATTTAATTTCAAATTCAAATTTTTGTGTTTCAGGTTATAGGAGCATTAACATCTGTTTTGATGATATGGGTGGTGACAGGAATTTTATTCTTCCTTGCAGTAGAGCGAATTATTAATAAAGACTTCGAACTAGACCCCACTGCTATGTTAGTTACATCTGCGATAGGCGTTGCGGTAAATTTAGTGTAAGAGCAATCATTGATTCTATATCTATTAATTTATGGCTTATGAAATTCATAAATTAAAAAATTAAAAAAAAGTCGTTTCAAAAATTTTCAACATGCTCCAACTTCTTGAATTTTTATCCAAAATGACTGGCCAACGAACTTGACCTTCATTTTAGGATACTAAAAGAGTATACTAAAGGCTAATCAAATCGGTCAATTCGTTCGAAAATTATCGTGCTCACAGACTAAAAATCTATAGACAGACACACAGACAGACAGACACAAATCTAATACCTTCTTTGATGAGAATGTAAAAATAGAATTTAAATAGAATTTTGAGACTGTTGATCTTTGAATTGAATCTTTGAATGATTTTTCAGAATGGGTTTGACGTTACATCAACATGGTCATGGTCACGGTCATGGGGGAGGACATAGCCATGATCATCACAAACACGAGAAAAATAAATCCAGTGACAAATTTCAAGAAGAAGGTGTTGAAGAAAATCAAAAAAAAAATAGAAATATAAACGTCAGAGCTGCTTTCGTCCACGTACTCGGTGATTTTATCCAGAGCGTGGGAGTTTTTATCGCAGCAATTGTTATTTATTTCAAGGTACTTTACTTATTTTTTCAGTATCCCCCCAAAATTATTTTTTTTTAATTAATTCAGCTTATCTAATTTCTATTTTAATTTCAGCCTGAATGGAACATAGTGGATCCAATTTGTACCTTCCTTTTCTCAATTTTGGTGATTCTGACAACTGTCGCAATTATCAAGGACGTTATGAATGTTCTTATGGAGGGAACCCCGAAAGGCTTAGAATATTCTCAAGTGGAAAGTACATTTATGCAAATTGATGGAGTTGTCAAGGTTCATAATTTAAGAATCTGGGCACTTTCGTTAGATAAAACTGCTCTCTCTGCTCATCTTGCTATTGGTAAGTTAATAAGTTTAATTTGTCGATTAAAAAAACATTTTTAGTTTTTCTTTTCAATATTTCGAATCGATCAATTTAAAAAAGTCAAAATTCTACAATAGAGAATATGAAAAATTTTGAATTTTTTTCAGAACCAGGTACTAGTCCCCAAAATATTCTGCGCACGGCTACGAGGAATATTCACGATAAGTATAATTTCTTCGAAATGACTCTTCAGATAGAAGAATTTAATGAAAAAATGGATAATTGTAAACAGTGCAAATCACCTTCACAGTAAAATGATAATCATGTACATATATATTTTTTATCACGAGAGTATTTAATGAGCGTGCAATGAGAGCGAGGTAGATTAAGTTTGAAACCCACATTGTTTTTTTAGAGGTGCTGCTGGTACACTCTAGATAATTAAACTTGAAAGAGAAATAGAAAAAAAAGACAATATGTAGGAGTTACTGGAAAATTGTTCCAAGATAAAATATACAATAATGATAAAATATCAAACTCGATAAAGAATTCAATTTTCGTTACAGAAAGTTGGATTTCTGAGATTAAAGAATAGAGAATTTGATACTTCGTCTTGAACATTATTTATCATAGGAAAAAAGAGTCTTAGGCTGAATGATAATAATTGATGAGTTAATTTCTGATAGGATCTAATGAACTTGGAGACCGAATGTTATTAGCAAAAGGTGCCTTACGTAGCTCGATAATAAAATATTATAAATATTAGGATTAAATATAGGATTAAAAATAGGATTCGTTCCTTTTTCAATCACATTTATAGCTGATATTAGTGCGATAAAATTGTTATTAAATGTCACACTATATATATTATATATTATATTATTCATCACGACTAGGAAAATTTAGGTATGCAAATTAAAAGACTATAAATGATGAGAAGTAACTGAATGTTATTAAATATTGTTCTGATACTTTAGATAATTAAGATCAAATTTATTAAAAGAAATAAAAACTTCTTCAGCGATTGGACACATTTTGTAAAAATTAATTTAGCGAATATAGGTAAATATATTTTTAGTATCATTGATATCCGAAAAAAAGGGTTCTTTGTATTTCTCTCATTAGATTTTTCAAAATGACAAATTTTCGAAGCTATTTATTTTCTACAGAGAAAAAATAAATCGGTTGACTGAATTATATGTTGCAGTTATTTTTAGGACCAATCTGAGATTTTTTATTTCATATTTATTAGAATAAAATAAAAGAATTAAGAATCTAACATTTTTAGAATAAAAAATATAACTTTTTAAGTATGTTTCACATTTTAGTAATAAACTATTTGAAATTCGCGGGGTTTCGATGCCAGCGCTCCAGTAGCAGATATGTAAATTATAAATTGACAACTACAACATGACCAAGAGTCCAACATTTTATTCATGATATTATTATTGGCTTGAAATAATTATAAACACTTCGTATAGAAAGCAACGTACAAACAACATATTAGAACGTTCTTCCAAAGTTAAATTCAGTGCAAAAATCATGGCGTCTGCAAACGAGGAAATAGCAAGAGGTTCAGATTCAATGGATTCTGAATCCTTGAGTGAATTATTTGATAAGGCATTTGATTTGTTTAATTCTATAAACAAAACTCAGGAACCTACAAACAGTTCACAAGTTCAGGTATGTAATTACACTTATTATTATTTAACTTCATCCTAACTATTTATGGACTTTTAGAAATCAGAAACTTCTTTCAAAATAAAAAAATAACTCATAAATTGATAACCGGTTTGGTTGTTGGAAATATTGTTTTCATTTTGGAGAATGGATTGTTATATTATTTTTGTTTCTAGTCTGATATCAAACGAGCGATGCGTATGTTTGAAAATGCGACAAAATTGGTATCAATCGTGGACATGTTCAGCGAAAACGAAAGTTTTCAAGAAGTTCCGACCGAAAACCTGAAATACTTCCTATTGCCAGCACTTCTAGGCACACTCACAACAAAACTTTGCGGTATGGAAGATCGAATGCATATCGTAGACGTGGCTGAAATCTACTTTGTGGATTACCTCAGAAGACTGAAAAAATACGGCTTAACAGATATGCATATACCAGAGATAAACCGCGACGAAAGGGAAGAAACTGCTGTTGAAAGAGTAAAATCTAATGCCGAAATGATCACTGAAATGGTTCGTATGAATGATCAATTGACTGAATATAATTAATTTTACAGTACAACGAAAACTAATTTCAAAAATAATTTGCAGGTTAACGTCAGGAATACAAAGATTCAAAGATACACCGAGCAAAAAGAATTGGAGGGTCGTTTGCAAACATTGAAGCAAAGCATGGATGATTTAAATATCGATGACGAATCGAAGAGGGAATACTTTGAGACTCTACTTAAAGTTTATATGAATCAAGCGATCGATGAGTTGGCCTCCTTGGCTGCCGAAAGAACAATCCTGGAACACATGAAAAAGATTGGCCACACTGAAAGTATGTCTTCACACACTAACAAGGCTCGACCTCCTCCACCACCTCTTCAACCGTATATTATTACGAGAGATGATTTGCAAAAGAAAGTTTTTGGTGCCGGATATCCTAGCCTTCCGGTTTTAACCGTGCAAGAATTCTATGACCAAAGAGTTAAAGATGGAGAGTAAGTAAATTTACACAGAATATTACTGTCTTTGATCTTGAAATATTTTTAGTAAGTAAATTAATTAATTCGTTTCAGTTGGCCCGATCCTTCACAACGTAATCAAATCAATTCAAGAAGTCTTCAGGATGCAGCAAAAAGTGGCTCCAATTCTCAGGAAGATATGGAAGCTGAGGAGAAAGAAAAAAAAGTGGAAGCAGACGACGAAGAATTACTGAATCGCGCACGAGCTATGGACGAATATAAAGATACTCATCGACGTGGTTGGGGAAATCGAGCTAACAGGAGCTAATCTGGTTTTAGCTGGTGTCCGAATTTTCTATTATTATGCATAATCATTTATCATCAATTTATAATATTGAATAATATCATTATAATATCTATTATATATCAATATATACAGAAATACCTTTATCTCAATAGAATATAATATAACCAACAGTCAGTTTCTTATGTTGAAGTTATAATTCGTGATTTTATAAATAAGTCACTTTAATATAACCGTGAATAAATATTTAATCGAATTTTTAAATTTGTTTTTATCGATCTCAGTTATGAAACCCAGATTGGTGCATTTAATCATTTTCCTGAGAAATAACAATTCGGGTCCAATGTGAAATATAATTAATTTCAAATTAGAAGCGCATGTGCATTTTTAAAATTCTTCATTGCAAAATTATTTTAAAGGAGCGAATAAACGTCAATAAACCGCGAAGTCAAAAATTTATATTTTCTAACCTTGCTTTGTTTCAACGCTTTGTCACAATTATCAAAAGTATAAAAATAAAACGGTCGAACGGGTCGAACAACCAAATTTCAATTGTTAAGGTTATGTCTTCACGAAAAAATTTCATTGCAAATATTATTGCCTAAAACCACAGCAATAATAAAAACTATAACAATTATCATAAAATATTCACCCTAAAGATTCCAGGGATATTCTAACGGGTATCTGTATCTTCAATAATCCCACAAAACATGGAAAACACTTCACATAATTACTAACTCAACATTCGCCGAAAGAAAAAATTCAATTAATAATTGTGAATAAATAATAACGGAAAAATTTGAATTTCGAATTTCAAAACACTAGCGCTCCTCGCGGTTGTGAATAGAGTTCGAAAATTGGTTAAAATTTGGCGCGCAATTCAAATTTCAGCCAACGGCAGAATTTCTCCAACGGAAAGTGAGTGAGCAGTCTCAGGGCCGTCGATAATTCATGACCTTAGTCAGGGGGGGGGGCACCAAGGGGAGGATTTTTCCCCCCTAGAAATGAAAAATAAAAAATGATAAAAAATGATAAAAATTAAAAAAAATAAATTCTCATAAATTCTCGAAAATTGTAAGGTAATTTATTTTAACGTTACCTTCTCGGTAACGTTACCGAGAATGGGAATATTACCTCGGTAATATTACTCACTAAGAACTCTAGTTGTGAATCTAACAAATTTTCTACTTTACCGATATTCTTTTCTTGGCGCAATCACAGCAAAGATGGCGTCTGACCTGACCCTGAATTAATTACAATTAATTATGGCGCAGGTGCTACACTCGCTACACTACAAATTATAAAAAGTGCAATTTGTCGCCGTGCAACAGGTAGTTGAAAAAGAAAACAAATCGAATTTCTTGCTGTGAATGAGAAAAAAAATTGCAGAGGGTTTGAGAGAAATTCAAGTTATCGACAAGTGCTACGACAAAATTGGAACATGTCTCGCATTCATCGGCGATGCAATTTTCCTCTCGGTATGGGCGCTGTCAAAGATATTATCTTTAGCGCTGTTCTGAATATGTTATTAAAAAATAAAGCATGTATTTAACCTATATATAATCTGAGTCAGAGTTATATGCCGTTTGATTTCAATCGCGAATCGAATTCGTGCGCTTCTTGCATTATTGTCTTTCATACCAAACCTGTTGGTACCTATATTGACCTTCGAGTGTGATTTTTTTTTTGTGAAACAATGTTCGCGTCATTGATGCTGCGGGATTCTGTGAAGGGATTATCTTCGTAAATATTCGGACTCCATTCATGAAAGTAAAACTCGAGTCACCGAGTGTTATTCATTTCGAAGTCGGACCTGTCAAATGGCGAGGTTATGTTTCGTAATACTTTGTGACGTGTTTCGGTCTGGAGATCAAGGTATTTTACGACCCATTCTCTGTGCAATTTTTTCTTTCTTGCTGAGATAGGATGAAATAAAGGTTGAAAAATACACGGTCGGTGCGTTTCAGAACCGCGCAATTGGAAATAAGTGGTTTCAGTATTTTACCCAAGTTGCGGAGTATCGTGTGTTTTTTTATAATTTTTATTTTCGTTGTACCAGACGGATTAAAAAACAAAATAATAAGATTCGTGAAATAATTTTTGTTGGCGGAAAGAAGTGAATTCTTTCCTTGTTTATGCTTTCGTTAAAGAGTTTTTTCTTTGTTTTGATTTTTTATGTGAGTAGAAACAGTTAAGTTATTCAGGAAGTAATCTGTGCAAGACATTTTTTTAATGATTAGTAAATTAACTATACATTTTGAGAGAATATAACTGGACAAACTTGAACAGAAGTTGGAGAAAGATTTCGCAATCAATTGTTTAACATTTCTATCTACGATATATTGCGAAATGTGTATATAACGTGCTATTGAGTACATAATATTAAAATCATTTGTCATGATTTTACTATTTTACTTATATAGCACTCAAAATGTTTATAAACACTATTTGTAATAATTTATTTGCTTCGGAGGTGTAACAAAAAAAGTTGCAAACAATCGTGATTTTAAAATCAAACTTTAAGTGTGAATTTTATTGTTCTTCATACCTATATTATTCAATTTTAATTTATATTAATCTAGTGTTTGGAGTTTAAACGTATATATTAATTTTCTGGTAAAGACATTGAAAGCTTTTAAGTGCTAAAAAATTTTCAATTGTTTATTTTACTGTGTCTAATATTTATGTTATGATATCTGAATAGTAAATTAGTAAAATATAAAGTTTTAACCTGGCATCTCTTATACTTGCAGATTTGGGAGACTCACAGGCCTGGAATAAACAGCTTTAGAATAAAAACACTTGCGCAACATGTATGCACAAGACTGAGTCTATTTTTGAATCAAATTTTTAACAAAATGGACAAAGCAAACGGAGCCGGTTTTGGCGACAACGCCACTCCACAAGAATGCTGGGAGGTTTACAAGAAAGTGATGGAAGAGACGAAAACTTTAGACGATTATCTTGACGAAGAATGTAGTCCACGAAGTTACGATGGTACCTATATATTTTTTTTCAACTTCAATGTAGAAAAAAAGTTCATTTCAACGTTTAATTCTTTAAGTACTTCTTAAAAATATGTTACAAATTTCTGGACAATAATTTCAGAGGGAGAAGAGGAAGCAGAGTGGCTAAGAGCAGCAGGTTTGGGTGAATTAACTGAACCCTGGAAAGCTGGGAGAGAAGTTCAACCTGACGAATTGGGAGTTGCTTTACGTCCCTTGTCTCGAGCTCAAGCAGAAGCTGTAAAAAGGCGAGTTCGGTCGCTTAATCACACCGTAAAACAGCGTTTTAATCAAAGACAACGCGTACGAAAACCCGACATTAGAGATGTCTTCAAAGATGCAGAGGTAAATATTTAATTGAATACAGAAGGATTTTTTCAAGGTTTCAAATTTTTTGTTTTTTTAATTAATTTTTTTGTCTAAGCTATTAAATTATCAACTATTTTTCTGTAAGGTTTCGAGCACGGGAACAAGATCTCGAAGTGCTACTCCTGATTCCTTGGATTCAGTCTCAGGAGAAACTCCAGAAAGAAATTCTCCACCTTCTCCTCCAAATGTTGGCGTTATGGACACTCATCATGAAAAGTTAGTTTCATTCAAAAGAAAAAAGCCTTTAAATTCAAATCAAACACTAAACATGATTTCTAAATAGAAGATCTTTAAATATCTAATTCTTTTTAATTACAGTTCAAACGTCCCAAGTTTCGTCTCCATATTTCATCGAACACTCAATGATGGCAAGGAAGGTGTACGCAGAATACCTAGCACACCTACTGCAGTTGCACCGATTGCTGCACCAACCCCTCTCCCGATTCAAGAAATATTTCGAAGATCTGGCCATTGGGCTCAACGTGGAGACGTTGCGAGTGATTCAGGTGAATTCAAATTCTGAATCGTAAAAACAATTGTAATAAAATGAACATTATTTAAATTCTGAGTGTTTTTATTTTTGCAGAAGGTATTCAGTTGACTGCTTATCAAAGGCTTGGAACGATTCATATACCAAGATCAGTGATGCCAAGGCGAAGTGGAAGCGATCTTGGTGAAGTTCCTAGGGTGGATTCTACACCTACAGAAACATTGTCAGTTCCAAAGGAATCTACGCTCAAGTAAACAGGACTCAGTTTAAATTATTTTAGTTTAATATGATTATTTGAGAAACTTTGATTATTTATGGGCAACTTTTTGTAGGAGAAGTTCAGGAGGTCATGCAACAGTTACCCGAAGTCATAGTAGCTTATATGGAATGTCAAGACCTAGTCGAGACGAAGGAGTCGCAAGACCCTTAAATCGCACATCATCACATGGCCATCTCAGTTTTGAAGAAATGTGTAAAGCAAATGAAGCGAAATCTCAAGTTTGGTCGGAAAATGACCTCGCTTCGAATGAAAATTACGATGGACAAGGGGTTGAGTTGCTATCCCAAAGAGAAATCACTAGGTTAAAACCTTTGCTTTGGCTTGAATTGACTGCTGTGTATGATAAATATAATGTTCCGCTTATGAAGCGGAAACCAAATAAGCGTAGAAGAAAAGGCAAGTCGATTTCTCCTTATTTAAAAATAGAATTTATTTTTGATTTCGAAAGTGTTTTCAATTCGGTGTTCGGATTTTAATTCTAGCTGGTAATCTCTTTGGAGTTTCCTTATCAACCTTACTCTTGCGGGATAACCAAGTGACGAGTGAAGAAAGTAATATTCCGTTGGTATTTCAAAAAATTCTATCAGAACTGACGAAACGAGGAGTCAAGGAAGAAGGCATCCTTCGTGTTGGTGGCCATAAACAAAAAGTGAGAATAACTTTATTTTAATAATTTATCAATTTTATTTGAGGTAAAAATCATCAAATTAATATTTAACTTTTGAAATCGTACAAATTAATATCTTGATAAATTTTAAATTTTTCAGGTAGAATCTTTGTGTTCAGAGTTGGAAAACGACTTTTACTGCAAACCAAAAGAAATGGACCAATTGTTCAAACGCACGCCGTGCCATGACTTATCTGTAGTTCTGAAAAAACTTCTTCGGGATTTGCCTCAGCCTCTTCTTACTGTAGAACTAATAGATGCATTCTATCAAGGCCATGGTGAGTTTTCAGATTTCTTTTAACTTTAGTAATGGGCTATTAATAATTCTGATAGTAAATTCTGCTTAATACTGATTTAAAACATTTCCAACAGGTGTAAAAAATCCCAATGATCTCGGATTATCCCTGAACCTCTTAGTGCTACTATTACCCGTGGAACATCGTTGTACTCTAAAAGCCTTACTGACATTTTTGAAGTTGGTAATCGAGAATCAAAGTAGCAATAAAATGTCAATCCACAATGTGGCTATGATCGTAGCCCCATCGCTTTTTCCACCACGTTATATTTATCCTCGGGATAGAACTGACTTAAGTGCACAAGTCAACATGGCTGCAGTTTGTTGTCAGGTAACAGAAGCTCTCCTAAATAATGTGGATCGATTATGGTATGTACCCAGCGATTTGATAAGACAACTTCGAAGAACAGAGGAGGATCGGTATCGTAAGTACAAGAAGAAGTATTAGAAAATCTACCCAACATTCTCTTCCCTTCTTCGTTCTACCATTATACAATTTTATATCACGACAATAATTAAGTGCTCTTACTGGTGCCTTCCTGCCTTTTGAAAGTTTTTAAGAAGACTTAATTTAGAGAAGCAAAAATTAACTTTTCATAAACTTATATTGTCTTCGCCGCGGTTTTTTTTTCTTTTTTTGAAAAATTGTTTAACAATTTTCGTGATTTCAAAAGCAGGATTATAAACCTATTTATCAATTATATTGATCTCGACTTTTAAAATGAGAAACATTCCAGGCAACGATAGAGAAGTGTTATAATGTATAATTGTACATCCAACGATTTTATGTGCAATAATGTACTCGAACTGGCGCAAGGTCGTCAACGCTTATTCACAACGAATTAGAGACCAGTTGATTCTACTATAAAAATTTTAACTGAATTACGAGAATAAAATTTGTAATATTTTTAGAAAACTAATTTTCTTATCATTATTCGTTTCGATAGTAGAAAGAACTGAGTCTCAAAAAATGTGCTGTATACTTTTGTTAAATTATCAGACTAATATTATTTATTATCTTTGCACGTCGCATAATAAGGATCATCTCGTGTTATCTGAATGCTGTTCAAAAGCGCATTAAGCACGTAATGTATTATATAAAGTACATTTCCTTAAAGGTGCATTGACATTTGAAATTTTGAGTGTTTCCTAATTGTATATTTGTCTAAAGAGAGGAACTTTTTCAAAAAAGGTCTAATTTTGTTAATTAACTACTATTTTTATGAAAATTAAATTTTGTTGTTTTGGATAGGTGATTGACTACTTATTTGTTCTTCTTATGAAATTGTCAGATTCAGACTGATACCAATACTTGATAAAGAATAACAATCTATAATATCATTAATTTCGTCTCAATCTGTGGTGTTTACTTTGTTTTATTCGTGTGAATCATGACGAATTATACGACATATCATTTCCGCGTAGGCATTTTAACACTTAATCTTAATATTTTAGTACGCCATATTACTATAGTAATCTGTACATACATAACACTTCGTAACTTGTTACACTATGTTAATAATAAAGTGCCAAAGAAAAATACATTACTAGTTGTTTAGATAATTTTAGTTATACGGGGTAGATTATAAAATTAGCGATATTTTATTTAAAAATTTGACGTGTCTTCTCAGGATTTCAATTTGTTCTGAAAGTTTAAACATTAATTAATGATCTTTAAATTAGAAACGGTTTTATATTTTTTATAATACTTACTCTTTAATTTTACTTTAGTTTGGTTCATTTGTATTATATATTCTAGTTTCAGGTTCTGTTGGGTATGAAGTTTGATCGCTTTGTTCCTCTTTGATTGGATTTACTAACTCGTCAACGGTTGTAATCTCGGTTGTAATTTTGCTCTCTTCAGTCGTTGATTCTTTATTTTGAACTTCTTCTAATGAAATTAAAGTTTGTTGAGGGGCTTCACTTGAAACCGTACTATTTTCCACAATATCAGGAATTTCATCCATTTTAGAACTCGTGGTTTCCATCATCTGAGTTCCTATTTTCGAATTTTCGTTTGAAGTATAAGTCGTACTTACTAATGGAGATATTTTAATATTTTCTGGACCTAAGAGATCGATATTTTTATTAAAAAAAGAATTTTGCTTTAAATACATAAATAAATTAAGGAAAATAACTTACACTTTGTCGTAATTACTCCTTTTATTTCTAAAAAAAAAGAAACGTTTAATTATTTTTTAAAGAACAATATCAGAGTAGAAATATAAATTAAATTGCTTACTGTTCATTTCCTGGACAACATTTTCGAATTCTTGGGAATTAAAAAGGAACAAATTAACTTTTCTTTCGAGACCAACTGTAACCAAAGGTAAAAGAATCTCGCCATCTTCCTTTGAACCAATAATAGCAACACAATGGCCAGCAGATATTAATTTCTGAAATATTTCACTATGTCTTTTTGCATGATTCCGATCAATAATTGCCACTATTTTCAAAATATAGAAGTTAAAATATTTTTAAAATAAAAGTTTTCTTGCTTATCTTTTTCAGTTTACCTATGAGGGTTTTACGATCAGTGTACATAGAAATTTCCTTGAACCATATATCGGTAGAATTATCGTGATTGGTGCGAATTGTACTGATTTTATTTTTCATTTCACGAATTGATTTTAAAGTTAGACAATTATCAGTCTGATTAAAATGTAAATGGGAACTTGAATTCGTGATGTAACTTGCCATTCCCATTTTTAAGTGACTATTGAGTCTGTTTTGAAAATGGAAGAGAGAATATGATATTAAAATAAATTTGAAGAAGATATAAGCCATTAATTTAGTAAAATCGTAAAGTCTTACGGGAAAATTGTCAAAAATTGTTCCGCAAATTGAATTGATAATCTTTTCATATTTTCATTCCAATGGTCAAGAATGAAATAGTATCCTATAATTTTTTGTATTTCGTATCCTAAGGATCTCACGAGGCGAGTGGCGAATTCACCTGGTTCTAAATTTAAAAATAGAGTGAATTATTGCTTTACAAAATTGGAAAAATAAATTAAATCTGAAATGAAATTATTTTACTTATGCAAACTGGAAATTCAAGCCAATTATTCATACTGGTCCAGCCTCCATAATTTGAACAAGTCGCATTTTTAAGGCCCATCAGGATAAATCCTGATTCACATTCCATAGAACACTTAATATTTCCTGAAATTTCTGGTTCGCAGGTCCATTTTCCATTTTTAACCTCAGGTGGATTATTGCAAGCTGAAATGTAAATTAAAACAATTATTGACGCAATTATAAGAAAAACAGTTGCAAATTTTCATGGGTAATTAAAAGTTTATAAATAAAATAATTCAACGAAACAGAGATGAAATTAATAAAAGTGGCTTTATTAATATAAATTGGGGTGAAATTATCAATTAGATGTTTAAAACTATTTTTCTTTTTAGATTAAATTCAAAACAATTTTAAAAATTGGAATAATGGCAAAATTGCAAAATTCGAAATTTAAATTTATTAAGTTGGTAAACTGTAATTTTTGTATTCTTAGGTTGACCGCCCTGCTGCCTAAGGAACTTTTGTTCCTGCTGGATCAGTCTCAGTTCAACTTGAAATTGTTGTAGTCTCTGCAGTATACGTCTTTTTAAGTTAAAAATTATTCAATTTTCAATGCTTTTCGTCTAAAGTGGTTTTCATTTTTAATCGGGAGTTTATAGGGATCAAAAATGTCCAAGTATTTCGTGACATCAAAGTGTATTTTTACTGCATTTTCCAAATTCGGTTTCAGAAAGTGGTTCACAATTTTCAGCTCAGTTCATAACGGCGACAATGGCGGTATCGAACGTGAGGTTTGCTTGGGAGCAAATTTACGACTTTTTCGGGGTGTTTTGTTATCAAAAATGGGAAAATTTTTCATTTCGATGGAGTCGTTTGTAGGCGTGATTTACTTTTTTAAAATGTTCATTTTTTTTGCTCACAATACGGTAGAAATTACGTTGCAATTTTCGTTACTTTAGAGAAATTTTTGCGCGGGAAAGTGTGATTTTTTATAGACGACTTTCTGGATTGTTCGTCCATTATTGATGTTTAGGATTTGGTACTTTGACTTAGTGGAAGTGGTAAGTTGAAATATATAACAGGTTGTTAATTATTTTTTAATACACTATTTAGGTATATTTTACTATTTAGGTATATTTAACTATAATTGGTTAGATTTGTAAAATCACATTGGAGTAATTATTGACATAAAAGAGGTGACCATAATTAAAAAGTATTTGGTTAGAGAAGCTTTCGAAACAAAGACAAAAGAAAATATTCACAATGAAAAACTTTCCAAATAAAGGAAAGAAAATATTTACATTTTTACCTTTTGAATTATTGTGAACCTTTTCTGTTTCCTGATCTAGATTCTATTGTTAGTAAATACGGAAGTTTTGAATAAAGAAAAGGTCCAAATTAATAATAGGTTATCTCTCGAGTTTTATGTATATGATTCTAATTATATTTTATGTTTTCAGATGTCGAAAAAAATTACAAGTCCGAATTTTAACTTGAAAAATCCCTTCAGAGAAAAACAATTGAACCGAAATATAACATATTACATTAAAATGATTGACATTCAGTTTAATTCATAGTCTTTACAGCATTTTTTTTTTTAGAATTGTGATTGACTGATCCGAAGTTATTAAGTGCTTCTACCTTTTGGGACATGGATTACAAGGAT
Organism: Synergus gifuensis; assembly: GCA_904066015.1. Lineage (NCBI taxonomy): Eukaryota > Metazoa > Arthropoda > Insecta > Hymenoptera > Cynipidae > Synergus > Synergus gifuensis. Next base: position 1,883,899 of record CAJFCO010000082.1, read on the forward strand.
TATTGGTCTAATTCTGGATTTTTTGGTACCAGTTGGAACAGCGAATATGCTAAGGAAACGACACCTAGTTCCAATTTCGTCATTCTGGGGAGTTGCAGAAAGTGAGTCCAATTGTTGGAATTCCTCCTAAATCCATCATGTCGTAGACGGTTGGTCTTAGCGACACGGATTAAGGTTGTAATTTACTTTAAAAGTGAATCACATAGTGACCGCTAATTAATTAGCGAGTGGATTGTCACCATTTCAATGTTATAGCTCAGGGTCATCTTTTCTGGGTACCCGGTTGATAATTCATTTCACAAGATGCATAATTCAGGCTTCGAACTTTCACAATTTTTTATTTTTTTGATACTTGTAAATTACGTTGAGACCGAGAAGAGATTTAACAAACTGGAGAAGCTGCACATCGAAGGATACGCGATGTATGTTTTTTAATCTAGTTAATATTTTATAATTTCTTTCGATGTGGAGAAGAACCAAAGGCCAAAATTATTTTGTTTCATATAGTACTCACAATTTATTCATTATTAGACTCATATTTTACAAATATTGAAGTTTAA
>CAJFCO010000082.1:1899458-2034873 GCA_904066015.1 Synergus gifuensis
AGGTCGGTATGGGACCAACGGTCGGTCTGGGATCACCTTACCCTATATATAGTTGATTCATTTTATCTAATTAAACTTGTGAATTGACAAATTTAAAACGCTTATAGTGTCAATTTAGTAATTGGAAGTTACAATATTAATTGCCAAATGCGTAATAATATTGTTTCCAGCTTTAACATTTCCAACTGAACATTACTGAAATTGCAAATTGTCGAAGTTAAGCGGTACTTTTAGTTCGGTTATACTCGGATGGGAACCATATCACACTAGATGCTCTTTTACATACTAAAGATTTACTGAAAAGTTGAAAGTGAGCGTCGTTTTATTAATCCACAAAAGACAAAAATCAATATTTGTATCACCTAACAAAGATCTCTTGAGTCAGAGACACACACACAGACATATACATACCATCAGATTTATAGAATGTATATATTTTCTGGCTCGTAGATGTGGTAATTCTGTTTAAACAGACAGGATCGTAAATCTAAATCCAAAGAATGTACTTTGTTGAAACTGGAATTTCCTCTATGTTGCACTTAAAGTTTATAACCCTGTTGGGGCCAGGAAATTTTCCTTGGTCGACTGTAGTATAGTAGCTCTTATACTTTAGACTTCAAAGTATATTTAGGAACCTGGCGCCAGTCCCGCATAGACTTTCCACGAACCTCGTAGTTTTTTCTACGAAATCCTGAGGATCTCGTACTCAGAGATCTCGTCAGATGATCTCATAGACTGATATAGGCTTCCCTTGTTTTGAAAGTTCTCTTGCCTTCAAAGTTTGGGTAATTAGGGAAAACAAAAATTTGATGCTCAATATCAACAATTTCAATACAGAAACACAAGTCCAATACTTTTTTTTTAGCGCGTTCAAATGTTGCTAAAATTAAAATTAAGTTAAAGTTAAAATTCACCAAAACAGTTTTGAATCTGAAGAAAGCTGAGGATATAGTATTACGCTTTGAGACAGATATAGGATAGGAATATATGAGAGATGGATGTGTAATAGACCCGAGTGTCGAAGTTGTGTCAAGGAAGTCATGTGTGACATTAAAATGACAAAAAAATGCTCGATACCTTCTTTCACCCACGTAGAGATCTACGAAAAAGAAAACAACGGTGGACATTGTCAGTTTTATTGATATGTCGCGACAGGGAGAGCGCCAGACCTTCATATACCAGCCCTAATACCATGTTAGGGCCCTAATGGATATATATGCTTCTTAGCTTTCTAGCCCAACAAACTAATTTACTAAATATCCCGTATTTAGGTCCAATGAGCATTCAGCAGCACAGAGGGAAAGGAAAACATAAATTAGGGAAAGCATTTTTAGGTACGAGTTAATTAGTGTGGGAATTAAAAATTTGTGGGGAATTTACATTGGAATCTTTTTTTTTTTTTTTCAAAAATTGGTCTAATTGCATTTATATTCTGAGAAAATAATAAATAATTTTATTAATTATATATGAAGATCTTATCGAACCAATAGAAATAAGATTATATGAAATCGATATTTTAATTATGGGTTAATTATTGGAAACCAGTTTGCTCTAATTTAAGAGTTTAAACTTTTTTGTCGAAAAGAAAACTTACTTTTTTTACATCCGAACTTTTGTCCCGGAGTTTGTCGTTTTTCAATTTTTATTTTACTTTAGTGTATATTATATAAAGTAGATAATGAAATTTAAATAATAAGAGTTCTTTTTTTATGAGAGTGAGAATCCAAGCTTAGGGAAGGATTAGGATTGAGAATGTTGTTAGTATAGAAAAAAATGATGCAGAGAAAGTACAAAAATTTGAGATGAGCCGACGCAGACGGCATTCATGGAAATGAGCCTCTAAGGCGGAATATTATCGGCAAGTACTTTAATCGAAGAGTAGCTCATTTTCTGATCCATACAGTATACGAGAATGGACCACGGTATCCCGGTTATATATGTATAGAAGAGATCCAGGCGCCATGGCGCCGACCGCGTAGAAGGGTTTCCTTGTAGAACTCTAACACATTCACAAACGTCTCATCGCACACCGATTAATCCCTTTTATACGTGTGCAACATAGCCAGACACGACAGGCCGACGACCGTCTTTATTTAACGTTTCTGCCTTTTTGATTAGAGTTTTAATTTCAATCTCACTTTTTATTCTATTATGATTTTAGAGCGATCGTTGCCACAAACTTTCAAATTTTGAGTATTAACCCCCAACAGGTTTCTTTATTTCCATTTGTTAAAGCATTTTTTTCAGTTCTGTATAGAAAAGAGAATTTCATTATTGTTAGTTCAAGAGTGAAAATATTTGTACAATTTGTTTATTTTCTAATCCTTTTCCAGTGCCAATAAAATGAATAAAAATGTTAAAAATAAATGTAAAATTAATGAACTGACTCTTCATGAAATATATTAATCCGAATATAAAATGACGTAATTAAAAGGAGGTCGAGACCAGTAGGAGCTTGTTGAAAGCAGGGATTAGAGCGCGGAAGTATAGCGTGATAGAAATTATTCCGCGTGTTGGTTAATACTTGCGGTAATGAATTCAGTAAGCTCTCACACTGGCGATTCTTAGCCGCAATAAATTAACTGACACGAAACTTAAAATAAAAATAAAAAGTCTGCAAAAACGGAAATGAAGTCTAGAAATAAAGTAAAAAGTTATGAAAGTATATAAATAAAGGGAATTTATCTATTTAATCTTCAATTATTAATTAATAAAAACGATTCATTATTATTATTTGATATTAAAATGAAGGGTCTAGAATTATGATAAGCCAAAAATCAATGTGACGTTAACATATATGTTTCAAACAATGGATCATAACTCGCAGGTGCTTTCCATAGCTCGTTCACGTATGGAAAAGTCTGATTGCATCCATTAAATACGTGATATTATGCACCTGGTCGGCTTACAGGTAGAATCGTGCATTTCAGCATGTTAACGAGCACGACGAACGTGAATTATGACTCAAGTCTGCAACAAGTCTAGTTGCTTTAAAAAATATCGCAAATTAATTCAAGCATTTTCAGAAGCTAAATTATTATTTTATAATGACCGGAAAATTAGTCAATTTAGTACAACTAATTTCACAAGTGAGTGAAATTGATACATAAAATTATATAAACTGTATATTTATAAAAGATTTATAAAAATTAGAGACAAAGCAGAGAGTACCAAAGTCTCGATCAAGGTGATCCAGTCTGAACCTAAGTCTTCTTTCACTCCTCTCGATTGAGGGAAATAAACTCTCAAGTTCCTTTAAATCTTCCCAAACGAGATTTGCTACTCTTTCTTTTTTCCATTATCCGGATACATTTACAAGAAAGGATCCTCGGGTCGTTAAGATTAATAATAGATCCACCGCCAATAAAAAAAGTGCATTCAATAAAAAAAGTTTTACATCAGATTCTCTCAAAACTTTAAACTGTTAAAAATTGATTTTTTTTTTAGTCAATTTATAATTATTTAAATGATTTATTTTCTCTTACTTGATGTTGGAATCATTCACCTATTTTTGTGTTAAGTATGGTAGGCCTGCTTGATTTTTTGTCTGAGCCGCATAGAGTCTGAGCAAATGACCAGACACCCCTGTCAGTGGTTGAGAATTATGGGGGGTATCTGGCAACATATGCGATAAAACCTTGAGCAATTATCAGATGCTATTTTTGATCATTGACACTTAGAAAGGAGATATTTAATATTTAAAGGAGTTTTTTAATCCTTTAGAACTATTAAGCTTTAAAAATGAAACAATTAACTATTACTTTAAATAAGACTTATTTTAAAGACAGTTAGAGAATTATAAATTCAAGTTAAATAAGAGATATCTCAACCCCGTTTTGTCTCGAGAGATAATTTCGAAATCAAACCTAATCAAATCTCTATCATTTTCTCGCCTTTAGCACCTACGAGAATCCTTGCAGTGAGTTCGTTGGCTCACCTGAATTTCTCATGATTTATTTTCCTGTGATACATATTGTAATTTCGTGTAACGCACATTTCGCGTCAATCTTTTCAATCGTGATTTACAGTCTTGCAAGCAAATGCAGGCGGATAGAGATAACACTGTAGAGTGAGAATATAATTGTGTGATAATTGCTATATAAATCATGACAAGTGACGTTTAAATTAATTTGCAATTATTAACTGGCAATTACATGGGGGTAATTAAAATAATTCGACACGATAGTGTTCATCAAGTCATGAAGAGTGAAGTCTAGACTATGTCTTTGTACTTTACATTGTATGATATATACAATTATCTAAATAAGTTTCATTATTACGTTTTTGCGTAATATTTAAACGTGCAAGTGAAAATGATAAACAAACGAAAAGCATTCAATTTTCCTCGCAATTTTCCCATAACCCTGCAAGTGATTCTTATACGTATGTTTGCCTATCATTTTAAAGAGGGTACCATTTGTGAGCATGCGGGTATGCAATATGTTCACCTTTGCCATTTTTATCAGTTTAACGACATGTAAAAAATATTTTTAGAAGCAGCTACACTGATAGCATTTTTTAGTGTGGGGTACTCTTTGCAATAAAAAGAGCACGAGTTGTCATAAAGATATGGACTGGTGTTTCTCAGATAGTGCGTTTTTGCCACGTGATGAGTCATTTTTCGCTAAACGAATGATTTTTCAAAAAGAATTCAAGTTTATATATAAAAACAATACATGAATTTTTAAATTCTTATTCTGTGTCATACCACTACTTTCCAGGGAAATAATTTTCATTATTTATGTACAAAGGAGTCTTGTAATTTCTAATAAGTGATGCAATTTCAATAATGAAAGTAACATTTAGCTTTTATTGTATGAATATTTTTTTTGAACTTCCACTTAATATAGTTATGATCTTATGATTATTACGCAAGTATTTCTGAGATCAGTCGAATCGAATATAAAATCTCAGACTCTGCGTAAACAATTATAGTTATACTCCTGGCGTGTGGTGTTCGGTTTCAAATTAATTTCTATGGGAGTAAGATCTCGAGAGTCTGCCATGAAGTAACCCACACCATGATAGTCATTCCGACATATAGGTGAAGTAACAATGTAACTATGCTCGTAAGTACTGCAATGGATGACTTCGAGCTGAGCCTCGCTCGTGTACTTGCACAAGCAGTTTTCATTCTCGTCACTATAAATCGTTTTGTATATGTAATGCGCTCGCAGCTCTGAAGTTCAATAAAATAAGAAAACCTGCATAGTTTTCAGACTCAATAATCCATAATTAAGTGATTTTAATCGCTATTTCATAGCCTCTTATATAAAAGATTATTAATGAACATGGCCAATTTCATCGTATTTGCGGTCTAAAATTTTTTAACAACAAATTTTTAGACCGTAAGTAAATAACAGTACATATTACAAGTTTCTTTAATACAGAAAGAATTATTTTCAATACAAATTTATCAATATTTCAAAACTGTTTCTAGTTTAAAGTTCAATCAATACTAAAAATTTACCTTTGAAATGAGTTCAAAAAATTGAAGAAAAAAAAATGTTCTCCCTAAATTTGAAACAGTAAAAACTCACTGATTCACAGTAAAAGTGGAAGCCTAGAGACTGTCGGAAACAGTGAAAACAAATTTCACTGTTCCTACAGTAAGTATTACGGTTTTATCAGTACACTTCACTGACAAAACAGTAAAAAGTAACTTTAATAAACAGTAATACTTACTGGCACACAGTTACTTTTTACTGTTTTGTCAGTGAAGTTTACTGATAAAACTGTAATACTTACTGTCGGAACAGTGAAATTTGTTTTCACTGTTTCCGACAGTCTCTAGGCTTCCACTTTTTACTGTTTCAAATTTAGGGAGTTCATTGTTTCGAAAGTTATACTTCCTGGACATCATTTCAGACTTTTGATAATAGCTTTTAACTAACTTAAAAGAAAAAATGGAATTTTTAATGTAGCACGCATTTCAAAGAAGGTATAGAAAAGGAATGAATAAAGCCTAACAAAGTGATTAAATTAAATGCACTTTTCTGTTTTTAAATTGTTTCTAATTTCCTATAGAAAGAGATCAGTGGAATCCAGTGATATTATTGCTTCCTTAATATTCACGTAATAAGTGACTACTTCTGTCGATGTTTTTATAGATAGGAAGGATTCTAATTCCATTTGAATGGGCCATACTCCACTTAGTGCAGGCACATAAATAAATACGCACGTAGGTACTGCTTCCCTCGCAAGGAGAGCACTTTATGCACTTATATGTTGGCTGCATCGGAGACCCTGAATGCATTCGGAGCACCGGGATCTGCGACACCCGGTTTGCCTACTTACGCCTACTTTACATGAAACGAACGGTCGATCCAACTCATGAACATTCTCACGAGAAAATAAAAAAGAAAGAGAAAAGAGAGAAAGATAGAGTGAAAGAGCAGGAAGATGTTGTTTTTAAAAATCCATCCGGTCGTCGGATTCAGGAATGCGCTTTGTACACCTATTTCTATTCTGTAGCTAGTGTGTAGTGTATATAGTCTATACTGTATACCAACATACAGATGCGAACTTGATCTGCTAAACCTTGTTGCCTTAATTTAAATTCAAGTTAAATTTACTCTTAATGTCTATTTTACTCCCTTACTTCCAATGTAAATGCAATTTTCTTATTCAATTTTACTGGTTAAGTAGCTTCAAGTTCAGATGACTTCGAAATGATAATAATGGTCATTTTTCCACGTCACTATTGTCAGTCAAGTTATACCTTTTATTTCTGATTCATTAATTTAATTAATTGACCGGAAAAGGTCAGTGTAATTGCTCAATTAACCATAATCACTGTACTCAAGTTGATTTAATTGAATTTATAGTCAAATTAGATAATCAAACATAATTATTCTGCCTCATATCAAGTGTTTTAGACACTGGCATATAATTACATGTGATAATATAGAGAGTGAAGTTTAGTGAAATAGCAACTTTTGATGAACATATTTGTATTCTTTTTTCCTTCTTTTGTCGTTGTTTCCCTCTTTATTATATTCTTTTATCTTTTCTTATACATTTTGTGTTAGATTTTATCCATTTTCGTTCAAGAAATAATATAGATATTAGATAGCAAAAAGCATGATACAATACAATTCATTTGAATATATATAAATCTGCGGATTGGTGAACCACTATCGTGAGATTTCAACAAATCGTATAATATCCTTAACACATGAACTTTACCTGGCGTTCTTTCCATTATAGTAATAACTTACCTAGATCACACTCCCAATGTTACTTTACTTTAGGAATGAATTTCTGTTGAAATAGCATACATTATGCATTAAGAAACAGTTTAAACTGTATAGAAAGCTTTATTTTACAAAACAGTGTTGGTGACAATTTCTCCAGACAATTTCACAAAAAATTGAAATATACAAAAAGCGAGAAACAAGTGTCTTGCGCTACATAATTTTCTGCTCTAATTGACTATTAAGACATTTTGTTAAATGACCTACATAGATTGACTTCAAAAGATAATGTAAAAGAATTAGCTGATAGCAATTTAGTTTTGTTTGAAAAGCAAATGCCTCAATTTTTATATCGAATATTCCCGTTATCGAGATTTACCGACATCGGAAATCTTTTCAGGTTTGTGTCCGTGCTAAATTTTAATGTGGAAGGGTGATTATTGCCCTAATTTTCCTTGGTAAAAACAACCTAACCGACTGTCGTCTATAATCTTCTAATATGTAACATGATCCCAAACTTTGATCCGGACCATCTCAAGGATGAAATAAAATTGAGAAATCGATTTCAGCCTCAGGTCATTTTGAAGTGACGAGAGGTGCCGGTTCTGGTTATTAGCGGCCGGCTGCAAGATAGATATTCAGATATTGCGCGAAGATAAGAGCGGAAGGTAGACAGCTCGGGCCATTCGTATTTCGTACCTGGACGAGGCACGTTTCAGATCAACCGGTATAGGCAGATGCCGATGACTCCGGCATTATTGGAAAGTCGTGTTCCACGCTAAAACCGGAAGTCCACGGAATCTGCTCCTCTTTACCCCGATTAGATACTTTACGTCCTTTACTGTTTACGATATCTCACAAAGAAGCTTCGAAGGTTACCCCGAGACCCAGGAGCAAAAACATTCTAGATTCTAGACTGCATTCAAGAATTCGTCCTAATTTATTATCCGGACCATCAAGTGACAAACTAAACAAAGAACCAAATCTAACAACAAAGGTGAAAAAAAAGAGAAAAATTGGAATGGCGTACGGGTAATGATCGACGAATGAATTAGTAATAAAGGGGAAGAGCTGCGAAACCTGTTTCGCCGAACAAACAAAACGAAGATAGATATTAATGAGGGAAGTAAAATTTTTTATTGCTCCATTCAGTCGCTCTTTCGTCATGATAAACAAACCTTTTGCATTAAGGGACTGTGTCTTCAATCTTTAAATGGATTCTTCTTGATAAGCAAGCCAGCCCATTGAATTTGGTGGTCAGGTGGATGAATAGAATCTTAGATAACAATTTTAACCTAATTATTCCGATAGAATTCCAAGTTTATCAAAGATTGTGTGAGTAGTTTCTCAACTTAAAGAAGTTTCGTTAATCAAAGGCCCCCAAGTTGTCACTCTATACTTTCTTTGAAAAATAAACTTTCCAGTGCAATTTTATTAAAAACAAAAACTGGATTTGTGAAAAAAATATATATTTCGGAAGAATGCGCCATTTTTACGTTGGGAACCATTTTGAAATGCTCCATTGATTCGATTGTGTAGCGGCAACCTGTTATTATTTTCCCTCGTAGCAAATCAGCCTATTATTATCGTTCCCTCCTGCTGGGCACTTAAATTATACGGACAGGGATCTTCTTTCATGGCGCATAATATTTTCATCAGACTGCTACTGGCTTACGCAACCATTATATGGGAGCAAGAACACTAATAAGGACACTCAACTCCAATGGAGGGGCTGAGCCAGAAAATGTATCAGACAAATTTGTCAAATTTTCTGTTGATACGCAGAGCAAAAACCCGAGTGGTCCCCACCGTCTGATACACTTTTGGGCTCACGACTGCCTTACCCTCTCCACTGGAGTTGAGTGTCTTTATTAGAGTGTTTTTGTATGGGAGCTATTATTTCAAATCTGTTATTCATATCTATTAAGGTATAAGATGCTCGTATCATTCATATCGGTAATGGCAAGTCAGGCAGGGAATTTAAATTTAATTATAAGGGAATTAATTCCTTTCATACCCGCATACTCTGGGGTAAATTTTCTCTCTTTGGTGTTCTTAAGTACTTGTAATGATCGCAATAAGGGAGTAAACTTAGCCGGTGTTGAAGCATTGGAGGGATATACGAAGTGAGAATCGGTGGAGAATCGACGATAGGCGTAATTATAATATAAAACTTGCCGCGCCTTGTCGCCCCTCGTGTCTCTCTGGATTCCTTTCCCTGTCCACTTCCCTGAGGAACAACGTCACCGGACGCCGCCAATCAGCGGTTCTCAAAACACCCCAATCTTACAAACAAAAATATACAGAAAGGAACCATTCAAAAAAGTAAGAAAAACAATTTAAAATGTTTCAATCCCCAATAAAATACAAAATTTATTATGATTTTTTTTGAGAGGATATGGTTAAATTTTAAAAATATTTTCGTTCCACGCCAATGCTGCCGCGGAGTGGGAGACGGTCACGTGGTCCGGATTAGAGATAGTGAGGGAACTCGAGGCATAGGCGTAGGCATCGATGTACAAAAGCAGGGTCTAAAATTGCGCGTGACGCGTCCTCGTTTTAAAGTTTCAAATCTAAATTTATTTTAAATCGAATGAATAAGCTGTAAAATTTTTTTTTATTTTAAGCTTGCTCAATTTTTAAAGGATTTTTTTGCAATGAACCTTCTCAGGTAATTACCCTTTTTTATTTTTTAAAGACTTTTTGGGATGAGAGCTGCTGAAATGCATCGGTAGGGCTTGTGTTTTATACTTCCAGGCGCTCGATCAACGCTCATTTACACGACTTTATACGGACAACGCATTAGCTTTAGCCGAAGTTAGTAACCGGTAAATGGGCATTTCTTTTTCAACTGACCCGCTGTCGCGAATCTTGTTCCCGAACCGCCTGAAATATTATTGCATTCCACGCATAATACGGTCGCCGACAATCGTAGTCGATTAGTAAAATAAATAAAATATAAACAAGTGAAAATAAAAAAACAGGTGTGTTTTAAAGATCCACTCTTCGGTTCATTCAGTAACTGGCTTTGTAATTGAATTAGGAATTTAACTTTTAAAAATTATATAAATCGCATTTATAATTTTATTTCACGAAAGATTGGTATCGAATCGTTTAAAAAGACTAATTAAGATTAATGTAGTTTCTACTCAGATTAATATAGTTTCTATTCAGACTTTGTTAGGTCCAATTATTCCTTTTAAAAATGATTTTAAATCAGTATGACGATATTATTAACGATCTGCCAACAAAATCATAACGATGTTCGAAGTCGTTTTAATTTTCTCTCCACCTCGTACATAGCTCGATAAAACCGATTTATTACCGATTTTATTCACCCAAGTAGACTGCTTATTTTATCTACACTCTTTGTAAGCTTTATCGACATCATGCTGCAATTTTGAGATTAGAAGCTATCGTTAAGGCCATGTATCAGTAATCCAATCCCTACCTTACCGGTATTTTTTCCCTACAATGTCATTTCTACATTTATTGAGATATTGAGTTCTTAATTTGTAAAATTAAAAGAAATACAATACGGTACGTTTATCTATTTGTATAATATAAATTTGTATAATAAAAAATTTTTTCAGTAATAATTTTTTTTTTATAAATGTAAATGTCTAGAAAAAAAATAAAGGCTAAGGGATCGGATAACTGATGCATGGCCTTAATCCTCATCTGCAACTTTTAATCCATTTTAATATTTATTGAGATCTTGAAAATCTTTATTTACTTATTTTATTATTATTTCTTGTTCTTTCATTAATGAAAGTCCCTGAAAGATTCAAATGATTTTCAATCTATCGATGTGATTGAAATTAAATACATGTAAGATAAATTAATTATAAAAAGTGTTAATGATTTGAGAGTGTAAGTTGTATCATAAAATAACGGATAACTCAATTTATTCTCCCGAATCGAAGGTATATATGTTAGTGTAGCTGAAAACTTGTATATTTATAGACTCGACTGATTGCATAAATCACTTGGGTATTCTTGTGTCTTTTGTTCATTGGCATAAATCAATTATTTTGCAAAGATCTCCATTGAAGCGGTTTAGAGGTGCGGAAGGAGCACCATGAGCAGTGGGATTCCGATATTTTTTTAATTTAGCAAACGAGGTTTGATCTGCCACAACCGGTCAGAAGACCGGATCACGTCGCGTTACTATAAATCCTAAAGTAACGGGTAAGAAGATTTGCTGCCGGGTTAACTTTGATTTTCTGTTTGTCTTCTAATTAACTTCGAATGCATACAGAGCTAAACGACCGTAATTCACATTATTATGCAAAAAATCTCACCATCACTTTAAGCTCTTTACCTAGTCTATTCAATATTTTCAGACTAGTTATAACTTTCACTAATTAAAAAGAAAAGATAAATGAATGACATTTTATACGTAATTGTACAAAATAAAACTTATATTGAAACCTCTGGATGTCAAAAGTCTACTAAAACTCAAGATAGGAAGATAAAACTTCAATTGAAGTGGTTTTTTAAGAGAACTTTTTTAATACCCAACAGAATAAATAACTCAAAGATATTTATTTCATCAATATATAAAAGGGTAAGAAATGTTGAAAATACAAGAAATTATTTATTGTACTTAATTTGCAATTCAAATACAGACTAATTTAGTTTTTAAAAATCTCAACATAGCTGCTTTCTAATTCCTACTTATTTTGTTTATTGCCTTACTTTCTTATTAATTAGTCCAGCGATTAATTTATCATTATTCTATCTCTAATAAATATAATTTCCCTCTTTTTTCACATTAACCGATATCACTTTACATATATCGAAGTTTCAAAAGCTTCTGCTTTTCTAAAATTTATATATATAGAATTTATATAAAATTTAAGGAAATACTATAGAAGGTCAGAATTGTAATGAATCGTTCGTCTTGGACCTAAAACCGGTCAAGGACCAGATCACAGCAAGGAATCATAAATCCTGCGTAACGGGCTTGGCATAGAGATTTGCTGCCGGGTTCGCGCCAAGTCTTATTTTTCTTTCATTTTTATTTTTCCCAGATTAACGATGCAGCTCGAGAGTGTGCGCGCTTATTCGCGTGCATGCAACGACGTCTTTCCCTAGGTTTATGTCGTCGCGATTACTCCCTGCAACTTGCAATAAGTCCGGATTCGCTTTCGCGTTAATAATCACCCTTACGGTGATTTTCTATTAGCGTACATTATCCTGTTAACACATTTGCACGTGAACCTTTCTACCTCAAGTGAAACTGTAATCGTGGATCATCCCTATAACCGTGGGAATTATTTTCACGTATAAAGTATAAAAATAATATTTAATTCTCCAATTAATATATCTTTTGTGACATCTGTATTGCAATTAGATCAGTATTTTTATTTAATAAGTATTAGCGGAAAACAAAATTACAAAAAAATGGATATAAAATTTAGAACCCCAAATATTCTTATAAAAATGTTTCAATTCGGGGAAATGTTTAGAGTTGAATTATATATATTTGGAAAAAACTTGCATTATTTCCAGAATTGAATCGCGTGTTGATATTGGACTTTTTGTCTGTAATCGGCTTGTGGGATTATAGAGGAATTGCACCTTTTATTTCCGCTGGTTCAGTTCGCGTGACAGTCAAGAAAAAGGGGAGCTGATGAAATTGAGATTAATCAGCTTTTCCCCTTTCGTCAGGGTCGACTTTTGCACCAAAAATGGAAATTAAAAAATTACTTATGAATTTATATAAATTTTATATTATATTATATTTAAACACTTTAAACCATATTATTTACTGTTAATCACGTAATAATTTATTACACTAATATCTTTTATGAGGTAGAGTTCAATTTTTCAAAAGTGGAACCTAATAGTGATAATGTTTTACTCGTTTTATAATAAATAATAAATGCTCTAGTATAATGTTTACTACTCGAGTCTTAATTAACACTTACTGAAGACATTAGGCAGAATTTAATTACCATAGCTCCACACTTACGGAACATTAATTTCGATTTAATTACTTTGCCTCAGAATTAAGAGAGCATTGATTGCGTGTAATCCGTGTGTAAAAGAGCTCCTCCTAAATAAATTTTAATACTCTCATTGCAGCCTAGTATATCCGGCAGGTTAGTTTATTTTGTAGGTGGAACTAAATATTGTGGGTCGCTTAGTAACAAATTAATAAACTGATTTTTAATACTAGTAAATACAAAAATTATACAAAAATCGAATTTCCAAATATCTATACAAATTTTATGATTATTAATATACATCGGGGCAATTTTTCCTCAAACTTGGTTTATGCCAACGATTATTCTCAGAATAGCTAGGTGACGCTGTAGAAAATTCATCTGCACATGTATTTGTGCTAACGATTCCGATTTTATTTAAATTTAATGGAGTTATCAGGTTCTCGAGAGACGCGTTGTTGCTACTCTTGCAGAGTAGCTCAAGCGTGTGAATTTATCACCCTGCTATTGACTTAGTACATCTTCCCTGTAAGAATTGGAGAAGATACTGCTATTTGATAGTAAAACGAAGATTTAATGTTTACTCATGCATGCAAAGGTGCATAACGAAAATAATTTAAATAAAAATAATTTTAAAAAAATTTTTAAATAATTTTAAAAAAATGTAGCGCAAAGTGTGATGAGAATGTGCTCACAATTGCACCCCTAGTTTTTTTTATTTTTGCGCCTGAATAATGTAATGTTAGCAGATAGAATTGATAAACTTTACAGAGTCTTTTGTGAAAAAGTACTCGAGTTAATTAAATCACGTCTTATAAAAACATGGGAAAAGTTCTGGCTGATACACACTTTACTCGTTTTTGTTATTGTTTTCTTCTTTTCTTATTGTCTAATGCACAGATCCAGTTTCTGCTTCCTGTATATATCGAATTCGAAATTACTGATCGACAAATCGTTCCTCCGTCGATAATGCGTCTGTCGTTACCGACAAATGCACATTGCGCTCATCTGTAATGCACCCTGATAGCCTCGGAATGCAGTCTGATACGAACTTTATCGTATCGTAATTCCCTTCGATCGGTTCTAGTTTCAATAAATGTTTGCAGGAACGACCCAGCGAGTCAAGTCGCGAGCACCTTTCCTATTCAAAGTAGCTATTCACTCTACTCTCCACGGGATGGTTTGCAAGGTCGTGAAAATTTAATTAGCGCTGAATAATAATCGTTTATTTACTTTTATCAAATTTCACTTAATCACAAAATAACTTAATTCTCAGGATGGCGACTTGACCGAGAAACTGGAAAAGACCGGAAAAAACCGGAAAATGACTGAGAATTTGAAATCATCCGCCGAAACGCCACCCTATTGATCTCTCAGCCACTAGAAATTTCCCTTAATCTTACAAAATTTACACAATCGATGCAAAATGTAATATATTGTAATGAACTTTTCTTCAGTGACCCTGCGATGTGGTTTAATGGCATTTAATTGAGCAAGAGAATCTCCTGTTTCAATCCAAAGGTATAATAATAATCGCCTTCTCTTTATTTCCCTTCACCCTCGTACCATAAATTCTCCCCTCTCTTTTTCTCTCTCAGTTTCTCACTCCTGGTAGCAATATTCTGGCCGACGGAATACAGTTATATCCTGGCATCAGTGCGAAGTGGCCAAGATGTTGGAGACGTCGCGGAGGGAAGGATTAGCAATGGTTACATATTATAGTTGTGTATATGTGCTCGGCGAAGGTGTTTGCATTGGCCTAGTGCCTAGGCGTTCAGGCAAAATTAATTACCTCGTCCATCCTATATAACGGGTCTTTAGCCGCGAGATGCTCTCGGCTGCAACTTTACCAAGCTCACCTTCGAGTCCAATTCAATCTGAACTTGGACGGAGCGATCGATCCCGATTTTATATCTGATTTTATTGCAGATATATTCAGATTGCAACGACGACCCGTTGCTTTACAATCGATAATCGACCGTAAAGTTGACGTACGATCTTGTCCCCTACACAGATTACTGATACGACCCAGCTGCGTGCTATATTTTTATGTATTTCAACCCATTCTGAGACAAACTGGATCCAGAACTATAGGCAAACTTCCTTTGATTAATCATCTCGATGAGAAAATAATAACTTTTCCACAAAAAGAAAATAGTATTATTGTTATATATTTGAAAAATATAAAAGTTTTATCAAATTTAAGAATACCACTTGTCTGAGTTCACCGGACCGTGAAAATGAATGATTTCCGAAACATGTTTTCGTTAAAAAATATCTAAAACGAATAGGTACATGACTTGTAATTTATTTGCAATCGGCTACTTTTTTTTAAAAGCTTCATGTTTGAAACCGTTAATTGGCATTAGATTTCCGCGAGTGAAATCTTAGAAGAAGAAAAATCTAGTCTTGTGGAATGCGTTTAATGAGTCCATTTAGAATTTTAAGTAAAAGAGAATCATTAGCTCGGGTAACTGATAAGCATGGTGTACGAAATTAGTATCTTTTGCAGAAGTGTAACTGTCACGCAGTAGCATAGTCTAATCTGGAATATAAGAAGTTTCAGCATTTGTGGCAGTCTTATATTGATGACTAATTAGAGATACTTTAGGCGTCTCGCTGAGAGTTTATCACACCTATAATTGCATCTGTCACCAGCAGTCTGTAATTATGCACGCTCCACCGCTCCAACTACTTGTGTAAATATATTTTTTATTTTCATGTATTTACATTTTTCTGTATGTACAAATTTAAAAAATTCAAAATCTACCATCCTTAAATCAAAAACAACACGAGGATTTTGAAATTTAAAATCTCCATTTAAAAGAATAGTAACACCTTAGATCTATGATTCAGTGCACTCTTTTGCAAAATTTTTAGCAAATGTGTCTAGATACGCATTCGCGGTGGGCAGATCATTGGTACCTAAGAACGTGGGCGCATCTCGGCTCCTATGAAATACGAAGGTGTTGATATAATTTACGATTATGCGTACACGCAAGAGAAATCGTACTCGACGAGCACTTACAGGACAAACGGCTTTAGTGTCCGTTTTAATGCAACTTAGTTCGTTTGTCCCTTGATGATTTATAAGGTTTGCGGAGGTTGGGTGGGAATCACAGAAAATACTATTGCCGATAAGTCTCGCGTAATACGCTGTCGATTATTCGGGTCGTTGTATAATTTCGGATAAGTCTTTTTTCTAAACACGATCCCTTTCCATATATCAGTTTTTTTAGAGACATTAATTAAGATTTATTGCAATTTGCAATTCTACTTGATAATCTCTTTTTATTAATTTATTTCTATTCACTTATTAAACTGCCTTAAAATCAATTTTAATTATTTCCTTCAGCTCCTATGAAGTAAACATAATAAAATGTGAATAAAAGGGGAAACTCTTTGGGATAAATATTCAAATAGGTAGCTTTTGATTTCTTTGGAGATAAAATGTAAAGAAAAGAGACGCCGTTGGGAGGAATAGAATATTTCAGGGACGGTTTTTCTTGGACGTATATAAAGCGGTCATAGGTGCAGGTATATGCATAATTTCTGCGGTAACATACTTATAGAGTAGGGTGTCTATCGGGCCTCAGGGTGCTTACTCGTTTGCATTGATAATCGAGAAGTACTGGATTGTACGTAACGCACTGTTCACATTCTGGTTGAAACTAACGGCGCGTGTCTGAAAAGTACGACGGCTTTGATTTTTTTTTTTTTTTTTTTTTGCTAGGAACGAGCAGATCTGTAAACGTATGCAGACAGTTATAACGCGCTGAGCCATTTGCAGGATCGTTTAGGCGAGCATCCTAAATAACGACCACAGCTCGAAAGAAAGCGCTAACACATAATCGTTGCAATCAATTCGCGCTCGATGCATAAGGATTTCATGCGAATTGCGGATTATTGCTTTCGACTCACCTGAAACCTAAGAATTTAAGTCCTCTCCAAATTTTATCACATTCTTATATTCAGTTTTTATAATAATAACATTGCGCAAATGTAAATATTCGGTAAACGTTGCGGATTAAAATAATATTCAAGAAGAATATTCAGAAGAATTTTAAAAAGGGTATGGTATAGGATCAAATTTAAGGATGAAATCCGGGAATTGCCTGCGAATTGAGAAAAATCTGGGGGAAGTGGATTTCCGGTTTGATAAAACTTTTCCGATTAATCAATCTAAATATTTGTATTTAATACTTGCAACTTTTGTTAAATCTCTTGAAATATTTTGAATATCTAGAATAATAATTCCTAAAAATCAGTTGAATTCATAGATACTCCGTATTTCTTGAAAACTTAAACTCTTCTGAATTTTTGTGAAGTCCCTTCAACTTCTTTAAAATCATATTTGAAATATCTTGAAATTTCTCGAAATTCGCTAAAAGTTCAATTTAAATTTTCTAAATCCCTGAGTCTTTTAAAAATTCTTGAAATTTTTGAATTTGTTGTTAAATCTCTTGACTTCAAATTCATTCAAATATTTTTAAATAATTTTTAAATAACTCATCACTTGACATTCTTTAAAATCACCTACAATGCCTTGAAATCTTATGAAATCTGCAAATTCTAAAACCTTTTTGAATTGTTAAAAAATTCTTTGGAATTCTTTAAAATTTTTAAATCCTTCTAAGTCTTTTAAAATCCCCTCATAAGGGATTGTAAATAGCATAATAATAATATAATATAATAATATCATATATAATCGTTTATAATTTATAAACGGCAAAATTTAGTAGACGTGAATCCTCTTTCTCCATAAATTTTTTTTTTAATCATAGTGTTTCGAATTTATTAATATTTTAATTATAGCGGATATTTGATCAAAATAATATACATATAAATTATGTTAAACTACTAAATGGAAATCAAATAAATTGCTTAACAGACAATTTTGCATTTCATATCGAGAAGTATAGATTTGACTTTTTCTTAACGAGTTGATCCAGTTTTCCGATTTCGCGCATTAAATCAAACTCATAGTTTCTGAAATTACGATACATACTAAGAAATGTATATTCATGTTGCTCGAGTTCATGACTGCATTTTAGAAAAAGAGAAAAACGAAACTTGCGGTAGTAGCAAAGTAGAACGACCTCGTACCATGAATCAGTAGTATGTACAATATCTTACAATCAGACGCGTAAACGTGTTTCGCCACAGGAGCAGAGTAGTTAGAGATATTTTAACGTGCCGCTTGACCATTAAGCGAGCCTGAAATGTAAACCATATTTTAATCGACAATAACACCGCCAGCCACGAAGATTACAAGATGAGCACGCTGACTTTCCTAAGAAACGAGTAAATTAACGAGCTATTAAATGTTTACACTAGGCGAACCTATCTTGGTAATAAAGTTCACTTTTCACGTTCATTAAGCTAACATTGTAACTGCTTTTGAAAATATCCATTTTAAGCTGAGTTCGATGATGAAATCATTATTTTTCGTTGAAATCTAGTGTAACTTTTAAGGTACTTGAAGTTAATCTTTTTCACTGTTATTTACAATTTTGATTATTTTGAAATATCCTCTTAACTATTATTTTAAACACTAATTGAATTGAATTGTTCTAAAGCAATTTTACAGAGTTGCATGGATACTGAATATAAAAGATATTTTAGTGCTGAACGGAAAATAAGTTAATAAGAAAATAAGTTAATAAAGCATTGATTAATAAATTAATCGGTTTTTCAGTACTTCTCTTTGTCAAAAGATTGTGCTGCCTGAAAATTAATGTCCTTCATTTACAAACCAAATGGTGTTACAAGGGAAGCAGTGTATCTGACCGCGCGATTATTAGAAGGGGAAAATAGCGAAGCGATGACGTGACACATCTTCTTTCTTTCACCGATGATTTCAGACCTCACAGAATTCGACTTGAATTTTTTGTCATTTGACTCCGTATTTAAAAAATCGAAATACACACAAAATATTACCCATAAAACTCTGTCACCAATAATAACCCTTGTTAATTTCAAAGTCACTTTTTATACTTTTTTAAATAAAAATCGAAGATTCCAATCATTTTCAGAAATAAAACGAGTGACCAAAGGAACATTTTTATCAAGTGACTAAAAAATAAGACTGTTATTGTGCGATATTAATAAAATAGACATAAATTACAGGTGAAATGCTATAACTGCCAAAGACATTCACCAAAGCGCACACTAAGGAATTATTTGTATTATTGGTACAGATGCCAGCTTTTATTTTCATTAGCATAAATTCTTAATTATTGAATCGCACATGTACTATGGTCGCCCAAAGTACGTACGAGGTATTTTAGAACGCATTTAAATAAATTTTCGAGCGCATTTGAATAAATTTTCGTGTCTCGACATTTCTCTACGGTTGTAATAACTTCTAGTTAAACGTAATCAAATAAACATATCGTTTAATGTATTTGTTATGTAACTATAACTATATATACAGAAAATTCCGGTAAATTTTTATTGTAGAATTCTAAATCTATAACTGAAATAAAGTGATGCTGTCTGGGTGCTTCTAAAAAACTAGCAAAAGCCTAAGTAGCCGCCGCTGATCGGCCTCGGCAGATTCGTCGTGTCGCAGAAAAAAGACTGACGACGACGCCTACGCGATCGATGTTCGATGGCCATCGATTGAGTTGCTTCTTTCGTGATAACAATCTCGATTCTCCAATCTTCGTCCTCCTCCCTTTTCTTTAGATCTTGGATCCGACCGAAAGTCCAAACACGCTGGACCGACGATGTTTCCACCTAAGGGATCTTTATATCCTACCGGAGACCTAATAGAGGTCATTCTTTCTCTGGGAAAAATTACCCTACATTTCCGGAAACATCTACCGATTCCAAAAAATTGGTATTGAAAGGTTGGGAGAACGAAATAAGAACTGGACCTCTGCATGTTCCTTAATTAGCATATGGGTCGTGGAAGATTCAATGAACAATACTCATAAATTTTGATTCTACACAATATTCAACCAATTATTTCACAATTTTGAAGAAACCAAGCACCTGACAGTAAAAATAAACTGAAAACGATATTCACTCCTTAAAAAAGTAGTGCGTCATTTACGACATGTCTTTTCTAACGATGACCCTCGAAAAGTCCTTTCCAACCATCAAATTGTACCTAACATAAATTATTCTGGCTCTTGCTCTTAATGAACCTGAAACGGAAGTGTCGGTTTCGTCTGTATCAATGGAGAGGAATTTGTGTCTCTCTCTCTTCCTACTTGTATATATTCCATCTTTTGTCTCTCTTTTAGAAGTCCATTCACCGCAAACTCTTAGCTTATATAGGCTTAGTTTTAGGTCCTAGTTGTTTAGGTTCCGAATTCTCTCATTTATACTAAACTACGAAGAAACCAGTTTCGTCAGCCTTTGCTGAGGTCCTGATCTCTATCTTCCATTCTGTCACCGTTTTTTTCGGAAAAGAGACAGAAAACCGTAACGGATACGGACGAAAGATATACTCGAGATGGTGTATATCACCATTCCGGAAAACGATCTCTGAAACTGAAGGATAAGTGAAATTTTAAATTTTACGACAGCTTTTTAAACAATAATGGAAAGATAATCTTGATATTTTCGAAAAAGGAACAAGATTCATAGAGCATTTCAACTCATCTTGTTTTTCAGTTTAAACTATTGTCAATTTTCCAACAAATATGATGTAGGACTTTATTTTTTTTATTTATCTTTATCGTCTTTCAAAAGTGAGCTCAAGGTTTTTAAATGGTTAAGATTATAAAATAAATGTGCACTGAAAGAAATTTTGTAACATAATACGTTAAAATCGATATTACAATTTAGTATAATCTTTTACGATTTAGGGAAATCGGGTATTTATATCAGAAAGTAATATAAAGGATTCTGAAATTTGCTAAAGATTATAATAAAAATTATGAGTCATGCGAAAAGAATAGACGAAAAGAGAAAGAATAAATTCGTAACCCGTCGTGAATCTCCGTCAATTCACCCTGCACAATTATAAGATTATAACACACATAAATGCACACATTATAACATACATTCGCAGAGATAACACTTATACTAACTTCAACCTTAACTTATATACATATTACGCACACATAAATATAAAACACACGCATCGCAAATCGCAAGTAAATTACGCTGATAGAAGAGGTTTCAAGATTCCTGAAAATGTTTGCACTTGTGAGAAACGGCAATGGTGGTTATCAGGAAACAAAAAGTTCTCCGAAACTTCGATTCACATCGCGAGCGCTCACGATAATCTCACATCGGGAGATTATCGGAGCTATTCGGTTTTTTTAATATCGTGACTTACAATTTCCTCAACTGAAGCTTACAATTTTTGTTAGCGTCTATATTAATTTGTAGAATATTTCTATTAACATATGTAACTCAAGCTGGTAATTTCTGTAAATGCTTTTATATTATTGGATAATATCATTATCAAATTTTATCATTCTACGTTCGTAATACATAAAATATCAATCTTTGCTATTGAATATACCAATTCTTGTTTTCAAGAATTTTAAAGTTTCGTAAGTATGCTAACAATAATTTGTATATTTAGACGATTTCCCTAAATCGTAATCGTCTTTATCAATTATGAATATTGAAATAGCAAGTATTGATATTAAATTTCTTTCAGTGTGATGCAGATTATAGAAGCATAGCATTATTATAGTATATCATATCACATATGACATTTGCTTCATATTACATTTTCCTTTCCCCCTAAAACATATGTTCATTTCATGGACTCTAGTTATGAGTTAAATTCGGTTTGAAAATACCAAGTTAGACACATTTTTGTCCATATTTCTTTGCAGTTGCGAAAATTATCTTTAGCAATGTCAAAAGTGAATAAATCCAATATGCAGATCGACGAAAATGTTTTTCAGTATAGTCGCATTTCTGTACACCCACGCGATGCGTAATTATACGCGATCGTCATGCGCCGTTACTATAGCGTTGTAACTTTGAACATGGCGGTGTAAGTGTAGTTATACAAGAACATATTCCTCAAGTCGCACGTGGCAGAATTAATTTCATCTTGTCACAATGTAAGATGCATTGCTATACTCTCCTGAATGAAAAAATAATTAAGAAACGTTTCTGGAATCTGCACATATTTTTCGGTTACTTCTTAAATCAATTTTTAATTTTAATCAGTAATTTTGCAACG
The DNA here is from genome assembly GCA_904066015.1 of Synergus gifuensis. Lineage (NCBI taxonomy): Eukaryota > Metazoa > Arthropoda > Insecta > Hymenoptera > Cynipidae > Synergus > Synergus gifuensis. Next base: position 1,921,772 of record CAJFCO010000082.1, read on the forward strand.
ATTATACATAAACGAAAAGACTTTTCATATTTCTGTCAACACTAATTAAATTCGGAATTAAGTATCTAAATGCTCTCGAAAGCGAGATAAGAAAGTCATTAATTTTCTAATAAAATTTGTTACTTTGTCACAAATAAATTATGAGATAAAGACGAGAAAAAGTTATTTTCCTGTCGCTAAAAATTTCACTCCAGTTAATTCTGTATATTTTAATTTTTTTCTGTTTTCTGGAACTGTTTTCCAATGAAAGTTCTCTTCAAGTTACATATTAACAAGTTATCGTTTCCTTACAATTATGTTAAATGTGATTAATAGAAAGTTGATTCACACAGATTTTGAGATTCGACGTTTCTCCAAAAAAAAAAAAAAACGTAAGCAATATATTTGAAATTGATGAAGAGATAAAAGCGAGGATAAAAGTAAGAAACTTCAAGTACGTTATCAACTGAACTGTATAATTCTTCTGTAAAAATAAACTCTCATTTGTATAAATTGTCGATTATCCAAAGAAACCTATCCAAAATATTGCTTGGTTTAAAAAAATTCGTATTTGCACACAAATTTTATTCTAAACGTAAAGCCACTTTTTAATAAAATCTCACATCCTACATTTTCAAGATTATCGAGCTTTAAAATAACAAGATTAGAGATATGTGTACATAAAATATTCAACTTCAATTCTAAATAGAGGCTTGATGATTTCGCTACCGGATTATTATTGTAAGCGTACATTGAGATCATAAAGAGTATTAGACTCGTCTTTCGTGACTCGAAGAACCGGATAATAATCCAGATTGTATGTCGACCACTGGACGTGGGCGAGGTTTACATTATACTCTCACAAAATATTCGAATATATATTATATAAATTATTCGCAAAAATAATACGTACATACAGCTTGCACACATTTTCTTCATTATTTAAACAGTTTAAAGAGTCACTGATTTTGTATTTCAATATGCGATTCATGAATATGACTCATTTCTAACGGGGTTCTTTTAATCTAAAGATCTGAAAGTGTATTCAATAAATGAACTAAAATCCATTAGCAATAGTTAATTAACTTCAAATAATAAAATACTTCTTGCTTATCTTTTTCTCTCATCCCGACAAATTGCGTATTGCAATTTCGGACAATTCCTTGTGAGAAAAAAAGTATCAAAAATCGATTTCAAGGGTGACATTTGGTATAAATTGTTTTTCCTATTATCAGTGCTGCACTTATCTGCTGACATCCTTCAAATTTGAATTTGAATTTATCATGCGAATGAAATTTTCTACTAGAACAAATAAAATTGAAGGAAAAAAAAAACAAAAAGTGGTTAAAAGAAAGGGTTTTTGGACACTAGATGGCCGTGAAATCCAGGCTCTTTAGGGTCGAGACGAGACGTCGGGCGACAACTAATTAGGCCTAAAAACCCACCAAGAAACTTCATAGTCTGCCGCCTCGAAGAGTGCAAGAGAGAAAAAGATGTCTTTTCTTTCGATCACTCTTTATATTATAAGGATACCTTTCAAAAGTCTAGCGCCACTTGAAGCTGTCTGCCTACCACATTTTTTCTTTTTTATTTTTTATATCTCTCTTCTCTAAGAGAACTATACTAGCTTTTGCTTCCACGAAAAACATTTGCCACTTTCGTAGAAAAAAGAGCCTCCTCTCAGTCGAAATTCCGCAGAATTCGAAGGCTGAAATTCCCGGAAACGGTGACAGGTTCTGATGTTTTAAACTCATTGGGATTCTCTTGTTGCGAGCCAATCAGAATTAGCATTTTGCAGTAATCAAGAAAAAAGAGCCATAAAGTGGCTTTGGAAATTTTATTCAAAGAAGATTTATATCTTGCAATAGTCATTTTATTAGAATTTAATAGGATTTAATTCTCTTTTTGTGGTTTGAAATTTAAATGACAGGAAAAAACAGCTAAGTCAGTTTGAAAATTATTTTATATTTTGATAGAATAAGTGAATAAAAAAATAAAAAAAAAAAAAAAAATTGAGAGTGAAAGGGACAGATCAAAATTTCTACAGGATTTCAAGAATTGTTGAAACATTAAATATAATTTTGAGCTTAACTGATTACTGATTTATTTCTGCAAAAGTAGATTTTCTGTATAAATCACAGGATAATTTTACTTGCAAATTTAGAATGAATTGTTTCCTCTGAAAGGAAGACGATTTCCTTATCGACGCTTTTAGCGATATACTATCACCATGCTGGCACTGTTAATGATTACTTCATTTCCGTTTGAAACGATGTGCTTGTTGGCCTAGTCTTTCTTATCCTCATTCTGCTACACGTTTTACTTCTCTCGGTTAAAAAATATATATGTTTTTAAAACTAGGAGTAGAATTAGGTATAATATACACAAAAAAACAAAGTGTACTGTAATATTTACCCCGATTCTGGGTAACTATTACTGCAAATCTGTTTAAAGATCATTTATCAAATAATAGTCTATTCTTTAATTATTGAAAACTACTATTATTATTCTCTTATTATAAGCGCGCTCCATCGTTCGGAAATGAAAATCGATTAACAAACTATTTTTCCGACTGATATTTATGAATAATCATGGGTGATAAATAATAATATACATAATTTAGTTTTTAGATTTTGTGAGGGAAATTGTGTGTCAAAATAAAAGGAAACCCGCATTAGTGTGACATTTATTGTCACGACGTTTGGAACAGACAAGCGGAACGGAATATCGCTTGAAGATAAGTGATACTAAAAAGTAGCTAGTCAACTTTGATATGGATGACATTGTTCTTCCTTGTCACAAGACCTCATGCAGGAACTTTAATGTACATACAATCCTGTAGGATATCTACACCTGACAATGAACCTGTTTGCAGGTTCATTCTCGTAAATTAGAATCAGTTAAACAATGTGTGAAACTTGACATTTTCAACCCTAATTTAGACTTACATTATCTCAACTTTAATGCATATGCAAAAGATAACATTTTCTTCTAATATGGACATAAAAAGTTAGTGAAAAATAAACCGCCCAAAGCGAAGGAATTTTATTTGGAATCCAGTAAAAACAATTAAAAAAAAAAAAACAAATTAAAACTGGAAAGATTTACAATAGAATGAACAATCATCAATGAAACCTGCGTCAAAGAAAGAACCTTTGATTTGAAATTCACTTTTTATTTTCATTTGCATCCACACATAATTCTATCAATATAGGAACCTCAGACTAACAAAAATTAGATAAGAAGTGTGGGAGATGGTTGTATGTATATCGGAGGTAGAAATTTCTCGATAACTGGAGAGGCTAAAGAATTGGAAAATGGTACACACATGAGGCTAAATGTCCATATAATACGGGTGTTCACGCGTAAATAAATAGAATTCATGAGGTACTTTATGTATACGACTACTTATCTGCGATTTTTCTGCGGGAAATGGCTACTTAGATAAGAACAGTGGAGAGAGCCATGAAGGTGCCGCCATGCCTCGACGAATTTTCAACCTCGCTGATAGACAACGCATACACATTTACACAAATAAGTATATGTGTGTGTATAAAATATATATACATATATACGTAAACATACGTACAAGTCTATAATACAGTCTATATAAGAGAGCATGTTTGAGTGCATTGACTCGATGCTTTTTTTCATTCAGGCAACAACTTCAGAGTTATAAACTTACTGGCTCAAGTGCACTTCGACATTTTCATTTCCAAACTTGATTCATTAAGTCTCCGAGGTCATAGAGTCTATAAAGAATTTCAAAAGATATTATAGGAAGATTTAATATTCGTTTTATGGAACAAATAAATTTCGGCATAAACTTAAAATGTCTATAATGCAGAAAATTAATTTGAAATAAAAGTATTTTTATTGGAATTATATATTTTATATTAGGAGAAAATTTGTTTGATAGACTGGTGAATAAACTAGTAATTTTATTGGTTGTTAGGGCAAAGACAAGATTGTTTTAATATTTTATACTTTATTTGTAGTTTCTTTGTCAGATATTTTTATTGAAGTTTTGTTTTTAGTTAAGTTTCTTAGTTATGGTAAAATAGATAAGAATATTCCTATCACTCTTTGTGCCAGATGTAGCTAAATCTAATATTATGCTACGTAATAAAATATTTCATATTCCCGATCGCGCAATAACCTGACGCGATAATAACGTATATGCACGCAATTTCATGATTTATATTCTTCCAAAGTTAATTTCATTTGCAAAAGAAGACTGAAAAATCCAAAATTAAAATTTATTTTTTTTAAAAACTTTTTTAACAAATTTACTTTTTATAAATACCCGTGGTAAAAAAGATATTAAGGTAATATAATAGTATAATTAATTATTATTCATAATTAATGTCGTTGCATATAAAATCGTGTAATTATTAGACTAAGGACATTTTTAGAATTAATTAAATAACAAAAGCGACTCACTTATCAAAGATATTATTCATTGACCAAGAGTAAATTAATTGATCTAAAGTAAATGGCCATTATTTATATAACTGAGTGAATGAAGTCATTAAGCGAAAGTGATGAAGATGTAATTAATCCCCCTCGTAACTTTTATCAATTGAAATAGATTACCATCAAATGCTGGACATGGTGTTCAGTACATGTTTTACTCTTTAAATTAAACAAATTATATTTATTTCATATAATTAACTCATTCTCTACGCCTTCCAAAGTTTAAAGTTTATAAATACTCAGTTTTAATTAATCTTCAAACAAAGCTTGTTACTCAAATTAAACTTTATATTATCGGCCGATTAAAAACAATAAATATGTGCAAATTACTTTTACAACAACATAAGTTTATAAAACGACTTTTGATTATATTCTAATTATATACATAGGGACTATTATATATTGCAATAGATAAGTAAAAGTAGGACGAGATATTCCTCGAGATATTCCATATCAGAACAGATAAAATGTTGAAGCGACGACATTGACAATGTTAGCTTTAAAAAAATTTATGACATATATTGAAATTAAAATTTGAAGTAGAAACCAACTTTATTGAGAACTAACAATTTTACGATTGTCGATAACGTTTTTCCAATGTATTTTTTAACAGTATCCACAAAATGTAAAAACATAATATTGAAAAAAATATTGTCATTATTTATAGTGGGGACAATCTTGAAATTTGTTAGTTCATCATTTCTAAAATCAGAAGATCACAAAGGTTTTGTTATACACATCAATTTTAATTGTTAGAATTGAACTTTACTCTTCAGAAGAGCAAAGCGGAAGTCTAATAGCACTTAATGTCGGAGGAGTATTGACCTAAGATACTCACGTATAATCAGTCTGAGGTTGACATGGCCGGCAGTAGTAGGATCCGATAACTAAGTCGGCAAATTAAGCGCGGCACTTTTTTTCCACGCGCACGTTCCTTGGTCCTCTGCAGGATATCAGCCTCCTGAGTTCTCTCCTTCTCTATCCCCGCACAGGACTCGATCCTATTTGAATAATTAATTGTCGCACGACCGCCCAGCCGTCAGTAATTAATTAGTCTTATACTCGCCGCACACAGAACTCCACCGATAAGTGAGTTTCTTCGTTCCTCGTAAGCTCCTCACAGTATAAAAAAGAAGACACTGATGAACCAGTCGACGAACGCAAAGCGCCGGAAAAATTATCGCAACTTCTATTTGAGTTTCTCCCTTCAACTTCACTAATAATAAGAACCCGGTGTCGATCCTTTATCAATCTTTAAGCTTAAAAATTTAGGGTAGGTTTTTTATATTAAAAAGTTTTCATAACTTTGATTTTAAATTCACAAAAAAAAAAACACTAATTGATGAATTCTTATTAAAACTGATGGTCCCACAATTAGAACTGGTGTTTCTTCAAAAGAAAGCCATAATCCTTGAATTATAACTTATCATTCATAAACCAGAGCAGATAGTTCTCTTATCAGAACTAATGATCCTTTATCCAAAATTTTTGAACCAAAACTGACGATGTGGAAATTGCGCACTGTAATAACTTTTTGTTTCAACACTTTTAACAGTTCCAGAGGAATTGTACACAAATTGATGATAATTCAAATGTAAATTCATTAAATAATCACGACCTTTGATATGTTTCCGCGGATCAGAAGCCAGTACTGCTAGGACGTGGTGCAGCCGTTGGCTGCGGCTTCGAAACTGTCCTGGACAGTCACCTTTGCTGGCATGAAAGAGGGAGGGAAAGAGTGAAAAAGGACGATAAGGAGGGGAATTGAGGAAGAAAAGGAATAACAGTTGGAGGAGGGATTTTACATAAACATGCGACTAGGCGGTTCTCCAAAGTCAATTCGAAGGCGGAGCTTCACGCCCACGAATAACCACCACAACAACGTTTACGCCTCTAGGTTTTGTTGAAAAAAATTCTTGAGATTAGAAAATTCTCTAAGGTGTAGAATTTAGCAACGTAGATTTATTATTATTGAGAAAGAAAATTATTTTAAAGAAAAGCTCTTAAATTTGATGAAACTAGATGTTCCTTTGGAGAAGTCACCTGGATTTGGTATTAATTAGTGGGTGCTGGGTGACTTCTTACAGTGCAAAAATCATCTGTTAGTAATAAGTATTGTTAATTCGAAAGTTGATTTCTTGGTGAATAATTTGATGAATATTTGATAATTTAAGAATTGCAAGGGATTAGTACAAATTACAAGGATATAGATAATTAAAAATGCAATTGTCGTAAATAATTGCACAGTGATTTGTTCCACTATCTTCTGTTATTATGCAAATTACTGACAACTTGAACTATATTAAATAATACTTATGAACTAACTTAAAAAAATACCCTTATCCTGCGACAGTTAATTTATAATAAATGATGAAATCTAAAATTTACTGCAGCAAAAGAAGTGTGACTTCATAAATCTTTCGCGCGTTGACTTGTTATTTACACAAGTATAGGTGCGAGAATGCCTAAGCAATAACCATTTAACTCGAGAAAGTTGACAAGATAAACTTAAACTTACGCATTTAAGTTTTACAATGCAAATCGATGTGTGATATTAAGGAAGTTCAAGTATTCTAAAGATAATTTTTATTTTTTGCACTTGATTAGAATTCATGTTTTGCTACTGTGTATATCCATGACTATTTATAGAATTCTATTTAAGGATATTGTTGAATTAATTACTGGGACATAATATTATATATTTTAGAAATATCCATAAAAAACTGCTTTTTAAGGATGAACTTGACATTATTCTATATTTATTTTAAATATTGACTAAATTTGAATTAATAATTGCAATTGCCTTTTATTTCATTACTAGTTCTTTTTCCCCTTTTACATTTCCCTTTTATTTAAATTAATTAAAATTTATTCCACATGACCAACTAGTCTTTTCCATTTAGCATAAATTAGAAAACCATAACAATCCGTTTTCTCACAGCGTCGGTTTTTGAAATCATTAAAGAATTCCTTATCATCAGTCGAACAGAAATAAATCTGTAATTACGAGGAATAACGATATACCGCTCTTATTCTATTCCCCTACGTCTTGCGATTGTGTAAAAATAATCGGTTGCGTCGACGAAGTCTTATCCGTGCCAATTATTCGCTGATAAAACAATTACAAATATTTATGAGCAGTGAGAATCTGACTTATCTTAATTTTGCTTGCAGTAAGGTAGCTACTCTGCGATTACCGCGAGAATCCAAATGCGATCGCGTATTGCACATATGTACATAAAAGAGGGGGGGCATATGAGTTTCAAGTGCGAGTTATTTCATATCCAGCGATTAGGAAATCGTTCATTCTTTTTTGCTTAACGAATAATTTTTTTATCACTGGGTTCATCACGCGATAAGTAGTAAAATACAAGAGTGTTCTGCACGATGGGATTCCTCGATTTCTGGTATCTCGTTTGGTCACCTATTTGTCCTAGATTTGGACTTTAAGTAGTCGTTAATTGAAAACTGGTTAATTGCTCGGTGATTATGCATGGGAATATGGCCATATCTATGGTCATTGCGATCGTTATGGAGCGTCTCGAAATTATTTTTAAACAGTTTTATTTTTCATTATGGGATGAGCATTGGTGCCATTGCTTTATATCTTTTCTTCTAATTAAAGGATAACAGATGATAATTATAACATTCTAGGAAAAAAATCACTGCATTCCCTGAGAAATTAAGTTTTATATATTATTTATATTTTTATAATCTTGCGTTCTATTACTTTAGCTGAATTTTGTAGTTTTTTATTGTTATTTCAATAAAAAAAAACTGCAACAATTTGTGATTTTTGAGTCGTAATTATTTTATTAACACTTCAATATTCGAGATTATTAAATCCCTTTTTTCTTGTTCTTCTAATCAAGAAAATGAAAAAAAGCTTGAAGAGTTCAAAACATGTCCGTGTCACTGTCAATCTGTTGACATCTTGGACAATTTTATCGATAACTCTACAAAAAGCTCGCATGTCGAGAGATATTATGATGTCGTTTAGAAAGATGGACGCTCCTGGAATAAATAAATTTTACGCTGTGAGACTCGTCGATAAGACTCGTATATTTTTGAAAATGAATTCAATTAATGAGACAGCACAGGTTTTTGCCCTCTAGGCGGCTTTATTTTCAAGGGACGCGAGAACGCCGCTGTCATTGGATATCTTTTCTCATCCAATTGCGTATCTCATTTGGCCGGGGGCTCTCCTTTCCGTATCGCGAGACCATTAATCAACTCCGATGTCAAGCAAATTTTATGCAATTATACTGCATTAGAACGACATATGAGTCCCTCTTCACAGAAGTTTTTTTTGAAAGTTCATTTCCAAGTTCCAGTTAAGTACGTTCTCATACCCAATGATCGATAAGAAAAAAGATACTCCCACTACTTAATTTTATTAATTAAAAATTGTTGCATGAACAATAAGAGAAAGTTCGGAATTCCGAACTGCCTTAATTTTATTTTCCAATGATTAAAAAAAACATCTGCTGAGGACAAAAGACAAAATCAACTTTCAATCCGCCCTTCTCGTATTTTAACCTAAATTTATTATACGAGCCGATAAAACGTATGCCATGGTATTTTATTCTTTATTTTATTCCATGGTTTCTTTCCGAAACGAGCACGGATCATTTCGTTGCTAATGGAATCGAAGCCATTGTATATTATCGCTAAATCGCACCGTGAAAACCATCATCACGACATCTGTGAAAAACAATCGAAAAAACTCTGAATGAAAATATTGCATTATAGGGAAACTTTATTTAGGTATGTGTATATAGTAGAAGTCATTATATTCAGCATGCTCACTGCGGAAGTGCATGCTCAGGTAAAAGTGATAAGAATCTGAGAATGCAGGAAACTCATCGCTCCCCAAGGGTGTGGAACTTTCTACCATTGCCAACCATACACCCCCTGTGAGTTGTAACGTTCGACATGCGGGTTCAATACATGACCATTCGTAAAACAGAGGAAATGCTTTTAAAATACCTGAACAGAACATTCAGTTTCAGCCTCTCTCGTTTGAGGACATTTTTTCTCCGTGAGTCACTTCCATATTCATCTTATTTTGTCTATATTATATATATGTATAAATAATAATCACAGGGTATCGACTCGACAGGGAAACTGGAAAATGACCGGGAATTTAATTAAAAGACCAGAAATTTACTTCTGATCGCAATAAAATTTAAGTTTTCATTATTTTATAATTCTCTATAGCTATAATATGAATTGGGTTGAAGTTTAGACGTATATTCTGACGATTTTTCTTTAGATTTATTGGAATAAAACTATTTAAAAAAAAGTTTTCAAAGTTCCCAAAATCCAAAATTTTTACTTACATATTTACGGGCAGAAATTAGCCCGGCAGTGACTGATTCTATGAGTTGGGATTTTAGGGATTTAAAGGGATTTTTAAAAGATTTATAAATTTGAAGTGATTTTTAACGAATTTGAAGGAATTTGAAGAGATTTAAAAATATTTCAAGACATTTTAATGAGCTCCAAGGGATTTTGAAATATTTTTGATGATTTTAAGACATTTACAGAAGGTTTAAAACATTTTAAAGAATTTTCAGTAAGCAAATCCTTAAACTCTCTTGAATTCTTTTGAATTTTCTTTTGAAATCCCTTCAAATTCCTCGGAATTCCTTATCAAATTAAATTCCTTATTAAAGTATTTTGTAATACCTTAAAATCACTTAAATCCCTTTAAATTCAAAATTCCTTAAAAGTTACTTGAAATATCTTAAAATCCCGAGCAACGCCGAGTAAATTTCTGCTAGTAAGTAAAAGAAAAATAAAATGGGAAATTTTTTTGATACTACTTGAGAAAAATTATTTTTATTTTTACCATTATAAAAAAAACATTTTCAATTTTTTGCTCTATTTTATTTCGGGATGTTTAAAATGAAAGTCATGAATTAAAATAATTTTTTTTGACAGGGAAATCTTATTTACGAAAATCTAATCTAAACATTAAACATCTTTAGGATTGGAAACTGTCTACATATTTTGTAATCAGTCACGCTCGTAAATTAAAAGTAAAGAATATGCGTAAATGAATATAATTAGTTGAAAATATGTGCAATTAAAATTTGATATACAAATATAAATTAGTAGTCTTTTATTTTTTCATTTTTTTTTTCTTTGCAAACGTGAAACATTTAAAAAAAATTTATCAAACCCCGAAAAAATCCGAATTTTAGAATATAAAAATTTCCTATACCCGAATCAGACCTTCTGAATTTTGAGATCAGAAATAACGCTTGAAATAATATGTCCCAATTAGAGGAAATTTACCCAAATTTGTTCTATTATTTTGCTAATTTATTTTCTTTTTAATTGCTTTTTCAAAATATTAGTAAAGATTTAAATCATGGACGGCACGTGCGAGTCCGCGTGCCACAATGGACGAAGGTTTTTCATTATGCGTACAAATATAGAGCCTCCTGAGCGGATAGATGCTATCGCTATATGATAATTGGTGGCCGAGATCGTGTCTGGATAAAGTACAAATCTCCCCACATGCTCGAAACAGCTCCATTACACTACTGAGCTTCTGCCTCAAGTTCCAAACAAGATCCCGTCGGATCACTCTCTAAAGAAGAAGCTACCGCCAAAGAACACATGCAAAAAAGAAGAATTTCAATAGATATACCATAAGCACTATAAAAACCAAGTGAATGCGTAATTAATAAGGAATTTGTTATGCGCATAATTAATGACCGATTAAGCCTCAATTTTGATTCGAGGTCAGAAAAAAATGTTATGGAAATTTGCGGAAAGTAAAAAGTGGTTAAAGCGAAATTAGTTATTGTAAAATTGCAATAAAAACTATGTTTAGTCATATTAAATCATTTCTATTTGACACACACCTTATTTTCTGAAGTTACTCAGTGTTCTTAATTTCTAGCTAATTGAAATGATCCCCGGCCTGAAACCCCCCGATCTGAACCCGGCCGGGGCCACAGTAAAATTTCTACACGGGTCTAGTTATTGAAATTTCTCAATACACAATTTTTCATGTATTTCATTATTCCGCAATTTTTCATCCATTTCTCAGTATAAAAAGTAACTGAAATTCTAATAGATTTTCTACTGAAACCCCTCGTGAATTTATTATGAATATGATTTGATTCTTGTAAAATTAATTAAAAATAAAAAACGAGAAATGATGCTTACACTTTAATTATAATTAATTAACTTTAATTATAATTAAAGTTTCTCCGTGTAAGCATTGTATCTCGTTTTTGATAATTATCAATTTTTACTTTTCTTGTATATGTATAGTTCATATAGTAAGTTATAATTTAGGGATAATCGATGTTCTATTACAAAAGTTCACATAGTGACACTCAAATTGTAGTTGTGATATATTTTTAGGAAGAAATCTTAAAAATTGTACACTCTTTCATATTGGGAATAAGAATATTTCTAAATGATTATAGTAAAACTGGTCACGTGGTCTTGAGAATCATGCTGAAAAAGGAAGATGGAGACTCTACAAGATTTCCCCCTCTAAGTGAAATTCATTTAGACTTAGACACGATAACGCTTTTTCTCCCTCTACTTAAAGACCTACCTAATATAATTTTAACCTATTTACACATATCTATCATATATCGCAACTATCGCACTATCGCTAATAAACGCACGCATGATACTAAACATTCTCCTCTGTTCTTATATACTAACAGAGAAAAGTTTCACCACTTGCGAGAAACTACTAGTGCTGGCTCAAAATATCACGGTACCCAGGGTCTAGTTCAACTTCTAAACTCGCGGATACAAAATTGGTTGTGCCCCGGACTTTATTTATTTCTGTCAGTGGTGATGCTGCCATTGGTCAAACTTCGGCGCGCGACTGTGCACCAGATGGCGCCAGTTCAATCTTTCGGGGGAAGTCGGAAGAGATCGGAGAGTATTCGGCTATTTTTACTAAAAAAATTAGAATTGATCTTCTCTAGAATATTAACTTTTGAAATTTTTATTTCAAGACTTATTTTTCACCAGTATGAATTATTCTAATTGCCAATTTCTTAACCGTGAATAATACTATTTCTTAAAGTACTATTGTAATTCTTGTTCCGAAAAATTATAATGATATCCATAAAATATATGAAAAACTCAAATTGAATTAAGAAAGATTATGGTTGTACTTGGATTATCCCTAAATTCATACAGTTTTTAAGAATCTTTGATATGCCAAAGAACATTATTTGATAATTAAAGTCTCTCCGTGTATAATACAATGCACATTTAAGAATAATCAGTTGATGATTCTAATCCTATAATTCTGGTGGTTCGCCGGTTCGCATGATAAATAATTTTTCTGGTTTCAAAGTCGCGAACCTCTCGTGGCACACCCCCCCCCCCCCCTACCTCACCTCTTGTCCTCATCGAACCTTAAAACCACTTCCTTCATTTCTTTGGAGAATCGCATTCCACCGAGCACTAATGGACGGCAAATGGAAGCGTGAGTGCCCCAAGTGCCATGGCTTTCTTACTCTCTCCTTTTCTCAAAGACACCTTCCTTGTTTTAGTTTTTTCTCTTCATTTTACCTTCTCTCTTTCGAAGGGCAAGGTAAAAATTTGTAAACCATACCATAGGTCCTGTTGAATCCATTTTAATATTGTTCAATTATACCACCTTTAATTAATTTTGAAAGAAAAAGGGGCTTATAAAGCAAAGAATTTATCTTTTTTCAATGACTTCAGTTATATGTTATATTTAAGATAAGTTCTTTGTATCTCTGTAAGCATTTTTACTATAAAAATGTTGATTGTGCTTTAATGATAAAAATTAAACTTCCGAGTGCCTTTGGAAGACAATTGCCTTTGAAATGCCATCGAACTCAGGCAGATGCCTACGTACTACATTCCTGTGAACTCGCATGATTGCATTTATGTTTGGAAATAACATCCCTGCTGGAAAATGCAGGTGGGGTCGCGCATCGCTTTTTAAATTCCGTTAGAGCATCGATCTACTAAGATTCTAAGTGGTTTCATTTAATGAAGTAACAGTTTTTTAAACCTTCATTTTATTTTCATTTAAAATATTTTATTTATAGTTAGAACATTATCAGCGCTGAAATCAATTAAGTAATTTAATTCATTTAAATGAAATAAAAATTAAATATCTGTCATTAAGGTTTTTATTATTTCTTAACTGCTTTGCTTTTATTGAGAATCACTTAGAAACTCGACATTATTTTTATTATTAAGAAAAAGCGTACATAATTATGGTCAGGATAAAAAGTAATAAATTTATTTTATTTTTAATTCTATTCATCTGCTGAGTTTTATATATAAAAGCTTTTCAATCTTACTCTCTTTTTTTTTTATATTTTAAGAATTCGAATTTTTGAAGGTTTTTTTGCTCTCCTGAATGGTACTTACATGGTTTTGCCATGACACTTTTCAAGTATAATTTTTACTACTGTACGAATCTGAATTTGTTAGTTTAAAAAGGTATTCATGTAAAATTAATCGATAGATCTATTCCATTTTTATTGTTCTTTGAGTGTTACAAAAACCATAGCATAAGTCATTGAAACGCGACCCAGGTTTTTCAAAGCACCTTCATTATCTCGTTAAATAAAATATGGCTGGTGCAGCTCACAGTAAGTAACGCAGACGATAGGTGTGGCGCCGATTAGGGAATTGGAGGGTGTAGCTTGACGAAGGGTGACCACCCTCTTTCATTTTCTGTCTTTTTCTACATATCCCTCTCCAGTTCTTCCCATTCTCGTTCCAGGTTAGGCTGTTGTACCATCATGCACTTTAGAAATGACGGCCCTTACTGGCCGTCAATCTTTATCGGTGATTAGTGATATTTATGATACTTAGTCATTTGTTCACGGTTGAAGGAATCCGAAGCACTCCCGAATTCCGTGCTTTCCTCTAATAGGTTCGACTACTGCGCATCACTTTGGAAGATTCTTTTCTTTCCTCTTAAGAAATATTTCTCTTTCTTCACATACCAATTAGGTGTAATAAAGTCAGGTACCAACTCATTGTTTACTGTATGTTGTCCACTCTAGTGAAAAAAAACTTTTGTTTAGTTGATTCTTTACTAAAACAAATTAGTTATTCGTTATTTTTTCCTTGGTTCATTCATTTCTGTCAAAAGCAGATTCAGTGACATCAGACAACAACATTAAATTGAAGACGTTTATGAGAGTTTTTCTACATCTATAATATCCTTCAATAATCTCTATCAAACTCCGTTCATTGTCTACATGAAAGTAACGAGAGAGTACATAGTACATGCATACGTTGAAGGTGCAAAGTTGGGGTAATAAATTAGTTTAAAGTGTAACAAATTAGATCAGGCAATCTTGCTGGAAACATCGCTTAGACTGGACTTGGAGCGATGTTCGCGATATTTCATGGTGAACCATGGAGTAAGTTAAGTTGCTCGAAGTGAGGCCCACTCAGCCGCACCTTGTATCTCCTCTGACCTCTCGTCTCCACCATTCTGGGATCCTCGGTGCCTTTGGTTTATTCGTACTTTTCTCCTCATCGTCGTCTTCTTCTTATAGTTTCTTCCCGAGTCTTTTCTCTTTTCTCTTCTTGAGACTTTAGCCTCCTCCAGGTCCCTCCGCCCCCTCGAAGATTTCTTTTTTTGCTTTTCTTGACTTTCTTAATCCTTTTTCTTCGCTTTCGACCCTCGCCCACGGGACCCGCGTGTCTCAGACTCTCAGTTTTGTGTATAATACCGCGCGCGTCGACCCGGTTTCCAGGAAGAGGAGAGAACGTCCACTCCACTGATTAGATTAAAGAAATTAATTCGCGAATGGAACCTCCACTTTCAAACGCGAAAACTTCTGTTCCTCTTTCTTCTTCCCATCTCACCAGTTTTCGCTTATAGCTTATATATACCTTAACGCACTGCTTGCCCGGTGCCGAGGATATGCGATAATGGGTCTACGTCTACGTCGCATTTTCTCCTGATAAGCAATAAGAGCATTCCCAAAGTCAAGGATGGTTTTATTAATGTTAGGTTCTTTCGGAAATGGAGTTTCTAATCGAACCGAAAATTCACTGAAGAGGTGTGCCATCTAGAGTCAAGGAAACTTGCTTTCTATTCTTCCAAAAATTTAGTAAACAAGCCTTTCGAACTAGATGTTCTTTTCGAAGAATTATCAATACGTTGAAGATCAAAAATGGCATACTGTTCCAAGTATTTGAAAGGTCCAACTCATCACGAATTACAACTGTTACTCCATATTCTCGCCATAAACCTACTCTGAAGTTGGTATAAGCTCTTGTATTTCTGGAACCAGAGGCTATGACAATATTTCTTGATCCGCGAACAACCAGGAAGTCAACGAGTTCTAGACCAAAGCGAACAACCAAATTTCTGCGATTATTAAGTAGGATCCACCGTTTTTGTTCTCCAAGAACAATAACCCTAGTATTATTCTTAACAGACGTTAAGAAAGTTTCTGTTTTTTTCAGATCATTTTCATTATATAGAAATGATTTAAATGATTTCTTTTCTCTTTTGTTAGCATAAATTATAAAAACTTCACACTCTTCCTTCAATGCTAGATCAATGCTGTTTGACCAAAAGCATAAATACACTACTGATTCCTTTTTCTGTAGTTTTCGATCCTTTTACCTAAAGACCCATGTATGCAATGGTATAGGCTGGTAATGGTACTGTTGCGGCATCCATGGACCAATTTTTAGGTACCAACCGTGTATAATCAGCATCAGTTCATGTGAAATTGGATAGTGTTCCAGTTGCAGAAATTCCCATGGCTCTAGTACCTTTCGAATCAATACTGGAATGTGTACTCCAAATCAAATGATTTAATCTTTAGTTTCTCTCTTCTAAAACCTTCTGGTGCTGCTTCTCTGCAATTGCTATCAATACATCTGGACAATTCACTGCAGAATACTCAACCTTGATGGTTTTATTAACTTCATCAGAGGGTCCTTCCACCCAAGAAATTGATCTAGGTCCAGTTGATTTTGATAAAAGGGTTCTTTAGAGGGAAATTCATGGAGCTTCTGTATCTTCAATATCCAGAATTCGAATTTTGTTTCCGTTAGAGTCATTTTAAACAATTTCGAGCTTGTCAAAAAGTTTAGCATGTTCGTTGGTTCTGATTGCAAGAAGTTTCAACAGCTTCTTAGTACATTCTGAAGCTATGACTTGTGAAGATTGACGTCAGATTCCTTCATTTGTAATCTGATTCCATCGATGTAACGACCTATGAACATTAAACAATGATTTACAAAACTAAAAAATCTAACTGTTTAAAAATGTACAAATAAATGAAGGTAAATATTAAAAAGTATACGAAATTGGCGATGTTTGAAAAAGTTGAGTTTGAAAAATTTTGAAATTCTGAAACCTTACCAGAAATTTGCAAATCTACTGTTTTTAATGCTTATTTATGAAATTTTGATAACCTTGATAGCCTTGAGTGGATTGGAAGTTGAGCATGAACCGATATTCGATTTTACGGATCCAATAAGAAGAGGTGATTTTCGACCTTCATTGTAAACTTGATCAATGGCTTTGACCTCTTCGGCATCCGCATCCTTGAATCCCAATCCGTCGGCTTCGACGAAAGAAATATCTTTTCCAGAAAGACCACTCTCTTTTAGTGTCGACTTCATGAAATTTGTTCGGGAGTTTAGACTGGGATAAAAAACTGAATGACGATCTTTTGCAAGTCTATGTGTTGAGCGAACATTTTTCAGTTCTGCATAAATGCGTTTTGCATCGCGGGCTTTTTGCAAGAATAAGACTGCGATATACCCTCGGCTATGCGTGTAACCATCGGCCGCATTGTCAAACAATTTAGTAATCCCGTCGGAAGATAACAATCCTGAAATTTGTATTGAAGGAATTAATAAATTTTTAACTATATGAGAGACTGCAGATTAGAAATGATAGGAGCGAAAGAGGCAACGGTATATTTCATAAATTATTATGGAAAAGGGCAAGGGTATCGACTATAGGAACTTAGGAACTTTAATAACTATAATTTTATCTTTATATTAAGACACAGATAAAAATTTACCATTCAGCAAAGTTAAAGCAATTGTCATCATCAAATATTCATTTCTGATAAAGGAAATTGACAGTTATTACAAGTATCAACGGGAAAATTACTTTTCTTTACAAAACATGGACATTAAAAGCCGAATTATGCACGCGAAAAAATGTGCAATACATCAATACGAAAAAAATTGTATAACATTTTTAAAACAGGTCGATATAATAGAGTGATAGATATTCAGTGATTAAGATTAATTTTATTCAGTACTTTTTTTTTTACTATTATATTCCTTTCGATTAACTGGACACCCAGAAAAACTGTGAATAGTGGATTTCACCTTTCCTCTACGCTAATGCTTTTTTAATTAGTATAGACAGACATAGAAGATGCGCGAAAGTCATAGTAGAAGTACCAAAATATATTCCTTATTATTTCCTAAAATTTTATGAAGATATGTATTGCAATTACTGTAAAAATAATCAGGGGAGATATAATTAATTGTTCGATTGGTAATTTTTTACATAACACTTTTTCACTCTATTTTTTGCTTCTCTACTCCCCATAAGTCGCAACAAAATCATTTGAACCCCCCCCCCCATATAATGTTACGTAATTTTCTAAAATATTTGTATCACTGTTTCATTAAGTAAAATATAGCTAATTATATTCATAAAAATATCTGCGAAATATCCCTAGAAAGCTTACAAATCCCTTGATAAAAAAATCTAGACAATCGTTTGAATCCCCTAAAATTCCTTTAAATTCTTTGAAATCCCTTGAAATCCTTAAAATCATTTAAAAACTCTTGAAATCTCTTGAAACTCTAGGAAATTCTTTAAAATACCTTAATATCCGTTGAAGTCCCTCGAAATCTGGTCAAATTCTTTGAAATTCCGTAAAATATTTGTAATTTTATGAAACCCCTTGAAATCCATGGAAAATTTCAATCTTTTAAAATTTAGAGTAATAATAATGAAATGACGAAAAGTCGTCCACCAATTAAATTAGTAAAAACTTGAGAACTTTTACTAACAATTAACAGAAAACTACTAATTCCCACGATTATTTATAAATCCCGAATTTCAAGACTTGTATGTACTTTACTCCAAATTATTTTAGAGATTGTGATAGATCAGGGCGAAATAAATGTGCGGGGTCAAATGTCACATAAAATGGATAAATGAAAATTAAAATAATGTAAAGAACCACTAACATTTTAAAAGACTACTATAGATCGCAAATATTTCACTGAAAATTATAACTATGCTCATCTCGCCTCGATTTCCACAATTCAAATTCGTTATCTAAAAAATAATATTTTGCCATTCTCTAGCAATATACTCGTGTCTTCAAAAGCTATAAAGGAATTTGTTAAAATTCAATGAACTAGATTAGGCTCCTAGAAGATAATATGACGTAAAATAAAGAAAGTGATATAAAATCTATACAACTGGAAAGCATGCATTAAGACGCCGCGGTAGAAAGGTTGACATAAATAAAGAAAAAAGAATTAGAAAATAAAAAGTGATTCCTGATGATGTCTCCTTGGAAAAAGTAACGGTGACCACTGATAAGAGCTACCCATTGGCGCCATAGCGATGGGTTTGTTGAGACCCTCTTACAATCCTTGCGATTGAGGTTCCTTTTTTCTGGATTAGAACCAGGATCGTATCAATTTTAATCCCAAGCTAATATAATTATAACATTTTTTTCGGGCCATTTCTTTGCCGTCAAACTTTTATCTACTGTAATTTAATTTTTTTTATTTAACTCCATAGGAAGACCTAAATTGAAATAAATAAAAACAAAAGTCTAGATTCTAGATAAAACAAGTCAAGATAATAATTTTTATCACATAAAGAAAAAGATAAATTATAATTTCTACAAACTATAAACTGCTATAAACATTTTATTTTTACAAGAACGAAGGCGCGCTCCGCGCGCGTATTTTCGTTCTTTTTCGATATTATATAATTTATTATATTTCATCTCTCTAATCTCTTAAAATCTATGTTAAACTTCGTGAAAATCTCTAAAAATTCCAAGAAACCTTTGAAAACCTGTGAAATTGCTTGAAATTCATGAAAATCTCTTAAAATTTTCAGAAACTTCTTGAGATTCTTTTAAATTCAATGATAACAATGCAAATCCCTTTTATATCCTTTAAAATCCATCAGAAGTATTAGAAATATCTTCAAATTTCATGAAATCTTTAAAAATTCCAGAAAAATTTTTAAATCTTAAAATTCATAAATCTTCTAAATCCACGTTAAAATTCATGAAAATCTCGAAAAATTCCTAGAAACCTTTTGAAATTCCATGACAAACTTTATAATCTCTTAAAATTCCCCAAAAAATTCTTGAAATTTTACAGTAACATTTAAAATCTCTATATCTTTTTATCCCTTAAAAATTACATAGAAATCTTATCAAATTCCATGAAATCCTTTAAAATTCTCACAAAATCATTTAAATATCAGAACAATCTCTCGAAATTGCTTAAAATTATTAGAAATCTCATAAAATTCCTTAAAATTTCAGGATAATATTTCAAATTCCTTAAAACCTCATAAAGCTCTTACAAAGCTTTTAAAATCCCTTAAAATTTCACAAAATATTCTAAAATCCCACACAATTTTACAAAATCGTTGTATTATCTTAAAAATCTCTTGAATTTCGTAAAAATCACTTAAAAATCGTTAAAAATGCACATAAAAACCTTCAAAATCATTAATCTCTTGAAATCCATGTTAAAATTAGTGAAAATCTCTAAAAATTTTTAGCAACTTCTGGAAATTTCACAACTCTTAAAATCTTTTAAAATCTTTAAAGATTTCATCAAATTCCATGAAATCCTTAAGAATGTTACAAAATCTTTTATAAATTAGAAATATTTTTTGAAAACCCTTAAAATTTGACAAAAACCTTAGAAATCTTTGTAAATTCTACAAAATGTTTTGAAATTACTCAATAAAATTCCCTATAAAGTTTTAAATTCCTTATTTAAATCCCACAAAATACATATTTTAAAAGTTATAAAAGTACCTCGAAGTCCGATTGAAATCTGATTAAAGTCGTGAAAAATTCTAAAAATTTCCAGAAACTTCTTGAAATTCTTTAAAATTCTACGGTAACATTTAAAATCCCATTATCTCCCATGAAATCTTTAAAAATTCCATAAAATTTCCTCAAAATTCCTAGATTTTCAACCCTGTAAAAAAGGTCAGATTGAAAAGCATTGCTTCGCATTCAGAATATTTTGTCTTGAATTTCGCTTTTCGACAACCTCGTATTGGAACTGCATCAGACCGGAAGCCAATACTTTTTAATGCGATAGTTCGTATATTACATCTAAATGTTGAATACGTCTAAATATAAAAGTGATAAATTCTACGTTCAATGCGATTTAATGCGAGACTTCGATTTTTATTCAATAGTGCTGAATGCAATTGAATGCGAAGCAGAAAATTCTTGATGACCAAGTATTAGATCGCATTCAATCGCATTCTGGAGATTTTGTCTTGAATTCCGCTTTGCGACAACCTCGCATTCAAAGTGCAAAATTTTTTAATACTTTTAAATACTTTTCAATCCGACTTTTTTTGTAGGGAATGCATTTAGAGTTTAGACTCGTGACAAAATGATTAATAACAATCTTTAAATTTTATGAAAAAAAGTGTACATATATATTTTCCGATCGGTTAATTTCGTCACAACGTGAAATATCTAATACCTAATAGTGGCATGTAATATTCCAACCCTTCTCAAGTACGTGTCGGTAACACAACCTATTAACATATTTCAGCACAAAAGCATTAAAAAGGTTAAAAAAATTATTACATAAGTGTATACATATATATTATATATTTTACGCTAATTATAATTATAATTATTAAATAAACTGTTAATTATTAATTTTATTGTGAAAAAATTATGATTAACGAAACAAAATTTAAATGAGCGCGCGAACCGGTCGATTGTCGAAAAGTACTATCGATACTTACGCGACAACGAATCAGATTGCCGGAAAAAAGGCGTTAGGTTTTTTCGACTTCGACCTCATCATCTTTTTATAATAGGAATATTGATTTCTAATTGATTTCTAATACTTCGTGTGATCATTTATCGGTTATAAAGCTGACTAGAATTAAATTATCAGTTATATGATTTTCAAAAAGCATGCGGAAAAGATAACTTACTGAATATTTTAAAAATTCCAAACCAAACACCTTCGTGTAATATTGAAAGGGTTTTAAATCCATTACATTTTCCGTTCGCGTAGGGTTTTTTTTCTCGCAATGGAGGCACCGATTCTTGGCTAATTTTACATCTCTACTTGATTCAAGTTCATGCGTGTGTGAGAAGGGTATATCGCTAATGTACGTTCCGACGAGGAACAGGTATAGAGATGCATATAAGGACAACATGTCGAGACACAGGCCACGATCTGGTCGTGGAATCTCTAAGCTACAAGATGCTTTTTCGGGGGCAGAATGTTGGCGCCGTTCGTATACGTGTGCATATGTGGTATAAGATACCACGCGTGCATGGTTGCATGGTTGATGTACAAAACCTTAAGTCCAAAGGGCAGATTCCATACTCGAAATAACGAATCTTTATAAGAATCTCGTGAAGTACAGACCTGATATACATATATATGTTGTCAAAAATTATCCATACCTTCAATCACTGATCAAAACTGTGAAACTCCCCAGGACGAATTTATTAAAAATTTATGTCTGAAACGTACATTACAATACATTGGTATTATAATAAAAAAGTACACGGGAAAAAATTAGATATCGAAATTTTCCTTGATCAAGGAAAATATCGATTGATTGATTGCAATTTTATTTGCACTTATTACAGACAGAAACTTTATGTATATACCTATACGTTTCTTTCGTGTAATGAATATGTATTTAACAAGGCAAATAATCACTAGGCGTCATTTAAATTGCGCATTGAAAAATAAAAGTGATTAATTCGGAATCTAAAATTAGATCATGTAATAATAAATTTAAGCGTCAAGTTTTTCAGGAAATTGAAGTCTTGAGTTCAAAAACGTTTATAAAAAGTTTTAAATTAAAATAGATTCGCTAGGGAGGTAATCTGCATCAACTTTTCAATTCGATCGGTTTGGAGAAGCTTCTATAACAGCTTCTAAACCAAAATACTAATTAATCCAAGAAATAGTATCAGTAAAACTGCATTTCTCGAGTCAACAAAGTATGAAGACGTCTCCATATGAAGAAATGTTCGTTTTATGTGTCAATCTACCAACTCGGGACCACAACTATATAATGTGCAAATCGTAACGATCATATATACTCCACGTTGGACGATTCGCCTTACACATGAGCGTAATACATATCACTTTTATGCGTTCGGGCTATCGTCAACATATTAAGCTTACCAGAGTCAAGATAGTCTGAAAGCGACATTTGCTCGTGCGAGCAATATATAGTCGCGTCGGGGCGGTGCATTTTCTTCCTTCCGTGCCTTCCTCCCTCGTTTTTTTCCATCGTCTTCGTCGATAAATAATCCCTGGGCCCGCGGGGGAGCGTGGAGGGTTGGCCGCAAGAGGTCGAGGCACGGAGGGCGGCGCCACGTTTGCGTGTTTTTCTACAAAAAGATTCAGAGAATATGGTATAAAGGGAAATCAAGGGGAATGGAGGAGAGTTAAAAAGAAAAAAGAAAAAAAAATACTGGAGAGAGACCGGCTAACATGGAATAGTCCTTAGCCGGCACGATAGCCACTCTTTAGGCTGATGGACTCCCTCTCGTTCTCTCTACTGCCCTCTTATGCCCCTTGATTTACTCCCCTCCCCCTAATCCCCCCTATGCTGCACCCGTCGCCCTCCAAACGACTCTACCTTGTTCGTGATCAACTGACTGATAGCAGCGATTTTTTTTCCATAGCATATGTGTACCAACATATATCGAGTCTAAATAAACATTATTGTTAAGCGGAAAATACAGGAAAAAGTTGTCTTAGAGTGAAAGAATGTTTGTAATACCTACCCCCGTGCAAAATTGTAAGCAGCTCAACATCCCGTGCAGAAATTGCCCTATTTGTGACAGATTATCGATCTGGCCCAGATCGGTTTTAAGCGGTCTGGCCCGGGTCGGGGATAATTGCGTGGCCCAGAGCCGTGCCAGACCGGGCTCGAGATACTTTTATTGCAACGCTCGAGGCGCCACCGCAGCATTATTTTGGAAAATACAATTTCTCAATTTTGTAAACGCTTTCTGAGTCAATTTTCATTATGACAATGCTGATGAAGGTTATATTATAATTGAAATTGAAAATAGTTGACAGAAGACAATGCCTAAAAATAGCACACTAAGAGTTCGGAAACACCGTGCGATTCCAGATTCCACCCAACCTACGAAATGTAAATGAAGGTAAGTTAATCATTCAGTGTTTATAATATTTATGGTGCATCGAAAATTAACCTCAAAATTATAATATGTTTTTATAATTGAAAAGAAATTAAAATATTTTTAATGTCACTGCAGGTGATGTTAATTCTGATACAGAGGTAGGGATAGAAAATCCTAATAGTATTTGCATTTTTTACTAAATATTAAAATGATATGTGACATTAATAGGGCACAGGTCTGACCTCGGGTTGGGCACTGACCAGGCACCGATCGGGCTTTTGAGTTCGGCCCCGGTCGGGCCGTGTGTTTCATCAGCGGTCTGGCACAGACCAGGTTCCCCGATCTGGGTCCGATTTGGCCAGATCTGGACCGGATCGGGCCCATGGTGAAATTTCTGCACGGGATTGGGCAAGCATAGGCAAAATTGCATGTTCGGATGTCAAGTATGGATAGAGAATCTTCTATTCATTTGAATCTGGGATAATCCGAGAAAAAAAAAACTGCAATTTGAATGATTGAGATATTTTTTCGAATTAGCCTTGGATTTATGCGAATTAAAATCACAGATTGATTTGAATTCGTTTGGATTCATTAAAATTGGAAGTTAGGGTTGAGAAATATTGAAAGGGTTATTTGAATTAGAATCAGATTCATTCGGATGAATTATTTTATTCAAATAAACGTTTATTAATTCAAAACAATGAAACTTGTTGCATTAAAGAAATATTTCTTTGGATGCGAGATTCATTAATACAATAGATATATGTAATATTTTTTTCATATGATTCTTACTTGGTATCTGTATAATTTAACTATCCAAATTCCCTAAAAATAATAAAAATCTTTGAACTGAATTTCCGGGATAATCTTTTAAAATTTTTAAACATTCATTCTAAAGAAAATTTCTTTAAAAGAAGTTTCTGAAAAAAGATTATACTATTGTACTACATACTTCTTTAATAAATAGTTCAGACATTCTTCATGTTGATAAAAGACACTAAAGCTAATTTAAAAACTAATTTTGAATTATGTAGAAATTAAAGCTCGATCGAAATGAAAACAAATTCTGAGTCTCTAATAGACTTCTTAAGTTTTTTTAATATATTTCTTTCACACGTAATAGTATTTGACAAATATTATCCAGCTAAAACTCACCTGAATTATAATCGTTTTAATAATATATTTCCATTATTATAACATTTTTTTCAACTTGATGATTTGAATTTTATTTATTTGAAAGTGAAAAATTAATTCAAAGATACTTTCTTCGTACTCGAAAAATTTTTTATCGTTTTCATCGCATGTGAGTTATAAAAAAAAAAAACTTTGTCGTCTATCCTATTTTAAACATTTAGCTAATTGATTGTTCGTTTTATTTACGAAAAATTCTGAACAAATTTGGTTAAATTATTATTTATTTTTAAAGAAAGTTATTCAAATATTAAAATAACATTTTATTATAATAATATATTAAATAAAATTTCTGTATTGACATTTTTTATTTTTTCCGGACTCAACTTAGTATAATTCTTTCAACGAAAGATGGCAGAGAAATCCAATAAGGAATTCGTGGCTCAGGTAAAACAGAATTCAATCGGTATAGCAGGTATTCATAGTTTAGTCGATCACTTTACACACTAAATTTTAAAATAAAAAATTTCATATATATAAACAGTTCCTGTATTCTAATCATTCAGAAAGTTATTCTAAATCTTTCAAATATAGAATGTTACATCCTTCAATAAAAATAAAACGAACAATGAATCCGCTAAATCTTTCAAATATAATAAAAAGGGAAAACTTTACTATTTTTAAGTCTTTTTCTCTTCTTCCATTAATCTAGTTAATTTGTTGGTAACTGAAGCTTCAGTAGTGTAAAGATACTCGAAAAACTTCGCCTCTTCACTTTTTTCCTGAACTGGTTTATGTTCAGCTTTATTCTGAAAAATATGTTTTGATAAATATGTAAGTTTTTTCACATGAAATGAAAGTAGATTTTCACGTGGATCTTTTCACCAGAGATATATCTTTATAAATTCAAATATTTCTTTAAATTTTCATACCTTTTGACTTCTCAAAGTTAAAGATTTGTTACAGGATACAGAAACCACAGGAGTATTCAGTCCTATTAAATCTTCCAGCTGTTCCACGCATTGAGAAATTGTAAGCAAAGCAATTTTCTTTTCTGTTAAAATTTTGGATTCAACTATTTCTTCTATAGGACTCCATAAAATCAAAATTGCTGGTAGACCAACTTTTGACGTCTGTTCACAAAGCTTCACGACATTAATATCCCGCAGTAAAATCTTATTCAAATCTTCATCATTTTTAGAAGTCGAACAGACAACAAACTGTCGTAGATTTGCACATTTTTGTTTACACTCCTCAACTAGGTCCTTCGTAAGTCTATCTTTAGAAGAAGTAGACCTATCTGATGATTCTTCCATTCGTTGAAGATCAAATATCACATCAATTGGATTGAAATTTAAAGCTTCTTTTAATAGAGTCTTTACATTCTGCGACTCAGAAAAATCTAGATCTTCGCGAAGAATCACTTGTGCTCCAGATTCCTGCCAAATTTTGTTTCGATAGTTGAAAAGAGTTTTCGAAGTTTTTCTGGCTGAAGCGATTAATATATTTTTAGCTCCTCGAGCAACTAAAAAGTTGACTAATTCCAGGCCAAAAGTAGTCAAATTGTCTATTATCACGTAGGATTTTTTATCTGAACACGAAAAGCAAGAAGTAACTAACGCTCCTTTAGTTGAGTTTTCTGGTTGAACTTTAACCACAGTCTAAAAGAATAACATAAAAAGAAAGAACATAAGAACAAAAAAGAAATTAATCCTGACATTTATTATATTAATTATCAATTAAGTAATAATAAATAATATGCACCTTTCCATAACTGGCTTTGAGACTACAATCTATAAATGCTTTTCGAAGTTGATCTCTTGAATATAAAATTGACGGTAAAGGTTTCACAACACCCCTACTGATTCCATTTTTCATCATAGCAGCTAATTTCTGTTTTGTATTCGCATCTGCAGTAGTCAACTTCTGCGGAATGGCTGAATAAAGACTAACTTCCTTTAAGAAAATTTCCATTCCCACATATGCACTGAAAGCCTCTTTCAGATTTCCAAGAACAATGACACGAGCATTTAGTTTAACGCTGACCAAGCAAGACTCGATTTTTTTTAAATTGCTACTATTGTAAATAACAAGATCAACTCCTTTGCCCTTAGTCGCTGACAAGACCTTATTTTCGAATGAACCCTTTGAACTGAAAAGATGATCCTCATTAATAGGATATCGCTTTTTAAGATATGCTTTCTCTTCATCCGTCGTATAAGTTGTGAACACTTCACACTCTTCACTTAAAGCCAAATTAATCGATGCTTGTCCAAGAGCAGAAATACCATCATAAATGAGAACTAATTGCTTCTTCTGTATTTCACCCATTAAATAAAGAGCCATGTAACTTGCCGCATATGCTACTGGAACAGTAGCTGCGTCTTGTAAGTTCCAAGTTTTTGGCACTTGCCAAGTCAATTCTGGATCAAGTACGGTAAGACTAGACATAGTTCCACTTGCAGATATTCCCATTACATTCGTTCCTTTCGAATCGATTCCAGAATATCCTAAACCGAAATTCTTGAGTTCAGATTTGACTTTTTTAGAGTTGTTTCTCTCACTGATGACATCAAGTGACATTTTTTCAGTTGCAAGAATTAAATCGGATTCGTCAATCGTCGCGTACTGGACTTTTACAACTTTATTGTCCTCTAAGTTATTACAACATTGTTCTTCGACCCAGTCAATAGAATCTAAGTCACCAGGATGAACTTGACAAGCTCTCCAGTTTGTAACCTCACGATCTTTATGGATAATGGGAGTTACTTGAGATTTTACTGATGCGGCTGAGGCTGAGACAATTTTTATTTCGTCTATGTTCGCTAAACCCTTTGATGAATCGCGGATAATTGGCATTAGCTTGATTCCATCTAGTTCTATACCACCTGAACGAATAATGTTGAGTTCTTGATCACACAGTACTGGAATAACTGAAAAAAATGAAAATGATGATGTACAATCTTGAAAGAGGACTTTTTGAATCAGCGATGGGAGAAATTTAATATTAAGTACTTACCTTTTGAATTTTGGCATTCTGTTTCATATCGCTTTAAATCGGCGACAATTTTTGTGATTTTTAATGGAACTTGTGTTGTCTTTACATTATTGCCGAAAATATAAATCTGAAGCATTCCTTCAATAAATGCCATCCAGTCTTTTTGAGGTATAAGAAAACCATTTGATCCGTTTGCTTTTACTTTATGAACACTTCGGAAAAACTCTGAGTACTGAAGGCCACGAATTTGTAGTTCATTGTACACATCATTGCAGTTCAACTCCTCTTCGCTTTTTTCTTTATTTGAAATTTTTATTTGGTCCTGAACTGCGTCTTCAGTCATCTTCAAAATTCCCGAACATAGGATAGTGCCATCTAATGTTACCTCGAAGCTCCCGGTACCTCTTTGAACCATTACTGTCAATTCCAAAACTTCATCTTCAGTGATATTTTGAATTTTATGAATGACAACATTCTCGAATGTTATTGGTAGTTCCATTTCATCATTGATGTTCTTCATCACTAGCCATGCAAGTTTCAGATACAAAGAATATGGCAAAACTATTTTTTTGTCAACTTTATATTCTTTCAAGAATTTCCAAGTATCGTTATTTAAATCTATGTTGAATTTCTGTTCGCCTTCTTTGAATTCCTTTTGTTTTACGAAGTGAACTACGTGACTGAAAAAAAAGATATCTTAAATTACGGAGAAGAAAAGAGAACATAAAATAATAGATATAAAATATGTATGAAAAATTACCAATCCCTCTCATGATCCCATTTGATCAAGGGCGATATTAAAGGCGTGTTACGTGATACAGGATATTCGACCTTGGGATATAATTTTGACACGTCAACGTTGATACCAGCGTTGTGGACTTTTCCTAAAGCAGCCAACATAAACTCGATGTTGTTTGGATGGCCTCTTTTAGTTAGAGGCACATTAACGACACCTTTTGGTAGAGATTTTTTTACAATAGCTTGCAGTAGACCATGAGGTGCAATTTCAATTACAACTGCATTCGCTGGAATAGCTCTGGCAGACTCAGCAAAGAGAACAGAACTTAAAAGATTGTTTGTGTGGTATTCTGCAGAAGACAGTCTCGCTGCAGCAGAATTCCAATTACTCCGTGCAACTGAAGTACTGATCCAGCGTTTGCTACGAGTTTTTGGGTTGGGTATTACTTTGAGAAGGTATTCCCTTAATTTCACACCAGCTGGTGCTATGTATCTACTGTGGAAAGCTATGTTACTGCAAGCAACTTCTTTGGCAAAAATACTCTTAGCCTGTGAAAATATGGTAATGAAATTCAGGAAACTGAAGTTGATTTTAGATTAAGATAGTTCACAGAATTATATATTTCAAACCGTCAACTCTGCAACGAATTTCTTCATAGTGTCTGCAGGACCACTGATTGTGGAACTTTCTGAGCTATTGTGGCAAGCCACATCTACATCAGGTGGACAAAGTGGTTTGACATCTTCATATCCAAGACCAACTGCTGCCATAGAACCTCTTGGTAAATTCGACTCCACTGATGCCAAACCTCGAGACAAAGCTGATAAAACCATTTGCTCTGCAGTAAAACAACCGTCAGCATAAGCACAACCTAATTCCCCAACTGAATGGCCAATCATATAATCAGGTTTAATTCCGAAGTATGTCAAAAGGTCTACCAAACCAATCTGTAAAAATAGATTTAAGTAGAAATTGCTCCTATAATAAAATATCACATACACTTAAACTTTCCAAAATAAAAATTACCTGCACGGTGGCAATCCCCACGAAGGAATTTATTATGTTGTCGAACATTTTTGGATCTTTTTCCGTTATAATGCGAATGATGTCAATACCGTGTGGTTTTAAAACCGCATCACACTTTTTTACAGCTTCCGCAAAAACAGGAAGTTGCATAAAAACTTCTCCTGCAGATAAAATATTTTTTTAATTACTCTCTTTTTTTAAATTTATGATGGGTTGAAAAAAACAAAGCTATTCTAATAAACATACCCATGCCTGCCCATTGTGAACCCATTCCAGAAAAGAGGTACCAAATCTCTTTCTTGGCACCTGAGTTGTACTCAATTTCGCGAATTTTATTTTTTACTACTCCGTGAGATGGCAGAAGCGTATAACCTCGATATAAGTGAGCAGAATTTTCTCCCTGAAAGCTCTCGTTCAATAGTTGAAGCATCTCAACATCCACAGGTTTATTTTCCATCTGAAATTAAATACAATTTGAACCATTATTTTTTTTTACCATTATAATCTTCCGATGAGATCTTTTAATTGAATTACTAACTTCATTAAGTATAATAGCAACTGCATCTTCATTAATACCCGAAACTGCAATTAGCCTTGGAAGATTATCATCGGGTTGTCCACCATTTTTCTTTTCTTTCTTATACGATTTAAGAATAATGGAAGAAAAACCACCACTAATGCTTGTACCATTAATTGCTACATACTCATCTTTCCATGGGGTTAGTTCCGTAACAACTTTTATGCGACCTTCTTTAATAGCAGGAATTTTATTTGAAGGGGTTTTGTAATGCAGATTTGGAGGAATATAACCGGAGTTCATCATAGTGAGCACCTGAAAAATATCGAGCAATTTTTAGCTAATTGTAGAACAGGGTATAAATTTTAGAACAGGGTATAAATAAATTAAAGAATCATTTACCTTGACAATTGCAACCACAGTATTTGCTCCAATGCAACCACCAACATTTGATTTTACAGATCCAATAAGAAGTGGTGTTTTTCGACCTTGATTGTAAACTTTATCGATTGCTTTGACCTCTTCGGCATCAGCCTCTTTGATTCCTAACCCATCAGCTTCAACGAATGACACATCTTTTCCGGAAATTCCACTATCCTTTAGAGCCATTTTCATGACTTCCATTTGATGGTCACACGTCGGATACAGCGCGGAAAGTCGTTCATATACAGATCCACACCTTGAGTGCACGCTCTTTACTTCTGCATAGATTCTTTTTGCGTCGCGAGCTCTTTGTAGAAATAATACTGCAACAGCTTCGCTGCGGGTGTAACCATTCGCAGCATCGTCAAAGGATCTAGTTACACCATCCGGTGACAAAACGCCTAAAATGCATCAGAGGACATCAAAATGAAAATAATTTTATTAAAATTTATTTCCATTTAAGTGTAATTTATTTACCTATGTTAAAAAATTGGTAAGATACTTCAGGGTGAAGAACTATATTTTCACCGCCGACAAGCGCACAATCGGATGTGCCATTTTTTATTGCTTTAACTGCTTCCTCCAAAGCTACTGAACTTCCAATACAAAGATTATCAATGTTATTACTTGGCCCATTTAAACCCAAAAAAAAAGAAATACGGTTCGCAATCATACATTTCGATGCACCGAGTAGAGTGAAAGAACTCATCTAAAATAAAAAAATCTGTTTTAAAACAGAATTATAACTACAGTGATTTTTTTCAAACACTTCAGGAATTTGTAAGAATGTTTTGTGGTTTTTCTAAGATTGTATGTTATTCTTACTTCGCCTCCAACCGCCTCCCAAATAGTTTTTTCCGTTTCCGAAAAACTGTTGGCTGTGAAAACAGCACAATTACTTCCTTTCATCTTTCGAGGATTATTTCCAGAATCAGCAATAGCTTCATAAGCACATTCGAGTGTAATTCTCGTCATTGGATCCATGACATCCGCTAATTTTAGATTAACGCCGAAAGAAATAGCATCGAATTTGTTGATATGTTTCATGGTTCCTATTCTATTTGGAATCTTTGTATAATCTATAAAAATGATAATTTTTCATTTTCTCTGATTAATTGTATTTTATATACTAGCAAAAGCTTGTTTTTCGTGAATTGTATGATTATGTATAACGGAGAGTTTTGTGCAAAAACAATCAACCACTACCATGGTAGTGGTGACCGAAAGGTGACCTAGCGTGAGAGTTTAGTGCAATTCTAAAGAACGTCAAAAGAAATTATGGAGGCTTTATCAAATCCGGAAAAATTTTACATAATAAAACTGTGTAGTTTGAAAAAAAAATAAATTTAAGCCAACCGGTACAAATCTTGATGAAAATTTATTATAAAAAACTTTAAATATAGAAAAAAATGTGCATCATTTAAATCGCAAAATTTTGGCAATATATCTTCTTGCAAAATCTATAAAATGTCTTTGGTTTAATCTTAGGGACTGTACTTAAATTACGTTACAGGTCAAAGGGGGGGAAGGGAGGTATTTCAGTCATGTACGTAATTTTTGGAAATTCGCAAATTAAACAAATAACTCCCAGAAATTAAGGTAGCCTCGATTTATGAATTTTTATATACGTAGAAGTCTTTACCTGCAAAGAATGTAGATACTAAAATACAAATACTAAAAATTTCCATTAATTTCAAGTCCAATATCATATTATTTCTCGAAACCAAAAATTACGTACAATAAGGGGGAGGGGGGGGGTAAAATATTTTGTTAAGGATTTTTACAGGGAGGAGGGGGGGTCTTAAAATAGGCTAAAAATTCGTTACGAAATTTAAGTACGGTCCCTTTCTAATATTGTAGAATTGTGATATAGATAAAGTTTATAGTTTCCTAGAGTAATAAATTCTTTTCATTATTTGAGTGGATAACCAAATTTTATTTCTGATCATATGTTTGCATAATTTAAGTTAACTTTGAGGCAAAATACGTTTATTTTACAATTCACATGGATTTTTATTTTTCAATAACATTTTTTACGATTTGAACAAAAACTACGTGTCCTATCGAAGAGTTTTCCACATTACACTTTTAGAGATTTTTTTTGTATTTCTTATAAAATCCGCGAGTCTTTGTTACATAAAATGAATTTCGTAAAATAAGATAAAAATGTAAAATTCGCTAGTTGGTATATAAAAAGATAATTATTTCGAAAATTACATAGGCAGAGTTAGAAAAATTTGTTCTGTTACTCTCTTAATTTTGATCAGTGGAAGTTTCACTAATTCGAATTTAGAGAGTACATTTTCCAAAGAAATTATATAGAAACAGTTTTCCTAGGTTTCCGCACCCGAAGCAAATATTTTAAGTTTTGAAAATTAGCATAGTCAATTTGAAGTCGCATAAAAGAGAATTTATTATTTACCACTTCTTAATTATTATAGCAATAAAAAAATTAATCATTTGCACACACCCAATGTCCATCGAGGATTATCATCTGTAACGCAATCAACCATATTTAAGAGATTTTGTTGAAAAACTTGAACATTTTCACTGTTTGGGAATTTCCCTGCAATCCCTGTAATCACTATTTCGTCTCCAGTCATTGTTGAAGGATCCATTTTGAAAAAAATAAACAAATAAAAAATATTCGTTAAAAGGTACACTTATCCCGGTTTCTCTCTTTTTGAGGAACTATGTTATATTTATTAATTTATAAAGTGTTGACTGACAAATGCCAAATGACTTCTCTCATTTCCCAACTTAAGACTTTAAAGCTTGTTGGATTGATCCCCTATTATTCTTTGACTATGCAGCCAATCTAGTTATCGAAGTGGGGATCAATACGTTTAACATGTTTCTGAATATTTATGTTTTTTACTGAAGGCCGAATTCATTTTAAATCATGCACACTGGTCATGTTCATGTCATAGAATCGTCTGCGGATGAAATTTTTAATTTTTCAAAGGATTTTAGACGAAAGGTGTTTCAACAATATGCTAAAAGCATTTTTTGTGCAAAGTTATGAGTATTAGTACTTTTAAAACTCGTGACGCAACTTATGAAATAATTGTCATATTTAAATTTTAACGTGTACCCAGATGGTCAATATACCATCTGTATATGTTGAACTTGACCAACTGCATAAATTGAAATGTATACGTTCATGTGGATAATTGGTACGCAGTCAACTATGCATGTGCATTATTACTTTCGTATAACAATAATAATAACGGATTTAATAATTAATACCTTATTGATGAAAAACTTATTATTATTGCTGTCTTAATTCAGTGAAGAGTTCACATCCATCACCCAATTTGTAGTCATTTGATTAAAAACGTGGTTACCCATTCACAGTTACGTCGAGGTTCAAATGTCAGGGATCTGACGCAAATTGCAAGTTGTCTCCACCAGGAACTTTTTAGAAATTGATTTTTGAGAATCCATAATTATTTTTATTTGTAGTTTATTATCAACGTTTATAGATTAGACAATAGCTCAAAACTCAAATTTTTAATTATTTGTCTGCAAATCTTCTTCCATTTATTTGTTAAATCAAAGACGATCAATGTTTAAACAAATTTTTAAAAAACGTTGAAGACTAGAATAATCTAGAACGAGTATTACAATATGGAATAAGTGAATGATGATTATACGAAACGAACTCTGATGTTCAATTGAAATTCAATATTCTTACGTACCTGTAATATGAAACAAAGTATTCAAAAATGCAGTATTCAATTAAACTTGTTTTCATAAAGTCTAGTTATCTTTATCACAATTAAATATAATAATGGTGATAAAATGTATAATGTAAATTTAAAACATGAATATGAACTCGAAAAATTTTTAGGCATTCAAATTTTAATAATTGTGAAACGTTTTCTTTTTGAAAATAAACAATTTTTAAATTTAAACCCTAATTACAAAATGGCTTATGCACAAACGCGTCAATTAGTTTAAAATTCTGTCAAATTGAGTATGTTACGAGATCAAAATTAAACTCGATTTAAAATGTTTGCAATTTAAAATTGCCTGTTGTTTACCTAAAATGGCTTGATTTTAAACATATTTAATTTTATATTATATTGCTCCACTTTGAATGCTTTACTTTTCAATTCGCTCTTTTTTTCACTTCTTCTCTCTCGCAGGATTCTCTCTTAACCTACGGGTCCAGACCTCACCCTCTCGACCCGATCTACCCTTTAATAATCCCCTTTTTCTTAGACAAATCCTAGCTCAGGGTACCCTCCTATAATTACTAAATTTCTTTAGTAAATAATTTGTACATATTTCATCAGATATATACATTTTAAATATTTTAGATAATAATTTTTAAAAAGCTACGAAACTCTTTCTTTAGACTTATATTATCAGCTTTGTCCTAATTTTTTAAAAGAGTAAAATAGAATTGAAATCGAAAAACGGAAACCCAAGTCTGCTAAATATTAACGAGAAATATAACTTGCAAATTTAGTTTCATGCGACTAAGTTAGGATTTAAGTGAATCACATACTTTAAATTCATCTGATTAAAACAGTGTAGTTAAACATAATCCAGAATGGATTACGCAGTATTGTTTTCTAATGTTAAATTTTTTTATTCATATATGAAACTGATACATGGGACAAGGGACTATGAACAAAAAAAGTGCATTCATATTACTAGTTTGAAATCAAATTAATCGATTCGTGCCGAATCGATTGTGTGATATCTATACATACATACATATATACATACATACACATATATATATTTACATACATTCATACATACGTAAAAACACAATTGTCCATATACATATGAATAATTTCTTAGAACATTTTATTAAGCATTTACCAACTGAAAAAGGAACAATTAAATCATTTTAAAGAATTTTTGTAATTGCCACCCTTATAATACCTTCTTTAATGAGGAAGAAAATGAATAAAAAATTAACAGAAACTATATTATATTGTTCAAAGAATATAAAGAAATATAAAATACATAAATAAAAACAAAATTTCTTATTATACTTTCACCGTCAGTTGATACAATACCGGCCGCGGTCTAAAAATAAAATCTTGGTGCGTAAATATTATTACATAATAATGTAGTAAATTTTTTAAAAAGTAAACAATTTGTCTAATAGGTGGGATATGTCTTTTACAAGAAAGGGTTTCGTAGACTATTTAAATTATCAAAAATATTTAAATTTTATACACTGAAGTCAGGGCTGTATTAATACTGCAGAGCTGCATTCAACCCCAAATTCATAATAAACTAAAACGTGCTAATCAATAGGTTTTTTTTATTAACGCATAATATAAATATGTATTCCAAAATAAATAAATGTATATATGTATATGATTGCTGAAAGGAGAGAGATGAAGATTCAAAAAATAATGGGTCAGATCAGTTTATATTCAGCATAGATTCAAACTCTTGAATTTGCTAGTTGTGAATGGATCGACTTTAAAGATGTATTTTTTGAATAGTGTTTCCTCGTCTTCTTCAACTTCAACAACTTGCTGCACTTCCTGCAAATGAAATAATATATTCTACAAGTAGTTTTAAACCTATTACTATTACATATATTTAATTTTTATTTGCTTTTTATTACCTGGACACTCTGATTTATCAATGATTGATAAAACACTCTAACGACAGGAAAATTTGATCCCATCACATTATCAAATTGCTCAAAAACCCTAGGAATTCTCAGTAACGCAATATTTTCATCTTCCCAACTTTTTGCTACAATAATTCCTTCCAAGGGACCGCATAAAACCAAAAGTCGAGAAGTTTCTGTCGATTTTCTCTGGCAAAATTTCACCATTTCACTTTCTGTTACCAAGAGATCATTCAAGTTTTCCTTTATATTTTTTACAGTAGAGCAGACCACAAATTTTCTTAAACTGTAATCGTTTTCTTTAGACTCTTCATGCATAAAATTAGTGAACAAATCTTTGACACTACAGGATCTTTGAGATAAATTATTCATACGTTGAAGATCAAAAATAGCGTCAATTTTACCAAGTAAAGAAGCTTCTTTTAAAAGAATTTTTGCATTTTGTTTCTCTGAAAGGTCCAAATTATCTCGAACGATTAAAGTCACCCCATATTTGCGCCATATATCCAAACGATAATTACAAAACCTTGTTTCAATCTTTTTGCTGGAAGCTATGATTATATTTCTGGCCCCTCGAAGAATTAAAAAGTCGATTAATTCAAGACCAAAGATGCTGAGGCCTTCAATTATTAAATAAGATCCTTTCTTCGAGCATAAAAATTGGGGTTCTGCTAATACTTGGTTCTTCTTTTCTTCCGGTTGGACTTTCACTACAATCTAAAATGTTAATAACAAAAATTGGTTACAGAAATACATCTAAATACAGCGAATGTATTTTTCATTCAAATTTCTATAATTCATTTAATAACAAACCTACTTTTCCATAAACTTTCTTCGAAATGCCATCAGAAAATGCTTTTTTCAATCTTTCTCTATAATACAAATTTCCATACAATGGTTTGACAACTCCTGATTTCAACCCATCCTCAACCATTTTTGCCAAAATTTTCTTTGTGTGCAAATCTACTTTAGCAACTCTTTTTGGAACCACTGTATAAAGACTAACTTCCTTCAAGAAAATTTCCATGCCCACAGATTCACTGAATGCTCCTTGAAGGTCTCCAATAACAACAACTGTGGCATTTGGTTTAGCACAAATGAAGCAAGTTTCTATAATCCTCAAATCACTTCCATTGTAAATTATGACATCAACTCCTTTTCCTTTTGTTTCCACTAGAACTTTATCTGCAAATGAATCTGATGAGCAGCATAGATGACTTTGTGGAATAAATGGATACAGGCTTTGAAGCAATTTTTTATCATCTTCAGTATTGTACGTGATGATAATTTTACATTTCTCATGAATAGCTAAATTAATAGCTGCTTGTCCAAATCCACTTATACCGTCATAAATTACTATTGATGCTCCCCTTTTTATTTTCCCCTTCAAGTAAAGAGCATTGTAGGCAACTGTATATGCTAAAGGAACTGTTGCTGCATCTTTCAAAGACCAATTTTTTGGAATTGGCCAAGTATATATCGAATCACTTGTAACTAAGTTGGATAACGAACCACTTGTAGAAATCCCCATTATTTGAGTTCCTTTTGAATCAGTACCAGAGTACTCAAGACCAAAAGTTTTGGGATTTAATCTATCTTTTCCAATTTCTTCCGTAACTAGCTCTCCTGTTGCTAAAAGCAAATCTGATGAATTTACTGCAGCGTACTCAACTTTGACTGTTTTTTCTGTTTCAAGTTCATCATGAGCATTTCCTTCTACCCAAGTTATTGAATCTGGATCAGACACTCTGGTCTGTTTTGCTCTCCAGTTTTGAACAACTGAAAGATTTTGTTTGATTTTTGAAAAGTTTGATGAATTTTTTGTGGCTGTTTCTGAGTTTTCGAATCCTTCGATAATCACTTCTCCTGTCGATAAATCGTTTAAGATTGTTGTCAAAACTATTCCTTGAATTTCAACGCCTCCAGCAGTTATGACATTCAGTTGTCGATTAATCTTTACTGGGATACCTGTCAAAAAGCAATAATTGTAAATTTTCATTTAAATTAAATTTTATGGCATTCATAAATAAAATAAATAAAATATTTGCCTTCTGTTTCCTTTAGTTCGTCCTGGCGCTTTTTATTAATTACAATTTTCCTCATTTTTATTGGCAATTGTATTTTTCGGGTATCATTACCAAGAATAGACATTTGGAACATTCCCTCTAAGAATGTTACCCAATTTTTTTTCCAAATGAGAGAACCGTTTGATGAATTTGTCGATGATTTGAGGACGCTTCTGAAGGATTTGGAATATTGATAACCTCGCATTTGTAATTCAGTATAGAGAGAGTTCTCATCTAGTTCCTCTGAATTGTTTTCGAATTCCAGATTTTTTATACATTCATCATTAGGTTTTTCAGACCTTCGAACAACTCCCGAACATAATAAAATGTAATTGTTTGTTACTTCAAATTTTCCACTTCCTAGATGATATTAAATTTTGTAAATTCTATAGGAAGCTACTTTGTAAAAGACGCAAACAAAAGAATTGTATATTACCTTTGTGAACCATTACCACTAGTTCAAACTCTTCTTCTTTTGGAATAACTACCTGATGTTTACAAATCTCTACATTCTCGAAAACAATCGACATATTCTTTTCTTCACTTATTTCATCCAAAACTTCCCAAGCAAGTTTCAAATACAAAGCAGAAGGTATGACAATTTTTCCATCGATTTTATTTCCCTTCAAAAATTCCCAATCTTCATTTTCTAATTTAATCGTGAACTTCTTCTCACCTTCCGTCTGCTCCTGTGGTTCCTCATAGAAACTTGTGTACCTATAAATTTAAAAGAGCCAATCAGATCTAACAATCGCTGCATTTCTTTAACACTTTAATGTTCAACATGTAAGTGATTACCAATCATTTGCATGATCCCATTTGATTAGAGAAGATATCGAAGCTGTACCAGATGAAACAGGATACTCAATCTGAGGATAGAGTTTCGAGATTTGTGGATTGAGTCCAGCAGTGTATAACTTTCCGAGAGCAGCCATCAAAAATTCAACATTGTCAGGATGCCCTCTTTTGGTTAAAGGTACATTGATAACACCTTCTGCCAATGACTTCCTAACAATAGCTTGCATAAGTCCATGAGGAGCAATTTCAATAGCAATAGCATTGGGAGGAATAGCTTTTGCGGTTTCCGCAAAAAGAACAGGAGTTAATTGATTGTTCATATGGTATGCTCCTGAACATAATCGAGCCTTAGGAGTTTCCCATTCACTTTTAGGAACAGAAGTACTCAGCCAGCGTTTACTTCTTGGTTTTGGATTCGGAATTTCTTTGTTAAAATACCCAAGAACTAAATCTCTAACTGGTTGCATGTATCGACTGTGGTAAGCAATATTTCCACAAGCAACTTCCCTGGCAAATATTCCCTTTTCCTATAGAAAATCAGAAGGGCATATTAAAAAAGTATTTAATAAAATATTAGAAGAGGAACTCTATTTTTTCTATGAGAAGAATTTTATTACCGTCAGACTTGCTACGAATTCAGTCATGGATTTTGCTGGACCACTGATTGTGGTACTGTCTGAACTGTTATGACAAGCAACGTCGATATCAGGAGGACAAAGCGGTTGAATGTCTTCATAGCCAAGACCAACTGCAGCCATAGAACCTTTTATTAAATCTGCTTCGGTTGATGCCAAACCTCGAACTAGAGCACAAAGAACCATTTGCTCCGCAGTTAAGCAACCATCAGCATAACCACATCCTAATTCCCCGAGGGAGTGACCGATTATATAGTCTGGTTTTATTCCAATCGATGTCAGGATATCAGTCAAGCCAATCTAATCGTACGAAAAAGATTTAATCTTCCAATATTCTTCTTCTATTATTGCTTATAATAATATGAAAAATTACTTGAACAGCCGTGATTCCGACAAAGGCGTTTACTATGTAATCAAACATTTTTGGGTCCTTTTCGGTCAATATGCGGAATATGTCAATTCCTCGAGGTTTTAAAACAGTGTCACATTTCTTTATAGCTTCATTAAAAATTGGTATTCTTAAAAGTGCTTCTCCTGCGAATTAATATTGTTACGATTTTAGAATTTAATGTTGTTTATATTAATGTATAACAATAATTAATAATATAAACTCACCCATTCCAACCCACTGTGAACCCATTCCAGAAAAAATAAACCAAACTTGCTTCTCACTGCCCGAGTTGTACTCAATTTGTCGCTGTTTTGTTTTTAATAAACCTCGTGGCGGTAATAATGAGTAACCACGATATAAATGTCCAATGTTCTCAGTTTCAAAAACGTTATACAAAAGTTGAAGCATTTCAACATCCACAGGTTTACTTTCAATCTGTATTAAAGTCGTATTTATCAATATTCTTTTATTCGCTACATAAATAAACTTTTTTCGAAAATCGATTGAGGATTTACAAATTACAGTTTTGAAGTAAGAATACCGACCTCCTCCAGAATAAAAGCAACTGCCTCTTCAGTAGATCCGGAAGCTATGACTAATCTTGGTAAATCATCACTTGGTTCGCCAGCATTTTTCTTTTCCTTTTTATAGGATTTTAAAATTATGTGAGCAGCAGTACCTGTTATTGCTAATGTGTTAATTGCTGCATATTTTCCCTTCCATGGAGTTTTTTCAGTTACGACCCTCATTCGTCCTTCCTTAAGGGCAGGTATTTTGCTCGATGGATTTTTGTAATGAAGATTTGGGGGAATTATTCCTTTATCCATGGCAGTGATAACCTATCAAGAATCAAATTTTTAAACATCTTATCATTTTTTCAGAAATAGTTATAGAAATGATGTTTAACCTTGACAATGGAATTGAGTGAATTAGCATTAGAACAGGAACCAATATTCGACTTGACAGAGCCAATTAGAAGTGGTGTTTTTCGACCTTCATTAAAAACCAGATCAATGGCCTTTACTTCCTGCGCATCTGTTTCCATAATTCCTAATCCATCAGCCTCAACAAAATCAATATCTTTTCCAGAAAGTCCCGCTCCTTCCAGTGTCTTTCTCATAACAACTTCTTGAAATTGGCCTGTTGGATAAAAAGCTGGAAGGCGATTATCTGTTGGTCCAGATAGGGAGAGAACATTTTTCACTTCAGCATAAATTCGCTTTGCATCTCGAGCTTTTTGCAAAAATACAACAACGACACTTTCGCTACGTGCAAATCCATTTGCTGCATTATCAAAGGATTTGGTTATTCCCTCTGCTGATAAGAGTCCTAAAAATTTCGTAGAAAATCCATTTTTTAAACAGGTAATTCGTATTTAAAATTATGATAAATTGAAAATAGGTTGGAAATAAAATTTATAATAAATATTGCACCTAATAAGGACATGTGCAGGGATAAATATGGATGTAGAGCTAAACTGACTCCACCAACAATTGCACTATCAGATCGACCACTTTTTATATCAAGGTATGCTTGTTCCAACGCAGTAGCACTTCCGCAGCAGCTGGCATCAATATTAATACTCTGACCCACCAGACCCAAGAAAAAAGAAATTCGATTTGCAAGCATTGATCGACTGGTGCCAACAATACTGTTTTGCTGAAACGAAAAAATAAATAAATAAGTAAATAAAAGTCGAAAGGAAAACAAAATGTTGTTTATGACTTTTGTAACTTCAATTTGTCAGTAAATTGTTTTAGAAACGTGCAATAATAATTAATTTTTGGCCTTGTCTTAGGTATTTTGATATTTTACATAATAAAAGCATGTTTATTTAATTATGTTTCAAGTCTCTGGAGTGGACTTTAAGTTCCGCTTTTCAAGGTCATAGGTATATAAAATGGGCATTGTAAATCTATGAGCTGAAAATGTATTATATATAAAAGTTTTTTATTCGCATGATCGAAATTTTCATAGTTAAAGTTCGCCAATTAAAAATTGGCCATCATCTGATCTAACTAAATAATTAATTACCTCAAATCTCTCATAAAAAAGTGCTTTTTCCGATTCGGAAAATGTGGTTGCAGTATAAACGGAAGTTCTGCATCCCTTCATTTGTCGAGGATTTATTCCAGCATCAGCGACAGCTTCGTATCCACACTCAGTTATCATTCTCATTTCAGGAATCATAGAATTCGCGAGTTTTGGATGAACTCCAAAAAATACTCGATCAAACTTTGTCACTTCTTTTAGCCTTCCAGTTCGGGATGGAATATTCGGATTATCTTTAAAGATAATTTGTTGTAAAATCTGTATACTATTTAGTCTACAATAATGTTCGTATATAAAAGAAAAATTTAGATTCCATTCTAAATCGATGTAATTCAAATTCCTTTAAAATAAATTTTTGATTTTATTTTTTTAATGAAGGCAAATTTCAAATTTATTTCTTGCTAACTAATGTGTAGAATCATGAAATAAGATGTGATTGTACAAGTTTTATGACCATTCGAATAAAATTGTAGCCTGCAGATATTCTAATTTAAATAGAGATATTATCTCTATTTAGTCTACAATATTGTTCGTATATAAAAGATGGAAATATGATAGTGATAGGATATTCAAAAAACTTTGTTTTTCTTTTAATGAAGATCCAATCACTATCATATTTTTTTCCAGGAACTATTGTTCCTGGTAACAATTTTTTTATTATTTACGTATATTCATTCATAGTCTTTTATTCCTTTTTTAGTATTTATCAGTGATTTGCTAATTTGAATTTTGATTAAACTAGAACAATTATTAAATTAATACATACTGCAAATCCATCTTGGTTCTTTATCTGTTACACAATCTACCATATCTAAGAGATTCTTTTGAAACATTTTGACATTTTCACTCATTGGAAATCTTCCGGCTATGCCTGTAATTACTATTTCATCCCCCGTCATCGTCGATGGATCCATTTCATTGACCATCACTAAAAATTATTTTTTGGTCAGAATCCTATATATTTCTTTAAAAGATACACTATTTTTATAAAGAAGTACGCAAAATTGGACACTACACTTTTATACGCTTCGACCATTTGGTCGGAACTGTCGCGTCGTATGTATTTCATTTATTATTCATAGTTATTTCATTTGCTATTCACAGTCAAGATGGGTGGGGATCGAAGTTGAGGAGTCAAATGAATATGCAAAAGAAAACTTTGTTTTTCTTTTAATGAAGATCCAATCACTATCATCTAACCTTCATAAAGCATATTATCAAGAAATGTGAGGCAACCCGTTTTTCCTTAATTAGATAAACTTGTCTAATTGTAATAAATACGCGAATTAAAATTTTTTGCTAAAAATACCAATATTCCGCGGTCAATTACCCCAAGTAAAAGGATTGACCTGGTTCATTTCGATACATTCGGATTATAAGTTCGGATTGAATTTTTATACACTAATTTATACACTAATATAATATATTTTGTTTATAGATATTCTGTTCATTTTGGAACAAATAATCGATTATATTTTTCTACGACTTCATGCTTCATGATTGAGAAATTTGAAAGGTCAAATTGTAACCTTGTTCTTCT
The DNA here is from genome assembly GCA_904066015.1 of Synergus gifuensis. NCBI lineage: Eukaryota > Metazoa > Arthropoda > Insecta > Hymenoptera > Cynipidae > Synergus > Synergus gifuensis. The sequence continues at coordinate 1,965,566 of CAJFCO010000082.1, forward strand.
ACTATTCATAATCAAAAGGTCTGAGGAGGTCGGATGAGCTTATTATGCTACTTTATACAATCTTTAGAACTATGGAACTTTGTGAAATAGTTCATTTTTTAAATTGAAAAAATAAAAACGTAACAATTACATATAATTTAAATCTTTGACAATGTTATCCAACGAAAATAAGCGCGACTGCTTCATCTTTAAACACTGAAATGACAATGCAAATCCACGCGCCAAATTAATTGAGCAATAAGGTGAGCGAACTGCGCATAAAGTTATAAAAAGTTATCCGAAATGTATGTTCTTTTTAAAAAAGAAATACAAAAGTTGCAAAAATTTTTGAACGTTATGTGATGCTTATATTTACTATTAAAATTAATATTAATTTATATCCTTATTGCAACCTAAATTCACAACCTCTTATTACATCTTTTTCTGAGAAAGTCTTCACATAATTTTCCGTAATTTTATTTCTAAACTAAAAAAGATATATGTATGATTTTTTGATAATAGTGCAACTTACAGCTGCAAAAATAATTTTTTTCAGGACAGTATTTGTATGAGGAAATTGTTTGCCTAACAAAGTCGTCTGTAAATTAGTAGAATTTTCCAAAGCGTGGATTAAAAAGTTTAATTCGAAGATTGCGTAACAGATGTTACGTAAACATTTTTGCGAGTTAATTCCCCCTCGACATTTTCGAATGTTAAGACCTCCTGAGAATTCAGATCGACTTTCTGCTCAATGGATATGCAAAAAATTCTATATACATAGATGCTTAAAAAATTGTTTTAGGTTCATTAATTAAAACTTGTAACATAGAAATTGTTATTTTGAAAATGTTTTATTTTCATCAAACCTATAGACATCGTAGAAAAATTAATGACTTCACGTAATAAACGAAGTAGCACTTTAATAGGAATGAGTGCAATTTTAAATGAGTCTAATGTTTACAAAAGAATTACGTTATCGTAATAATTCATATTGCATATTAATAATCCAATAGTATAATTAATAAACATTATTTAACACACAGATATGTAATTTATAGTAATATAAAAAAGGTATATCATATGTCTGATGTAATGATCTTATATAATTTTTAAACAGTAAAAATTGATCAAAGTTTTATTTGACTTTCTACGTCACATATCTCTATTAACACAAGCCCTGCGAGCTTAAAAATTCATTGCTATATAATATTTATATATTACTCTTTGGGGTAACTTTTACACTTAAACCTAAACTTGGACAAAGTGTTACAAAAGCTATGTACATAAAAATTATTGTAACTCTCTTTTGTCAATTTCAGTACAATATTTAAAAGTAATTAAAGAATAATGGAAAACAAATATCTATGATCATTTATATTAGGCACAAAAAATGCTTTCATTCTGATTTAATTAGTTTTGGAATGTTGACTCCTTTTATGCTTTAAAATGTAAAATTAGGATCTTATTTAAATTTTTAAATCGGGTAAGGCAGTTCGTAGCCGGCAAAGTAGGTTTCGAACTGCATTGGTAACAATAAGTTTCGAGTCTCGATTGATCTTAAGATCTGTCGGTATGTAAAGCTGCTGTTGTTGATGTTATGACCGTTGTGAGGTCAGTACTTGCTCGACTATGTATTGGCTCTAAGGGTGGCACGCTGCAAAAAAAAAAGAAAAATCAGACTTAATTAATTTGTTTTAATTTTTTAATTTTTAATTAATTTTTGTAAATTATGTATTTTTCAACTTTAGTTTTCGATCTTCATTTCAATTCCATGTCAAATGAAATATCAGAGTTTTATAGAACAGTTATGTTAATTGAACACTGAGAAAAAATCAGTGGACCCTAGCTGTTCAATTCAAAAACAAATCTTTTTAATTCAAATGAATATACGATAAAATTCATAGCTTAATTTATGAATCAAAAAGATCTGCTTTTGAGTGAGGGCAATAGTGCGAAAAATGTAATAAAACACTCTGTTACCTTCTTGTTCTAGAAAATTTACAGTTCGTGAGTTCTTTTGTATTTTCTCAAATTATTTTGACGAATTCCATATTGAACTTATTGAATTCAGGTGGTTCACTCGTTGATTAAATAAAAGGACGTTTTTCGAATTTCTTCTACAATGATGATGGGGTTTTTAATCCCACATTATTATTTTAAATATTCACTTACGTTAAGGTAGTTTGACGATTCAAAACTGCGGCAGAGGGTAATGCAAGGGGCGAATGAGCATGTCCTAAGTGCGAAGTCGTCAATGTACCTACAGGAGGATAATTATCGTGGCCCCCTCCTCCCTTACCCCCGCTTGAGAACAAACTCAACTGCAGCTTCGAGTCCACTGCAATTTGAGAAAAGCCAATTTTTCTAAAAATTTGCAAAATGTTAAAAAGCACACTTTTGAGCAAACTATTTAGCTTTTTAGTTCTTAATTTCATTGTATAATAATAAGTAGATAAAAGAATGGGTGTTTATTTTGTCTCATTGAAAAATAAGTCAAGTAGACGATTCTATGAAATTTCAAGGAAACTGCTGAAATAATTACAATCTTTTACACATCTAAAAAAATTATGAAACAAAGCAAACATGAAGAGTAAAAGTATGTAGTGAATTTAAAGACTCCCACAACCGCATTTCTTACTGAGAAACAAACATAATAATTATATGGATCATGACAATCAATTTAAAACTTTTGATCACTCATTTCTCTGCAAGAAAATTCTTTTATTTTATTCGTTCAACAATTGAGTATAAAAAGGATTCAAAATTTGGATTTTTTTCCATTATTTTTTAAATAAAAGAATGTTCTTTCCACTGCCCTGTCTTCTTCTCCCACTATTGACTTACACTCAGCTTGTGGGCAACTCCCCATTGAGGAAAAGTACTCATTGTTATCAGTCGTATCTCTCTTTCTGACCAATCAGCTTTGCTGTGGTCTGCACATACTTCCCGAATTCCCCTTCACCCCAGCATATTATACCATCCAATACTATTTAGACGGCCATGATATGCTGTCCACTCATCGATCACAAGACAAACTGACACAGGAACATACACAGTACACACTATACATACAAATCATTCTAATCTATCAGAAAGTGCGCAAACAAAAAAAAATCATAAAAAGAGCTCTAAACTTTTTTTCAAGTTAGAATACTCCTTTTACAATTCTCTGTGAATCATAAAAATCTCTTTTTTATTATTTCCTACTATAATAAGCAGCATGCATAAAAAATATAAGCACTAGCGTTTTTGGATTTTTCAATCTTCAGATCTATTTATTTTTATCAGTTTTTATAATTTCGAAAACACTTGTATACACATTGTATGTATATTATTTACAGAAAGATTACATTAAGTTTACAAATATTCTACTATTATGTATTTTTAAAAAAGTTCTCATGAAATGCAACAGAACATTTTGTAGATCGATTACTTTTACCAGACTTTTACTACAATAAATTATAATATACAATATAGTACAATACTACTAAATATCATATTTCAACAGTTATATTTAATACTGTTGGCAAAGTTGGCCCCTGACGACTTAAAAACCAATTTATAAATTTTTATTTTTGAATTGTTTATTTTGATTACTTATTATGTAATTATTATATACATGTTTCAAAAATTAAAATTCATAAATTTGTTATTAAAAATTCAGGGACCTCAATTGCTCTAATTTATTGCTATAAGAATCGTGATATGTATTTATATATTTAATTCCTATTACGTGGTAATATTACAGATTGCTTTTACAGTCAATTTTATATTAAAATCGGCGAATCAAATTCTATTGGCTTAGACGATTATATATATACAATGAAAGCACACCAACCAGCACACAAGAAATGTAATAGCAATTGTTGTAAGCACGAAGAAGCAACTACCTGTAGGTACATTTTTTGCGAACGACCTTTTTTATAAATCTCATCCAAGAAGAATTTTACTTTTACTTCAAAATAATATTTGTCTAATAAAATGATAGCACTGTTCAATAATATGTATTCATATATTATACATATATGTATAGCCAAAATTTTCTGGTAAAATGAATTTATAATTGTTCAAAAATCTGAATATACATAGGTACCGAGGAAACTCGACTATATATTCATAACAAAAAAGACCAGCTATTCATAGCGAATTTTGTATGATTATAGTAACAGCCTATATTTATTGGCAAGATAATGTAAGAAGTCATTAAATTGTTAAATATTATAGGACACATGAAATACAATTTTTTGCCTTTTATGAAGGATCAAAACATAAATATTAATTTTTATGTTTTATTTCTTTTATGTAAAATTTTATATGAAATTATATATTTTATATCAAAATATACTGATTAGGGATGAGTTAAAAATTGATTTTACCTAATGTAATATATGATCTAAATCTATCAATTTAAACTCATCTGATGTAGTATAAGTGTATTCTTCGAAGGGATAAGAATAAGGATAATGCTCAGATTTTATCTCGTATTTTAGTGAAAATAATTCTTGAATAGGCGTGCTCACCGAGGACTCACCGAGTAAGCTGGACTTAATCTCGGTCTTGTGGGCACCGCCACTTGGTCCACCAAGGCCCGATCCCATGTTGGTATGATTTTTCGGCTTCCTTTTCCTCGTCTGAATTCCGTCCTTTTTCATACTCATTGGTCTATTTACCTGATAGACAAAAAAAATCATAAAATACAGTTAATATTCAACAAATGGATGATTTAGAATTTTTATGGAAAAATTAACAAAAATATATAGTTAAGCAATTGTCGTGGAATGTCATGAAGTGATTTCTTGAAAATAAATAAATAACCACGCAAAGAGATCGATAGATAATCTATTCTCTCAACTCAGCAAGGCAAATCGATAAATACCTTTTCTTATCAAGCGTAAAAAACTGATAAGGGAACGATTGAACGGCTGTACATTTAAGTTAATTAAAAAAATGATTAATTAAAGCTTCAAGAAACAAAAGATACAAAATAAAAGCGATTTTCAACTATATAATTATAAATGTGTAAATTCGTCACCTTTTATGAAAGGCTTTCTTGGTAAAGAAAATATTGAGAATAGTTAAATATTTTAAAATGAAAAGTGAAATATTAAAGTCTTTTTTAAAGGCACACAGAAAAAAAAAGTCTTAAATTCATGCAAGACTTTTTTTTAGATTTGGCTTAAATTAAGTCGATAACTTAATTAAAGCATTAAGATTGACTTCAAATAAGTTCTAACAGATGTAAGACTAAAAATAAAACGTTATTAAGACTTAGTTTTAAATATTAGTCTTAAAACTAGCCAGATATGTCTAAGTAATGTAGTAAGATCTTGTCGGCTAAAAAGAAGATTGTGAAGAAAATAATTTCTAGCCCTCTAGAGGCTAAATTGTAGAATCGGAACTCAAACGAAGGTGTGACGTCACCAAAGCGCGCAAAACACGCCCAACGGGAATAGTGAACTGTAATGTGACGCCGTGAGGGCCGTGAGCGACAGAAAAAAACAATAAATATTGAAATAAATATTGTAATATTGAAAATTATTTGAAGGAAGAGGATTTCACTGCTTTTCACGATAAGAAAATTAATGTGCCTTAATTTTGTTCCGAAATGTGCCACACATCTTTGATATTTCGGATTATTAACTGACTTAACCTAAAATTGTGTAGTATAATTCTTCCTGATTTGTGTGTTCGTTTTAGATTTAAGAATTAGTGAATACAGACTTGTGATTTAAGAGTTAGTCTATACAGACTGTTTTTATTATAAGTTCTTTATTCTTTATGTAAATTGAAATTTAAAATGTATAAAATACATCACTTTCATAATCACAAAAAAATTTCACTTCATTCAAAAGCAAAAGATTTACAGAAACAGTTTGTTTTTAACAATATGGGGCTATAACGACAATTTTTTTTGCTTAGAATAAAGTTATTTTAAGTTAAAAAATTGTTGTTATAGCCTCATATTGATAAACAAACTTTTTCTGTAAATCTTTTGCTTTCAGTCCTTACGTTTAATTATAGCTATATTTTAGCTATATATTGGCTTAATTAATATTGGCATTATGGTCTAATTTTTAGTCTTTAGAAGTTCTTTATTTAAGCCTTCATTCTTTCTTGCGACTAGTTTCAATCCGTATAGCGACTAATTTTAAGTCCGCATTCTAACTTAGGGATACATTTAAGCCCATGAAACGGCTTCTATTTAATTCTACAAGCATTTTCTTTTGAAACCTCAATCGTATGCTAGTTTTTAGATAAAGTAGTCTTCTTTTTGTTACATCTTAAAACTAGTTTATTCTTGGGCTTGAATTAAGACTTTTTTTTTCTGTGCAGTAAAAAGTCTAATGAGAGGGAAAACTTTTTGTAATGTGTAATTTCCGAGAATGTTGGGATCATATAACTGTCGTGCAGGGCACAAACGTTTCTTGTTTGCGGCCTTTACTGCATTTGTTTTAAGTCGTCTCTTTATTGTTTCTCAGCCAAGTTTAGCCTTTCTGCGCTTCATTGCGACGATTCTCGACAATTTAGTGACGCAAATTCTGATAAACATTCAGGAACATGAAATTCATGCTTTATACTCAGATTCACCTCGTTTTGATTAATGAAATATAAATTAAACTGACACTTACGTTTATAGCATGTATCAATTCAAGAAAAGTTTCTATTTCAAGAAATGTAATTTATTATACATACATTAAGAACAAAGGAAATTCTTATATTTTAGTGTAAATATTTATTTTATATTTACTCCAAATATTTTTAAAATGTGTAACTTACATTATGCAGTTTGTAGTAGAGACCGCAGGCATTGCAAACTGGTTCTCCATTATTATTTCTTCGCCAGAGGGTTGTATTGTTTGTCCCACAATTCGCACATCTTACTCCTGGCCTTCTACCACCGCCCTTAAATCAAAAATAGGTAGCGTAAATTTAAAATCTTGTATACAATATTTTTAAATCTTTCATAAAACATTTTTAAATTCCTCCAATTGAAAATCGCAAGCAACACGATTTTTTGTAAGCTTTCAATTTCTAATTCAAGTCCCTAATGTTAGGAAAAACTCTCGGAAGAAGTGCGAATTAAAACACTCCTTTGAATAAAGAATAGAAATGAAGCCGATATGAAATAGGCAGTTTTCTAATCTTGTTAATTGATGACTATTATTATCGACAAGGAAAACTGAACCAAGTTAGAAGTTTCCTTGGATATTTGAGTGAATGGAAGGAAAGATAAATGGTGATTAACCTGGAGACTTGAAGACTCAAGACTCGACCCTAAGGCTGCCACAGGAAGCAGGTCGAGTCAACCTCGTCTCGACGAATATTTGAGGATCGACGGCCACGAAACTGGGTGTGCTCGGGTAAGAAAACTAGAGCAAACAACACCCGCCATGTCACGGAGTTATTATTTGCTTGCTGCGAGATAAGGGACTCTCATCTCTCGAGAGCACAAACATTACTTAATATCGAAGTCATGTCGGTACGCGAGCCATCCATCCACCTTATCAGCACAAATAACAACGGCCTCGTTTCCGATGGTCACATTTTCGGACTTGTGCATTTTCTTTGGCCATTTTCACCAAGAAACTTATTCAAAATCGGGTGCCGAAATCAAAATTAGAGAAATTAAATGAAATTAAGTAAATTACATTTATTTAAGAAAGTTACGATCAACGTTCAATTGATGATAGAATCTTAAAAGGAGTGGAAGCTATAATATTGTATAGGAAATAAATAGGGCAACTATTTGATGATAATCGATTTTGAAATTCGGTCATCTGAACTACTATCGTATTTATGACTAATTCATTATAGTGAATTAGTCATGGAATTTCAAAAGCATGTTGATAAAAAAAAAATTCAGAAAATTTTTTTAATGCATTTAGTACATATACGTTGACACAAATGAGGCGAGATCAAAATCTTTCTTAGCAAAATCATATATTGCTACATTTCGTCTGGAATTTAAAGCCATATACTAATTCGAACTGCATTGAGATTTGACGTACTAATCCCTTTGTTTACCTTCCAAAGTTTACGTTGACTTTACTGTTTACATTTCATTTCACATCTGTAACGTATTATTATTGCTTTAAAGAATAATTTCAAACTTTCCAACAACAATGGATTTAAATCCATCTGTAAACGAAAATTCGAACCAATCTCAGAAATTGGAAGAGTGACAAGCTATTCGGCTCTCACCGAGGTGCAAATGATTCTTGCAAAAATGTACCTACGCTTAATTATTTCGATTCGTGAGCAGGCGGAAATTCAAAACGTATTATGTATTTAAAATATGGATAATCCTCAGTGACAGTGATTAATTATACCAGATGTAGATATTGACACGTAATCCTGATGCAATATAAAGATATCATTATCTTAAGTTTATCTTAAAATGCCTATATTTTCTGCAATCCAAGTTATTAATTTTACCTAAGGTCCAAATTAATTACATATTACATTACACGTGATAATGAATTCTGATAAGCTTCTAAAAAGAATATCTCAATTTATCGGACTGAATCTAATTCTGAATATTTCAATTCAGTGATGACAGAACAATGTATTGAAAGTATTTCAATGAAGTAACATAATTTATGAGTGATATTTTTCAATTCTTTCCATATAGTAATAAAACAGGCATCGATACATTGTTAATCAAGTATTTCTCATTTTTTTATGAGATAATGATCAGTGTTGAAGTCAACCCAGGAGATTTACAAATAGATACTATTGACAAATGCGTATCGCTACAGACAGTAGGGTATCAGATAATTATTTCTTTAGTCAACAAAATGAAAGTTTACCTTTAGAGTCACTACCTATAAGTTTTGCGGCTGGACTCTGTATTTTCCCTTTTATTTCCACCTTCGTTTTTTATAAAATACGAGAGGAAGCCATTACTCTACTTCAGATAAAAAAATAATTAAAATTGTAAAAAGGATCACTCACCGGTGTGACGACCTGTTTAGGTTTTGCGCAACGAATAGGTGGCCTACTAACTCCATTGGTTTTGTTGTAGAGTCCACAGGCATTGCATAGGTAATTTCCAGTGACATCTCGTCTCCATAATGGTGTACCCATGACCCCACAGTTGACACATTCTTTCATTTCTGAACTTAGAACTTGGTCATCTAAACCAGAATCCATAGGATTGGGAAGATGTATTCCCCATGGCGATGGTGGTCCATTTTGCCCGGAGGTGATGTAGGACCCGCCAGAATAAGCCCCTGTGTTTACACTTCCAGCATCACTAGGCGATATTGTCACACCAGGATATCCTTGTCCACATTCTATTCCTGGGGGAGATCCTGAAGCAGTAGGCCAGAAGTGATCATTTACAGATTTGGAATATGGGTAAGAAATTGTTGCTCCCGTACTATAAAGGTCCATCTGTGAAACTGGAGAACTTGATTGTTGATATTGAAGAGCTACAGTTCGAGTGCCGAGGAGGGATGACGACGTCAGAGTTGGATCACTTTTTATATAGGCTGGTAGATCTACCTGTTAAGTAGAAATTATGTCTTAAATTAGATCTTAAATTACATCTCAAACATTCTCAATTCTTTTTTGTAAATAAACCCTGGAAGAATCTTACATCAGAAACTTTCACTCCCGCCGAATTGGAAGTTGGCAGGTAGAAAAATTCCCCGGGTTTGGCGTAACCATATCCACCAGGTTGTTGGAAACTATCAGCAGTGACAATATACTGATTGTAAGGAACTGCCTGTGCAGGTGTAAGAGCTGCAGTTTCCAAGGTTGTATAGGTACTAGAGACCTTGATACTATCAGCAGCAACAGCAGTTTCTGTATCGTACTTGACAGTACTACCATTTGCAGCTTCAACATACGCAGCATTGATGATTTGTTGATGTTGACTGGTTCTCAACTCAATTGGTGGTGAATAAGTAGCAGAGTTCGTTGACAATTGAACATCCCCTGGTTGAGTAACCATAGAAGTTGAATCATAAGCCTCATTGGAAGCGTTGACTGGTGAATGTTGATACCTGCCAGTCTGCTCACTATTCTGGTGAGGACTGATTCTATGATGATTCGGTTGCTGATGCTGCCTACGATGTTCCGGAACTTGAAGAGCAATCACGTGACCATCCCTTCTCATTTCTGAATCCTTGGAGAAGAGGAAGATCCGATCACTCTCTGATCTTTCCGGAATTGTAGATTCGTACCTGGAAAGAAGTTTAGATTGAGAGAAATTCGAGGGCCTTTTGAAGATTTCAAGTGTTAAACACTTACCTAGGTGGATCTTTTCTTGCTTCAGAAGCTTCGGCAGCTTCAACCTGAAGATCCTGTCCATTGCTGATTGTGAAGATAACAGGGTTGTGGTCTCCGAGATGTTGTTGTTGGTGATTAGGACTACCGTCGGGAGATATTGGGACGTGATCTGGATGATGTTGCATTTCATCTTGGTATCTTTGTTGATTAGCATTTTCGTCTTTAACGTGCATGTGTTGATGCTGAATGACCTGTTGCATGTTGGAGTTCGATTCAGGAGAGTCTGGTTCTTGATTGGCTATCGTCTCCGTAATGTGACCTGTGGCTGTGATTGTCCGGGTGTACCTTCGAGTTGTGATAACGCTCTGTGGACTTCCGCTTGTTTGATCCTCGGACACTCTCGTTACCTGAGGCGAACTGTTTCCGGATGAACGTCGGTCCTCCCACTCTAATTTTATTTCCGGTTTCGAGAGAGTCTCCTTCATCGTTTCCTGAAAGAAGATTCAAAGAAATCCGATTTAAGGACATGTGATACTTTACCATAAGAGCAAATTAGTTATACCAATTATACATTCGTAATAATAAATATTTTTAGCTAATAAGAGTCAATAAACCTTCGTTTACATGAGACGAAGGTTTATTGACTCTTATTTACTAACAATATTTATTATTATGAATGTATAATCGGTATAACTAATTTGCTCTTATGGTAAAGTATCACATGCCCTTAAAGACAATTCAAATCCACGAGGAGTCATTTTTGATGCGATATATGTACATCTTCAACTTGCAACATATTGAAACATTTTCAGATGTCATTGCAAAGCTGGGTAGGTGGAACAGGAACAAAGAAATCTAAGCGATAATGACGTGCGATCGGCAATAGTAGAACAAAGACTCATTTGGATTTTCCTAGATTCGTGTCTAGGTCGGTGAGGAAGTTCGAATCAGAACTTTTGCTTTCGTCAATGTTTGACGACCCGTCGTCGTTACTTAAACTACGATTCCGGCATCGCACTCCGTTTACAGCTTACACACATTTGAGGGATTCCGGTTTGAGGGACCAATCGTGGACGTTATATACCGTTCATTCTTCATCTGAATTATGAAGAGAATATATGACATTGTGTTGTACCATGGATTATTGGTTTTTGTTATTTGTTTCAATTCCTGGACTTTTCAGTGTGTCTATCTCCATTCTCTACTGTAAACATCGCTTACGAACCTTCTTACGGTTTACACATTCACACTAATCTTGGGGCACGCGACTCAAACACACCTACGCAAAACGGTTTCGAGTTAAGGACCCAAAGGCACACCTCGTCCGTCTTAAGAAAAATGTGAGACCTGTTTGCTCGAAACGCGTCACTTCCGCCCTGCAATGTCAAGTTTCGACTTCCGCCGGTGGCGACGACAGCACGCGCTTCAGCTCAATTTCTTTCCCTTTGTTTTACTTCTTTTAGTCATTTCTTCTTAGAAGAAAAATGTGGAAAAAGTTGGACAACGCGTCTTGGAAAGATTGGTCATTGAAGAATTTTTAAAGATATAGATTGCACCATCTTCCAATGGTCTGAAGAAAAGGAAATTATCGGTAACTGGAACACTTGCTAATTTTCTTCATCCAATGTGTATGAAGATAGTTATATTGGATAATTAATAAGAAGAATTGTAATAAAGTGCAAAGTGTAAAGCATTATACGTTTATAAATTTAAGCACATGTTCCGTTAGGAAGATATTTTTATAATGTTTGAAGAGATCATCCATTTGAAAATTGTCATTAATGAAATGGAAAAATTTGCCCACTTGGAAAATTTCTATGAAAAGTGAATAGAATTTCCATTGTCTCTAAATCAATGACTGATGTTTACTCTATGAATACTGTCATTCTCGGCATTAAATCAACATGTTTTTCTCATCCTTGTTTCTTTGTAAATATTTCTTTTGTTCTTACTCAATTTTACAATCAGTTATATATAGAAGTATGCACTGAATTTCAATTCTGGAACGAAGAAAAAAAAATAAGAAGCAGAAAACCCCTCCTAATCTGTGTGAAGTGGGTCTTTGAATTTTTTAATAAACATAGTTTAATGTCAATGTAATCAGAAAAAGAGAGATTACCCAATATGTTATACAAATTCTAAGTCTCATTTACTACCTTTATGTATTACTATGACTTACATATATTAATTGCTGAACAAATATATCACCCCTATAGTAAAATCCTATTTTTATATTTATATAGAAGAAACATAATTCTCGAAGATGTTCTAAGTAACAGAACACGTTAAGTAAAATCAAAATAAAAAAATATTGAGATTCATCTGTCAGAAGTAAAAAACGAAGCTATAAAATAAAAAATTATGCTTTCGTTCAATAAAACACTGAATATTTCACTACCAACACAGTTGCATAAAATAATGCAGTTAAAATTTCATATAAAAAATATATAAATGTGGAAACTTATTCAAGAAATATCATTGGTCACTCTGGAAAATATTACACAATAAAACAACACGTTTAATAATATAAAAAGTTATAAACGAGGCAATATAGCAATACTTTAAAGTGAAATGAAGGCAAATGAATCAAATATTGAAGTGTCAAAACAAGGAGATGAACTATATTACCTTAATTACCTGAATCTCGGTCGCTGTGTGCCGCATTAGTTGAAGCTGCGCGCTGATAAAACGTAAAAAACCCGCGAAATCTGACTCGGTTTCAAATTGAAGACACACGTGCACGTTACAATTATTATCAATGTCTTTGCTAACTTCGGTGAACTACTGATGTCTGATGTCTGTTCACTATCGAACTGTCATATAGTAACAGACACGTTTGACGAAGAAGTGTCAGATGTGCCTCTGGCAGGGTTCGGTTTGGAACTGAAGCCCGATGCTGAGGTCCCAAACTCACTGGAGGAGGAAAACGTGAGTGAGCCTCCACTTTTAACCTCCCTCCTCCACATCAGCGAGGAAGAACACCTGAATTGAAGAGAAACCAGTGGCGCTGGTCGAAACCATCAAATAGTAGCCCACTGAATGAGCCACGATTGTCCAGCCCCCTTGGCTCTCATTGGTCAGTAGCATCCACCAAGGTCTCAAATGATATTTGGCTCTTAGTGACCATGGAAAACCATGGTCACTAAGAGCCAAATATCATTTGAGACCTTTCAGGGCAAATTCGAAGCTCTTCTCGACCTTTGAGTCGAAAAAAAATCAAAATTTATGACGAAGAGTTTACTGAGTATATGGTATTTGGTATTTACTTGATAGATTGATAGTATTGTTGATTTTTGAGGAAAAGCAGTGACTCGTGAGAGGCAAGTTGACTTTTGCTACTACACTTTTTCCGCTGAGGATTCTTGGAATCACTGATGAAATCACGAGAAACTGGTGACGCTTATATTGTACTTCCTGAGACGTATGTAAGAATATAGAATGCTTTGAAGAGGGACGTGCAAATAATATATGATGAATGATGTTGATTTGCGGATGTGCGTCAATTTTTTGCTCATTGTTCTTGCGTAGGTTTATATGTTGAAAAATGAGAAGATTTCTTTCCTGGAGGAATTGAGAGTTTGATCTTTTATTTTTTTAGTTTTTTGGATTAGGGTAATCTGTACAATAATTGGCCACAGTGGAGTGATGGAGAATTTTCTTATACACTATCGACCAGAATTGTGAGTTCACCAGTTTTTTGATGATCGTTAAGTTCTCAGTTTAATTACATCAAAGATTACATTTTTTCTTTTAAGTAAGTTAAAAGCTATCAAAATTATGCTTCAAATGAGCCTAGGATGAAGTCACTTTGTCAGTTTTTTTATGAAGATGCAAAAAAACGTCAAATCCCAATGTTTTATAAAAATATTAATAACTATCGAAATAATCAACATCTTTTTAATTTCTTTTTTGTACAATTATTTCTCTGCATTGTACAAGGGCATAAATAATTTGTATTTAAAATACGCGACTTAAATAGCTATAATACGCTTTGGTTTTTAAAATCTGCTGCTACATGCTTTAATCGTTGGTATATTGTTGGTATTTACTTGATAGTATTATTATGTTTGTTAAAGTAACGAGGCGGGTAGCAACACAACTAGCAAAATAATTGTGTAAACCAATATATAGTAAACGAATTGGTACTATCTTATTAATAATTTCTTAATAATTTACACATATTTAGATTGAGTTCGAAAATATCACACATCTCTCTTAAATTATATAGCTGAATTTTTACTATTTTAACAATTGCTCTTGTAAAATCCGCAATAATAGGCCAGATAAAATATTCTTTATAGCTAATAATTGTATGTACATTTAATTATCAAAAATATTTGATAAAAGTTTTATAAAATTTTCTTACAACACTTTCTGAAGAGCTATTGCAACCAATTCACTCAAGGTTTTTCTATTTTTGTATGAGAATAGGAGGACGAGCGTAAAATCGCGTTTAATTGACATAAAGCCTGTTGGAAAGGGACCATTGTTTGTTCCTTGATAAAGTTACTGAGTGTGGAGCTGACGAGCCGAGAGATAAGAGTCGTGCGTCCGACCATCGGCTGTCTTGCGGTTTTTCTGTCATGGCGCTTGTTGTGCATCTCGCCATTTTGAATTTCAAAATACACACAGCAAACACGTTCCAACTAGCTAACTTTTCAATTTTCAGGATACTAAGGTATGCGTCACCGATACAATAGTTAGCCACGGTTGCACCCTGAATTCGAAATCGTAAACAACTCTGCGGGAAAAGCAAGAGGCCAATTGGACATCTACTGATTTAATGGCTCACTTTGACGAGTCGGATGCGTCAGCGAGGAAAATGGGAAGAAAAGTTTGCCAAGGGATCAGCGCGTGACTCTTCTCTTTTAACGCTTATTATCGGTGTCTAGCTTTAAGAAAATTATAAAAGAGAATAAGGGCAACCATTATTTCTTCCTTTTCAGAGTTGGGACTATGTCACTGTAAGAAATGAAGACTAGAGTTGAGGAACTTAAGAAGATTAGGGCAAAAACTCACTTTCAATATATTTTACTGAAATACGAAAACAAACATTTCAAGGGTCTTTTTAATCACAGGAAAGATTTAGTTTTTGAAATTCTTCTCTATTTTCACTTGAGATTACGTCACCGATGATATCATCTCTTTTTCTATATATATAAGAAATGATGGTCAAACCATATTTTAATATTTAATAAATTATGGTGCAAGATACTGTTTACTGATTCTCAATAAAATTTCACTGATTCCAGTTGAAAGAGTACTCTAAATTTTTAATCAGTGAGAAATTAGTCACTGAATCGTTACTAAATTGGACTAATTATTCCGCGGTTTTAATTTCCCAATTCATTGTAGAAATTCAAAGATAAGATTGAATTTGATTTGCCACAAGATTGTACTCCTGGTGTTCAATGTGAGAGAGTATCGAAATTGTTTCCGTCGAGACGATCTTATATTAAAACACTTTTTCATTTTGACCTGCTGAATGTACTCTCTCTTATTGTTCAAACAAAAAAAATTGATAGAGTATTTTCATGTTAGTAGATATCAGGAAGGTTTTCTTTAAATCCCAAGATCAAATTGAACTTGTAAAAGGTAATCCTGGGTCACTAGCACCTATCTATAAAGGCTACAGAAGCTCCGGCAAGATACGAGGGCTGATACCACCTTGTGAGCTGCGACGTCGGAGAGGGAAGAGAGCGTTGTCAAAATAAACGGCACTATCGCGATTTATCTCGTTTCCCATGATAATAAGAGATAAAACTGCATCATTACATTAGCTAGTATCAGCTAAAATGATAATTTCAGTCGTCGGGGCCGACAGGAACGCGTAGGGCTGCTCTTTCTCGAAAGGTAGTCAACTATCTCGCGAGTGTCATTTTTTCGAATCACCTAATTCATTACTGTTAACATTCATCTTTCTACATCAAACTATCAAAAAATTCTTGGTGGGACTCACTTTAAATCAAGAATTTCTCTTCAATTTAGTGATGTGGAAATTATGAGTTAAAAGTGATCCATGGAAGATTCAGAAACAAGTGTAATGTAGTTTCTATAAATGAGGAGGATGATGCTGAAAGTGCGAGTGAAAACTTGAGGTCCAGATCAAGGTCTATTTTTATTGAAGTCAAGAAAAGAGAATGTGCAATTCCAATTGAAATCCGAAAGATCAAGAATTAAATCTGGAATATCACAAGTAAAAATAGATTCTGCGACTTACAATCTGATCTTTCTTGAAACAAAAGAAGGTTGTGTGAAAAGAAAAATCGAGACGTGGAGGTCGGAGTGGTTTGCGTCATCGCTCAAATTGCGAGCAAATCCGCCATCTTATCATCGAATCACCCTTATCAGCAAAGAGACCTGTAAACGTGTCATGTACGAGATCTAGAGATGTGATATCTTGAAATCTAACAGAAAAAAATACTCTTTGCTTTCAAAGAACACGTGAAATTACCACTAAGCTATGGCCAAAGATCGAAGTCCAAGTGCATGACGTCCCTTACGTAACTTTCTATTTTTTTTTTCTTAATTTTCTGAAGAAACGAACAAATAACACGTAGCTGATGATTGATCGAAATCCAGATATTTCGTTTGAATGATATGGACTCAATGCAAAGTATAATTTTTTAGGAAGGAATTCTTTTTTATAATTTACCTTGTATGTATATACAATGTATACATATATCAATTGTTATCAATTGAAAGATGTTAGAAAAGAACAATTGATTTGAAATTAAAGTACCAACATTTAATTTCTTCACTGAGACAATAAAATAGTTTAATAAGATAATGATGTTAAAATCTGTAAATTAAAGAATCGATAGATTGCTAAAGTTAAAGCATTGTGCATTGAAATCGATTAATTTGAGAAGTGTTTCCTGGATTTGAAAATCCAGGAAATAATGATGACTGAGAGATACCTTGAATTATGAAGTTTATTAGAACAATGCAATAAGTGCACCAAAAATAAGCTCTTTTTATTGTCTTTTGTGTAGAGATACTAAAGTTGATGAGACTTTTCAAGGAAATAAAAAATCGTTCAACCTATAGCTCACAATAAACTTCACCTTTTCTGGTGAATCTTTGAGCAAACAGCAATTAAGTTTGCACCAGATAATTCGTGCCGATGACATTGTTAGAAAATGAATTACTGCATTTAGAAGACGGATGTAAAGTGCAATTTACAAGTGTATACAAGTTAATCTGTGCTTAGTTGATGCAAAACACCAAAAGAGGATAGTTTTTAAAAATAAATCGTGAAAACGTTTTATAGAGGCATAAAGATCTAAAAAAATAAATTCTTTTAATTTTTTTAATACGACATAAGATCTTTTGAATAATATAAGTATAATTTAAAAAATTTAACTTGGCTCACTTAACACGATATATTTAATTAAAGTTACATTTATATTCACGATAATAGGATATTTAATATTACCAAAGATCGTATTTTTTCATATGGAAGCAACAGCAATGCTTGATTTATGAAAAAACTAATGCACCTGACAATAAATACAGCAGAGACGATTACTGAATATTATTAATTAAAAATATGTTTAATTATATCTTGACGAATTGTAAAGAATATGTCAAATGAGTTGCAAAATCATTGAATGAATAATATTAAAAATGTAAACGATCATATGTTTATTTACTCTTTCTCTTTATTTAACAGACAATGGCAATCTTTTTAATATCTTATCGATAAGAGATTATTAAATACACATAACCTAGACAGATTTGTCAATTATACATTTGCTGCTGATATCTCGTTCCGACGGCTACGTATTGTATATGGATATCATTTACAGAGAAAGAATGTACAGATGAATGAATTATCTACTTTTCATCTTTTATTCAATAAATGAAGTTTATTTTCTGTAAATTTATTTCCTTCAGCCAAGATAATTTATTTTAAAAATTTTAGAATAATTTTTTATTCTATTTATATATATTTATATATTTATATATATATATATATATATATATATATATATATATATATATATATCACGCATTTGATACAGTATTTAAGTTTTTTTTTTCTGCAGGAAAAAATTGAAATACTAACTTTGACAACACGCGTCATTTTCTCATATGTAATGGAAAACCTGTCTCAAATTCTCTCCAATAAATTTGCATAATGTAGATGTATTAACGTTAATACACAAACTTTAAGCTTTTAATATATTAAGTTATATTAAATTTCAATTAACGTATGTAGAAATGTCTTGCATATATTTTATGAAAATTTCATATAGATTTTTCTAATATCTTTTAAATTCCAAAAATTAGTTTAGTTTGTATTGCTATTGTGATTCGTAAAGATCACAAAATGGCAAAAACATTAAGAAAAAATCGTGATAACATCAGGAAGTGTGAAAATTAAAAGTATACAAAATAAAACTCGTTCGAAATTCAACCATGACTTTCCAGCTCTATACAAAGTTTTAACTTATAGCTACACATTTTTTTCCACTCAGCTACTCTATATAGAATAATGTGGCACAACTGTCGCAACACATAAAATTCATAATGTGAATAGACACTGAGAAACAGAAGAAAAATCTGAATAAACCCAGCCAAATAAGAACATTCGAAAATCGGTTATGCGATACTTATTAAATTTTGTTCCGTTTAAGAACTTAAATTAAAAAAAATGAATGTAACGAGGAACAAATATGTAATTTATTCGGGACTAATAATAACATAAAAAAAATAACAATTCCAAAGATGCAGGTGAATTTCAAGGTTACCAAAAGTCTGTGGATACGAACATTAAAAAGGAAAAACGAGTTAATAAATCATGAGTAAAGCAATAAATAAAGTTGATGAGAGTAAAATGTTTAACCTGCTAGAATCGAAAAACGAATATATTACGACACGAAATTCAAACATTGATCTCATTCCTTTAACATAATCAAATACGTGTGCATAACTATAAGAATATGAACGTATGCTTTTCCTTACGGATCGTTGAAAATCGGAATGTAAAGTAAAACGGTTTGATAAAAAAAATTTATTAAGCCCGATATGAATTAGAATCTTGATTATTATCAAAAAATAAATACTTACGTCAGATTGGAGGTGAATAACGAGAGCGACAGCGAGAAACACGGAGGAGAGACTCTTCTTCAGTTCGGAAGCACCTCAGCAACGATCGCGTGGTGTTTGTGATCTTGCGGTGTGTTGTGTAGCGTATGCTTGACACAGGTGCGATACAAGGTGTGAATAACGATCTAACTGCCTCCTAGTAGTCATACGAAGAGGCTTCGATTGAATTCGATGCGTCAAATAAAACCTATCAAATATTGTCCAGAGTGATTTAGAAGAGAAGAAATGTTGAGCGTTGGGACGCCGAAAGTATAGCTTTTGCGGCCATTATGGTACCGGTCAGCGTTCCTTCATTCCTGGCCAAGAGTGAATAAAAAAGATGTACCAAAAGTTCTGAACGTTCAAATGAACGAATTTTTGTATTGATTGTATTTTAAACTATAAACTGTTCGTAAACATTAATTAATTTGCAATAACATTAAGTTTGTATGGAAGAATATGGAAGACACTTATAATGTCTTCCATATTCTTCCATAAAAACTTAATGTTAATACAAATGAATTAATGTTTAAGAACAGTTTATAGTTTAAAATACAATCAATACAAAAATTCGTTTATTTGAACGTTCAGAACTTTTGGTACATTAAAAAAGTGCTCTTCAAGAGTTATTACCTTGTAAATTGATGAGGATCTTATACTTGAGAAATTAAGGTGAAATGATCCACTATAGAGCAGATCTCATTAGAAAATTACTAGTAGAAAACGAGGTAGAAAATTACTACTTCAGATTTAGACATCTGCTCTATACTGGATCATTTCACCTTAATTTTTCAAGTATAAGATCCAGCACAATCAATTTACATAAGATAAAAACTTTTTTATTTATTATTAGTAGAAAACTACCAGTTACTACCAATAACTATTAATTCTCTGAAGGATATTAAATTTTGAATATTTTCACAATGCGGAAACTTTAATTCGATATTAAAAGTTGTTCACCGACTATTCACTTTATACTTTATGCATATGCACTGCACTAAGTGAACGTACCCCTGGTTTCCTATTAAACTTTAAATTATAAATAAACACAAGATGTGTGGAATAACCTTAGATTACGTGATTAATTAATTATCATAATAATAATTAAGAAAAGGTGATGTGCAAATATGGAAAAGTGTATAATTACAAAGTGAAACAAATTAATTACAAAGTCTTGTTAGAAAAACTCCAAAAATCGTGTAATTTGTGTACTTTTTTATAAAGATTAGAAAACTGTTTTGTATATTAATAAACAAAAAATATTTCAAAACTGTTCAAGTCGAAAACTAAGCAAAGAAAGAAATAGCCTCTTTCGTTTTCCTTTTATATTTCTGAGGTATTTATAAGATGAGGTTAAACTTTAATAAATAAACTTAAATTATATATTAAAAAATTTAATCAAGTTAAGAAATAATATAATGCAAAACAGTTTTCTAACCTTTATAAAAAAATACACAAATTACACGATTTTTGGAGTTTTCTTAACAAGACTGTAATTATACACTTTTCCTTATTTGCACATCACCTTTTCTTAATTATTATTATAATAATTAATTAATTACGTAATCTGAGGTTATTCCACACATCTTGTGTTTATTTATAATTTAAAGTTTGACAGGAAACCAGGGGTACGTTCACTTAGTGCAGTGCATATGCATAAAGTATATTAAGTGAATAGTCGGTGAACAACTTTTAATATCGAATCAAAGTTTCGATGGGTAGGCATCGTTGCATGTTACATGCTTTGTCCACTTTTTGATAAAAAATTGACACCCTGGGATTTAGTGGGTCATATTTGAATACCATTAAATTTGAAAGACCTTGAAATTAAAATTATATTCGATTTTGTTTGACATTTTACTGTTCCACATCGAATATCTTCTTTAAAGTCAATTTGGGGTGTTCAGGAAATATTAGGATGTCAGTGGGAGAGATGTTTCAGATTTTTCAGTTTTGAGTTAATACCATTCAGTATCCAACATTGGATGTAAATAATTTTCTAATAGAAACATATCTCCAAGGTTTTTAAATCGAAATATGCTCGGCTTAGGTAGATGTTCAAGTACTAGTGGGCTGGATTCTTTTATCAATGGGAGTGTTGTCATGGTTACAATGCATACACGGGATCTCCCTGATAAGCCGTCAGGTGAGATACGTCCATAAGGCAAAACTCAAGTTACGTTATTGCGTGGCTCACAAGTCAACTAAAAAGCCGTGCATACGTTTCTGGAGATTACAGTAAAATGTAGATTGCATTATCACCTATGCAAACTCAACCAAACTTTTCACTCCCGGTTCACTGACATGCACCCCTGACAGCTGAGCTAGGTTTAAATCCGCCCAAACGCACCAATTACTTTACCTTCAAAATTTCCCAGACAGAAAAAAATCAAAACTTTGCTTTTCTAAATGAATATTAACTAATCGTTACCAAATGAAAGTATTTTGTAATTAAACACTGAGAAGAATTAAAAAGATCCATCGAATCTGTAGTTACAATTATAAGAAGATAAATTTTTTTTTTAAAGAAATTAACTATTCCTTTTTTAACGAAGAGGAAATAATCAGATTCAAGTCGATATTTTCTAAATATCCCGTTTTATTTGAAAATAATGGCTGACTCGATACAAAACTCCGCAAATATGTTCTAAAAGTATTTTCTTTGCTCGTGACAGCCATCTCGAATTGGAACGAAGCAAATATTGACGCTCGCTAGCGTGAAATGATTGTCTTATTTTTACTTATTTTATAGTCCTTTAGCTATATACATGTGTAATCACTTGCACCTAATAAATTTAAAACTAAGGTGTGGTGTATATACAGAAACAGAGACGAATCAAATTTGTCGTGCTGTTTTTACTACCAGCAACTGCTCGCACTAAGTACTAAGTACTATGTTTAAGAACTTCGAAGTCTTTGGTAGAAAAGGAGACATGAAAATCATGATAAAAATGTCATTTTACTTATAGTTAGATTATTTACAGAAAAACTCTGGACGGCCGAACTTATTTTCCGCTAAATTCGACTATGTCATGTTCAGTCTTCCCTGATTCTTTGAAGTCAAAGATGAAAAATGCGAGTGGGAAAAATTCCAGTCAGTTATTATAAGACAATTTTATCAGCTTTATATCAATTAGAATTGTAGGATTTTAAATCTCTCAGGATGTAAAACTACTTCCTGAAGTGTTCAGATTTTAAAAAATTTCTATGCATTCGCATTTTGTTTGAAAAACCTTTTTATTACACATTTGCAGAGAAAGAGAAATTTATAGAAAATATTTAAAATAATAACAATCGTTGAGGCTCTGAGATTACGCTAATACAATATTACGCTAATAACTATGTACATAGTTAAGTGGCCATTGGTCTGTCGCGAATTTTTAATCAAGTACTATGTACAGTTACTCTATTTAGATATTATTTATGTACAAAGACCTTTGTGTGTCAAAATAATCGGAAAAATATTTCCGAGTTAAATTATATTCTACCTATATCTCTAATATAATTTTGAACTTTCTTTGAATTTCATAATGAAGTAAAACGAAAATAAAGCTAATGTAAAAAAAAACATCAATAAAATACTCAATATTGAAGAAAGTAAAAATTATAAAACTTTAAAAACAATAAAGTTAGTTTTTGAAAAGTCAGAAAGTTTTGGTCATATGAGATTCAATTCACTTAATAATTTGTCCAATATTAATATTAATATTAATATTCTTAACCAGGATGACCACTGCTAGCAAGTAAAACAGTTGGCCTCTCTAAGTGGCTATTTTCCACCTTTTGCCTTCTTCTTGGTGGACCAGAAGAACAATTTTCAAGGTTGACAATATGAGGAGGAGAATTTAGTTGACGATGTTCAGGGGAATGACCAGCAGATATCAAAACTGGAGATCGAGCAGAGCAAGGTGGAGAAGGACACTCAACTTTCAAGGTGTGACTGTCTATCAATTGCTGTTGTAGAGGTTGTTGTTGCTGTTGTTGGTGTTGTTGAGAGGCACTCATATCGTAAAATAATCCTGACATGGTTTGATACGGATTGGTTGTCAGTCTGCTTCCAGTTTGGGGACTTGAAGTGTAGAGAGAACTTGCATAGTTTACTTGACTGACACTCGTGTGGGCCATTCTCAAATCACTGAAGTTATCTGAAAATTGAGAAGAATTAAGTTGGATTCAATTTTAAAGAGGGACTTGTCTAGAATATGTACTTGGAAATATGTATAATGCTAAATTCATATAATTTTCGAACAAAATGATTAAATCATTAAAAGTACATACCAGGATCAAATTTGAAGTTGTTGTTGTTGTTATTCGTATTATTATTGTTGATGCAGGGTGCAACATTTCCAACAATAGGAGTGTTGGATGACTTCATGGTACCCTTTGGCTTTCGTTTGCGAGTCTGTATATTATCTTTCTTCATCGCTAAAGGCCTGTTAACCCCATGAAGTTTGAAATAAAGACCACAAGCGTTGCAAACTGATTCTCCTACTTGATTGCGACGCCACAAGGAAGTATTAGTAGTTTGGCAGTTGCTACATGAGAGACCTGCTCGTCTAGATGCAGACTGTGGAAAAAGAATATTTATTAGTTTCTATTTTTCGTTGACCAACAATTTTTTCTTTCAACGTCTCAGTCTCACCAACAGATCAAATCCAACTTCAACTTCCATTCAATTTTGAAATTAAATAAACTAGAGACTCAAACGTATCAATATTTTACTTTAGAGAAAAAGATGAGACACAATCGTAAACATTTCAATACAATTCAAGAATACTTTTTTAAAAATAAGTTTGTAATGGTATCTCGAGAAAAGAGGAAGCAATTTGTTTTATTGTCAGAGGCATCTTGCACAAAAATCAGTATATTACAGTAAAAAAATGTCTTTTAAGTTAAGAGAGCAATCATCAATAGAGTAAAATTAGGTTCAATTTGATTTTGAGTGGCGATTTACCATCTTTGTGCAAGAGATGTTCGATCATCAAGATCGACCGGAGAAGAGGAAATTAATAAAGCCACCACCTCACGTGAAGTCACGCTCGCCTGCAAATTCATCAAATTCATGTTACATTTGTTTCAAAACTGAAAGCGAAACAAGATTCATAAAAAATGTAACCAGTACCAGTGACGATAATTATCAATTTTTTTTCCGGGTCATTATTTTTTTCGACTCTAATTCTTTTTTTTTGTCCAGGCTTAACGTGATTTCGGGAAGGAGAGTGGTTATACCATGGGTATAGTGGCACCTCAAGCTACGACAGATCTCGAAGATACAAACGATGAAAAGAAGGAGGTGCGTAAATAGAAAATGAAAAGATAACATGAATGATTTGGGAACTCGAAATTCTTTCAGAAAATTGTAATTACAATTCCACATTTTCTCTTATCTTTTTCCCCAGATTAATTGCAATCTCTCCAAATAAAAATCAAGTCCTGACTCGAATTTGGAAATGTGTAATGGGAGAAATATTTGATTAATCTACATATAAAAACTAAAAACGGCTTCTGTCACTTCTTTTCTCTTTGTAAGAATAGATTTGAATATAACAAATTGTTTTGTAAAAAATCATTTTCCTCATTGAATAGTAAAAAAGTTCTAAAACAAAAAAAAAATGAGAGAAAGAGGAAAAAGAATACGTATAGATGAATGGAAATTGGAATTGAACGAAAGAAGGAAAGAAAGAAAGAAAGAAAGAAAGAGAGAGAGAGAGCAAATGAGAAAAAGTGAGAAAAATAAAAAAAATGTTGGGGTGGGGGATGACACCTACCAAACGGCGGCTCGATTTCTCCTCGAGGGCTCGAGGGGGGCCACTATACCCATAGAAGCCTTTGCAGAATTCGCCCTGGTCCGCCACTGAAACAGACAGGAGGCCATACGTTAGGGGTGTTTAATCAAAAAAAGATTTATCATGCTGAGATTTATTTCTATTAAAAAATCGAGGCTCTCTCTCGGGTCAATTAATCTAGTGGCCATGAAATTATCCTTTTTTAATTTCTTTTTAACACCGTGGGCGAATTTCCACATAGGCTCCTGGTCGCCTTTTCGAGGCATATTTGCCACCGGTCGTACACGAGAAATATTCTAAAGTCAATCTCTATATATGAATTATTAAAAAAAAAAATTTAATAGAAAAAACTTGTAAGAAATATGAAGTTGCTCCCACAATTTAATTGAGGGGGGTGCTGGGAGTCTAGACAAATTGATGAAATTCACTTATTGCTCCCTCTTTTTTTCTTTTATCTCTCACACGATTTTCAAGATACGCTTATAAAATTTTGTTTTGTATATTTCTTTTTTTTATTATTATTTTTTCAAATGTATCTTTTCTCGTGTGACCAGGGCGGGACCATCGCTTACCAGGCGCCGTGTTTGTTTGACCAATGGTCGATTCATTCCATTCATCTTGTGATAGAGGCCGCAAGCGTTGCAGAGATAATGGCCAGTTCCATCTCGACGCCATAAGGGGGTGGAAATCGCCCCACAATTTACACACTCACGACCCTCAGTAAAGTACTCCGCCTCGATGTTGTGCACTATATTTCGTACACATATTCGTAGATTCTAATATTTTTTTTACCTAATTAAAAAAATGAAACAAAAACCTTGCGAAGTACGTGTGACATCATATATATATATATATATATAGTATATCATTTGTATTTGATCCCAGAAAGGTCAAGGAAAGTTTCGATAAATAATTTTTTCGTGTATATGTAATCTCTTTTTTTAAATTTTACATGTTTGCTCAATACAACTATACAGTCTTTAACGATTCGTTACAGTGCGATAAAAACGTGCGACTACAATGTAAATCGCTCATGTTTTTGTCTTTCATGTAAAAAGTAGATGCTTTCAGTTGTTTTGCTTATCTTGCAACAGGTTAAGATTTTTTTTTCTATTTCGTGATTTTCAAAAGAAAAATCAGTAATGCCGTTTTATAAGTTTTAAATTTGAAGTAATTGCGTTTTCTTTTTTTACTTCCTTTTTACGTTAACTAAGGTACTTATGTAATTGCAAATGAAGGTTGTTATGAATGACTCGAGTGGCATCAACTTTGAAAATTACAGAGGCAGCGGAAAACCCATAAATGTCTTGGGGAAGTGGAATGAGGGTTACGGGATGTAGTTAGAAAAATTTTAAAACTTAAGTGGTTCTTTGGCGAGCAAAAGTCTGTTACATATGCTGCCTGTCGAATCCAGAGGCCCAGGAGCCTTTTAACATACCGCGGTCTCGAGTGTGCAGGATTTTAAGTTTAACTTTAACCGACCAGACACCACGCCACCGACTCTGACACTTCCATACACCAAGGAGCACCATCTCTGTCGTGCATCATCCTGAGAACCTGGACACGTGGCTGGCCTCAAATTAATTCAAAATAGAGTCGCTACTCTTGAATCTGAGAACACTTTCGATTTATTTCCGTCGGTGAAAAAAAGATCAAGTACGATGAATAACTGGGAAGGCTTCTTGGATTCCATGAATGGTCTCCAGATTTTTAATTCATCAAATATTCAAATCTTTAGTCTATTTTTTAAATTTGATCTCTCGAATTAATTTCATTTTACATATAAGCTACTTATCTCTCGCAATCTTGATTTTAGATGTCTGCTTCAGTTAATTAATTGAAATTTGATTTAACGAGATATTATAGAATTTAATCACTTAATCATTCAGTCATTGAATAATTGAATTATTGAATTATTAAATTATTGAATTATTTAATAAACATTGAGAAGTTATGCAGGAGGAAACTATTTTGATTATGAAACTTGGATCATATAATCAGACATCAACTATAAAACTCGAGTATGAGGAATCGTAAAATGTGAATGCAATGAGATTAGGAGCGTACACCTGTTCTAAGCGAATTGAGAATGCCCTTATCCTTATTATACCACGTGCTATATATTGATACAGTATTAATAGAGATGAATGCACTTTTTATTTAATTTAAAAGTCAGTTCTTTCTAATTTAATTATTTACCCGAAACAAAAAAGCATCCTGAGATTTTTTAAGAATAAGGGTCTTATCAGATTTCCATTGCAATGGCACATTCCATAAGAAATAAAGCGGTGGCATCGTGAAGACCCGAGAACGCAATACGAGTCATGAGAGTTCATAATATGTTGAAGGATGAATCAAGTCAGCATATTTCTTTATATATCCGATTGCCTTCCCAGTCAGATCATTGTCATCGGACTTTAAGTCCTTTGACCCCTCATCTCATCTTCTCAAATCACTTTTCCTTTTCTCATTGTCTCTGAATTATATCTCGAATTATACACATTTCAACTGTAAAAAATTTCTTCGAGAATATTCCCTAACATTGTTGGGATGCTAATTTTCGCAAACTTGTCAGAATTTTTCCCAGGATTTGTAATTTTCAAATTTGAGTTGAATAACATAATGGAATTGAAATGACCAACTTCTTATCATATGCAGAGTAACTGACAGTAAAACATGGTTAGGAGTCCCCTGGTTTCTATAGTTATCAACAATATAACCGGAAATACTGATAGTCATATCCGTTAGCCACCCACTGCCACCTTTTCACAGTTTCATCATCCCTTTGAGTGCTCTCGATGTATAATGTCAATTTACATCATAAAATTATTGTTCTTGCTGTGATAAAAGATAAAAATATTATGTACAATATAAGAAATGATTGCAGAAAATAAACAGGCGCAAGTGCGCAATTTGTTTGTCCCGCGAATTGAACATTTTAATCTTAATTGACGATCATCCAAGAAAAAAATAATGCGAGGGCCTTTAGGGGAAAAATGAGAAAAAACTCCTTGACCTCGAGGACCACTGGTCATAATCAAATCGAGTAATTACGCATATTGGATCGTCAGCACCGAAATTATGACGGATTAAATATTTTTTTTATCAAGAGCACAGCTTTTATCGTTGACACGTCTGAAGAGTCTTAATTATAGAAACTCAAGTCAATAATAACGAATAATGAATACGTCGATAAAAATCCATGGACTTGAGCACTTGCATAACATATGAGACAATCCTCTGACGAAAATTTTTTTGAGAGTGAATCTTATAATTTGAACACTTCGAATTTGATTAATTTAATCGCCATCTGGTCGGAAGAATTCAAAATGAATTCGTTATATAATAATGACTATATCGGGAGTGAATCGTGGATGACTTGATTTTTATCAGTAAAATATCTTGATCAATTGACCTCCCCAATAGATAATAACATTCAGAGGAAATCTTAAACGTCAGAGTTCATTATTTATATGAATAGAAATAGCATAAAGAGTGGCAAAGTTACGCGATTTATTCATTCTATAGATAAACTCAAAATTGTATTATATGTGTATATTTACGCATTTACTAGTTTATTATATACATTTATGTATTCGTGGTGACTGAAATATCGAAATTATCGTAAATACTTGCGACTAGATACAACCCTATCTTTTCGTTGGCATCACAATATATAGACACTGCAGTTTGATTACACCTACACAGTAGCTAGGTCAGGGTTGTATCAATGCTACTTATAATTTGATTACGATAATGATGTTTTGCAAAATTTATTCAATTATGAATTTCACTTTCATTTTTAAAATCTTTGAGTTTCTTTCTATTCAACTTTCCTTGGGATACTCAAAACATTTTATAGAGAATTTTACATGCTTTTATGATTAAAAATACTTAATCCATATTTATGTATTCAATTTTGATTCGTTATCTTCACTTGCTTTTGCAATAATTAGACTTTATCTGCTGCACGTATCTATAAAATTAGTGGTTTAATTAAGATTTACTGTAGCAATTGAGTTTTTTTTAAAAATGTTACAGAATTCGTTTAAGGTTTATTTAGAGTTTATTTATTGTTATCTTATAGTGAAATGGTAATAGAAAGAACTCTAGGATTTGCATAAAAGATATTTCAATTATATATTATTATAGTTGCAAAATAATATCATTGATAAGGCAAAATATAATGAGAATGATAAATGAATTTCCTGAAAACATCTCTTTTGGTCATTGTTTCTATTGTTGGCGAGTATTGATCTCGCGTTCGTTAGCAAAAACCTAACAAAACGGAGGATTCTTATCAGAATTCATACTTATTAAAGCAGACATCCATATATCACTGACCGTTCGCTACTGACCCGTGAAAACATATAAATCACGTTCGTTGACGCGATAGTCATTAGCTACTTAACTCTGAAATTCGTAACTCCCCACCTTTATTTTAATTCCAAGACGCAAACAGGCTATAAATTGATTGAAAAAACAAAAACAAAACTTAATGGAAAAACAAGAGTTTGAAGTAATAAAAAGCGTGGATGTTATTTTCAATTACTATAAAAATAACGAACCACTTCTTTTAATTGATGTAACATATTAGAACCATTCTTGTATCTCTGCCACTTTGCAATCTAAAGAATTCAAGAAGCTTTTTATTAGATTGTTTTATCTCTTGAAATAAGTAATGAATTCATTAAAAGTTGAAGGTTAATAACGATACAATTCGTACTGTTGAAATGAAAGTATTTTTTCTGAGATGGGGAAGTATAAAAAATAATAAATGTCTTTAAGTCAGTGAGGTCACTTTTTTGGGACACCGACCAGAAGTCCAATATTTTTAAAGGGAGACCTCAACGTAACACGAGGCCCCAAATATTTCTTATGTCCGACAGAGCTAATTTAATGCGACCCTGAATTAGTTACATGTCTAGAGACCACCCTTAGGCGACAGATTCACCCCCCAAATGTCTACAGTCTCATCCTCGGTCTCATAATTCTTAACTAATTTAAATGTTCAGAAACAACTTTTAAAAAACTAGCAGACCAACACGTGCACGATTATTTATTTAATTTCTTACAATTTCAAGTCATTAAAAAATCAATAAAATTTTGCTGATTCAAATTCAGAAAGTAGGTTTAAAACAACAATTTAACCGAGGTTTTTGGGACATTTCCTTACATCATTTTTTGGAGAGGTATCTCAAGAGATTTCTATAAATTATAATGAATTTTGACCATTTTCAAGTGATTTTTACGAAGTTCTAAAGATTTTCAGGATTTTAAAAAAGATTTCGTAGAATTTTAAGGTATTTCAAGATATTTCGCGAAATTTTGACGGAATTCATGAAATTTTAAGAGAATTTTTAAAGCTAAGGAATTTTAAGGGATTTTAAATCCTGTTGTGAAGTTTCCTGGAATTTTAAGACATTTCAAAAGGTTTCAAAGAATTTTAAGGGACTTTAAGGAATTTTAAATATTACTATGAAATTTCCTGGAATTTTAAAAGAAGTCAAGAGATTTTTTAAAATAATTTTAAGGGATTTTCAGATTTTTAAAAGATTTTATAGAATTTTCAGGATTTTATGGAATGTAACGAGATTTCTAAGAATTTTAATGGATTTTAAAGGACGTAAAGAGACTTTAAATGTTATTGTAAAATTTAAAGCATTTCAAGAAGTTTCTGATGGGAATATTAAAAGGTTTTCATCAAATTAAAAAGATTTCAAAAGATTTTTATGAGTTTTAAAATATTTTATGAGGTTTAAAGGATTTTAAAGTTTTTCGGATAATTTTATTGAGGGATTTTAAAAGAATTTCTATACATGTATGATTTTTAAAAGAATTTGTAGAATTTAAAAGGATTTCGAAGGTTGTGGTAAAATTTTAAGGGATTTTATTAGATTGTTCTAATTATTCAAAGATTTTGTAGTATTTTTAAGGATTTCATAAAATTTGATAAGATTTCTAAGGATTTTAAGAGATTCTAAATGTTAAGAAATTCCAAGAGTTTTTTAAATGAATTTTTAGAGATTTTTGTTAATTTTGACATAGATTTCAAGAGATTTGTGATTTTAATGATTTTTTTTGGATTTTTAAGGGATTTCAAGAGGTTTTTGGGAGTTTTAAGAAATCTTGACGAATTTTAAGCAATTTCGAAGGTCTTCATGAAATTTTAAGTGATTTGAAAAGGTTTCTCAGCGTTTTAAGAGTAGTTAAGGGATTTTAAATCTTATGAAGTTTCGAGTAATTTTAAGAGATTTTAAAGAGTTTCAGAGTATTTTAAGGAACTAATGAATTTTAAAGAATTTTGTGAAATTTTATGAGATTTCTAACAATTTTAAGAGATTTTATGATTTTTAGAAGATTTTATAGAATTTTAAGGATTTCATGAAATTTCTAATAATTTTATTAGATTTTAAAGGACATCAAGGAACTTTAAATGTTATCGTATAATTTAAAGAATATTTTAAACAGTTTTTAAGAATTTTAACAAGTTTTTACAAATTTTAAAAGATTTCAAGAGAGTTCTATGAGTTTTAGAGTATTTTATGGGGTTTAAAGAATTTTAAAGTTGTCAGGTAATTTTATTGATTTCTCTAATTTTTAAAAGATTTTGTAGAATTTTTAAGGATTTTATGGAATTTGATAAGATTTCTATAGACTTTAAGAGATTTTAAATGTTAAAAAATTTTAAGATATTTTTAGGAATTTGTAAAACTTTTTACGTACGAGTTTCAACTTGGATTTCAAGAAATTTATGATGTTAATCGTTTTTGTGAATTTTTGAAGGATTTCAAGAGGTGTTGGGAAGTTTTAAGAAGTCTTAACGAATTTTAAAGTATTTCGAAGGTGTTTCTGAAATTTTTTTGCGCCATTAGTTTGTTTTTCTTCTTTCAACTTCAATTCATTCAAAAGCCAATCAGGTTTGCAACAACAATGTATGCGAGATTTTCGAGACATTTCTTGACACCACTTTTTTAAGATAGGAAATGATATATTAACTTTGTTTTCTTACAATAAGAAAGTACTTACAATAAAAGAACTGTATTTGCACAAAGTAAATCAAAATTTCTCTTGATTTTGTATTTTTTTACAATAATAAATAAAAAATTTGAACGTCTTTATAGGAACCTCCCAGAAAATGCAGACCACCGTGGTTAATATTAAATTAATGGCTGAAATTCATGGCTCGTCTGTTCTTGATCAAGGCGCAGAGAAAATCCCATATATAGACAACACGCCCCCCGATTCGTTTGACGGTTTCCACACGACCGAAATCGACATATACAAAATTGGACCTATAAATCTGCCACTGGTTGCCGTACATGAAAAAAGCCATGGGGACAGTTTTTAAAAGGCTCTTGGAAAAATTTTAATTCACTGATGATCAGTGACATTCTTCTGGCTACCTCAATCAGTCAAAATTACTGATTCAAGCAACCAGAGGATATTTTAAAAATTACTTTATTCCACGAATAAATGAGGCTGAGGGGAATTTAATCGCTAGTGATAAGTTTGAAATCAAAAAAAACGCAATTTACTTCTGTCTTTTAACATTGTTAATAATGATGTCACTCGTACTCGCGAGGATGTGCAAGGATTGATCGCACGAATCGCGTGATATGATAATCTTTCGAACGTGAGAATATGTCAAGTTATATCTTAGTTAATTAGAATCATTCGAATGAAGGAAACTCTCTGTCTCTACAAGTAGATTTCTTTATTCAATTAATTTTTATATTCTCAATCTGCGTTTCCATCATTCGAAAGTAGATACACAATTACATTTTTTATAACATTTTAATCCATTACATCACTTTCATTCATTTAATTTCATATTAAAAACATCCATCAGAGATTTATTACTCTGGAAATATCTGAATTCGTTTTAAAATTCGGTATTTATTATTCATGAATTCAGAAGAATTATTTATTCTAGAATAAAATCAACGAGGCCCTTGGGTATAATGGATCAAAAGATAAAATCAACTGCAATGCAAGATAAAGAATGCAATTTTGAAGGAAATTTGACTACTCACTGGCTGAAAGACTTGCAGCAGCACTCATGGAATTTTGGACAGAGTTGGTGGACGTATTCGAGGATTGTCGGCGTGATGTACCAATGCTTCCATATTGGGATGGAAGGGTCTCACTGGGATTCGTGTAAGAAGTCCAAGATGGGACCTCCACTACACCAGTGCTTGTTTGATGGGGTGTAGGTAAATGATACGGGGGACTGTAACTTCGGAAACTCGTCCGACTCCCGAAGGGTTGCGAGAATGCAGGTAAACTCTGGCGACTCACTGTCGACACCGATTTGCTGCCATAGTCTTCCGTAATGGCCGGAAGCGAGGTGTTAATTCCTGAAAAACGTCCACTAATTAGATACGCCCTATTAGCCAACCCCGAAGTTTCACTTTTCGAATCCTTGGATTTTTCTACTCGTTATAGAGAACTCCTAGTGCATTCTTTAAATACTTTTACATTTATTCTCTTTTCCTTTGTTTATTAAAGTTAACATTTTCTTAAATAACGGTTATTTGGAACTGCATTGATTTTTAATATAAAACTGAATAGAAGAGTTGTTTAAATACCTTGTGTGGTCCACAATTGTTGCGAAGATACTGTGAGTTCTGTTGGGCTATTTGCCATGTAGGAAAGGGGATATGCATTGGTGGTTCCTGTAGAACCTCCCATTGTACCAATTCCTCCCAACGAACGATATAGAGACGAACTATAACAGCAAATAATAAAATCGTTATTATTATTATTATCTAGTGAAAAAGTATTGTTGTTGAACGCTTCTATAATTAAAATTGTTCAATTATCACGGTGTCTACTAAAAACAGGAAACAATATAAAGCCCAATATATATAGGACTCATGAAAATGATTATTGTTGATCAGAATTGTTTCAATATCGATTGTGAACAAAAAGGCAAAATTCAACTAGGTTCAATCGTCGACTTCTACCATTTTCAAGTAAATACATAATTGCAAATTAAATTCTCAAATTATCAGTATCTAAAACAATACTTTATTGAATATGCTAGAAAATTCTTAAATTTCACTCAGGGTATGTATGTATGTATCCTTTGATAGGATGATGCAGATAAAATCGAATGTACTGTCATTAGAGTAGAAGAAGTTATTCGTCATTTGATAAAATGTTTTTCTTTTGTTTTTATTCTCCAAGCGTTAATCGAATTTGATTTTGCCCAACTCTGATTGTTGATAATGTGTATTAACTCCCGACTCGAAATTTTTTTGAAAAAATTCTAGAATGTCCTAGATATTTTATCTGTCGATTTGATCGGATCGGTAGGGGACAAAGTTGGTTCACAGGGTGGTCCCCAGGAACTTCAGTGATGCACTTCCGCGACAAGATAAGTATATGTTGTCTGAAAATCCACCTAACTGTAATTTCTTGGCGCCCGCATAGTATGCAGACACATTGTCGCAGAAGGAAAAAAAAGGGTCAGGTATGTGGACGTCCAAGCAGGTAAAAAAATGAATGGTCAGTAGTAGCCTATAGTAAATTAAGTATAAATGACAATGGTAATGGACTAGTTGTGTCCCTTGTATCCACTCGCCTTGATCGGTTAAGTAGGAAGGCGGAAGTATAATGGGTACCGGGCACGTGCCCGTATTTTCCGCTCAGACCCCATGGTTCCGGTCTCCTTGGGTCTTATAAAATGTGCTGTAAACCACCCGCTTCCGGTTTTTGCTATACCCTCTTACATTTACCTCTTGTCACGCTCCGATTTCTGAAAGTTAAGGTGATCGCATCTTAGGATAAGCTTATGCACGATATTCTTATTCCTGAGGGTCATTTGGGAATTCCGCTTGTCAAAATCTTTGTTATTTTAAGGAAATAGTGCATTTTCTGGGCTATTAGGGACTCGTTATAGGAAATTAGGAAAAATATGGGATTTAAATTGCTGTTTTAATGATTTAACAGAGGTTGATTTGGTTTACTCAAATTTTTTGCGGTTACTAAAAGGAATTTAAAGAGCAACTTATCGTAAAGAATTTATCGTAAAGATGTGTATTAGATTCTCCTGGGAGGAGGCGTATCGTTCATTAGAAATCCAGAGATCACTGGAGAGCATCATGTTAACATCAATCACGTAAAATTTGATACTTTCTATACATTCAATAATTCAATAATTCAGTAATTATGTTTGTATTGAATCTTATCTCCTTCTATAATTTTTGAGGAGTAGAAATTGTTCTTAATTTCAATGATTAAAAAGAAAATTCTATCAAAATATTACTGCTAACTTATTTACTGATTAGATAATAAAGGATTGTTTATTATGCTTAATAAATCGAAAATCGTAGGAAATAAATAACATTCTAACTAAAATTGTGCTGATTAAAGAAATTATTGATTTCAATTAATATCGAATGTGCTACTGAACTAGTCTATGCAACATACTCCACTTTCTCTACGTGGTAAATCCATAAATAATAACAAATCCCACGTGGGTTGAAGTCAAAACAAAGTGGAAATTAATTTTTGTTTTTTCAATTTGTAAAGAATAGCATAATTGTTTTTAAACAATGAAACTCAAGGTAAGGAAAAGGAAACAAATTGCTGCAAGTATTCGTTTAATATTAATGCATCTTTCTATAGAAACTAAGTTACTGAAAAAAAAAAAATATATATATATATATAGTTCTATATTATACTATTAAAAAATGAGATCATTAAATCCATTAAGAAGTGATTCAAAAACTAAAAGAGTAAGCAGAATTTAAAAACAATGAACACCTGGTCATAAGTTATCAGGAGACGAAGAGATGTTGTTTTAAGGTGATAAAGTTCCTCACAAACTAAGTTTGTAGCAACACAGTCGTTATCTGATGATTGTTTTTCGAAAGTGGGAAAAGTGGGTCACGAAAATGGAGAAATGTGACAATTGAGGTCGGTGGTTTTCATTTTCGAGGAGATAAGGGAAAAGAATGGCGACCTTGAACGGATTCGCGAGGCTCGTGGAAGATCCATATCAGTATGGTACACCAACGTGTTCAAAACAAGTTTGAAGACCCACGTAAAACAAATGAAAAGCCATGTACGCTTGGAGAAGATGTCAATATGAATGTGTCCTTGAACGATTCTGAGGTAACCTGGCACGTTCCATGTGTCGGAACGTGCCTGCTCGTGGAACAGCAGGAACTCTGCTGTTCTGATGAATCCGCTTGAATGCTACCAAAAGACCCACTCGTCTTGACATTGACTGATACACGCGCCAATTGTATTTTTATCTGAACCTAATTCAACCATCAAGTGCCAAAGAAAAAAGATAAACAAGTCCTGTAAATGAGTTAATTAATAGACAGTCTCAGAAAATAAATTTGAGTCCTTCAGATGAATTATGCTTTTTTTTTTTATCTAAAAGTAGGGATTTCATTTTTAAATTTTGTATAATTTAACTTTATCATGAAAATGTAAATTTTCAAAGCTTCCTTGAAAGAAAATAGACAATTATTGACATTGTTGCATGATTTGTGGCGAAAAAAAAATGAATCATTCAAATGTGTCATACACGTGCATTCACTCGTATTGAATGCATTCAGAGTGACGAATATGACACCTAAGTGTGACCAAATTTGCTTAGCTTAACTGATTTGTGTCTTCATAATATTGCTGTAGGTCAGTTAGAATAAACCGTCATGACCCGAATTTGAATCTCTCCATATCTTGCAAAATTTCTCCATTATCCGAAATTCGAATTTGTTCGGATAAAGGGGAACATAGAATTTAATTTTTGCCTTTTTGAAAGGTGAATGAATGGTTAATGAGGATTGCTGTTTCCTACAAGCAAATGTTTTCTTTTCTTTTTACGTCTTATTGGCACTTTGAGTGTCTCAGCACTTCGAGTTTAAGCTGCTTGTGAATGAAATAGCGGTTTTCTCTGTCTCGGATGTGTCTCGCGTGTCGAAAAGGTTAGTTCTCAATGGATTCTACCGGTCAAGTTTCTTAGTTGGGTGACTTTAAGTGCCGCACGTGTAAAATGTTCAACGCACAAATGTTTCTCGGTGAACCGCTTCTTCGGGTGGAAGTTGTAAGTACTTTGTACAATACACATCAAGGAAGAAACCAAAATGACAAGCGCACGCGTTCTCCTGCACTTCCGTTCCTCAGAAAGTGCAAAAGTACAAATGCAAACGGTAAACAATGTTTCCACAGTCCATAGTCAGCAAGAAATGTCTCTAATAATCAGTTATACAATGCACTTTCAACCAAATGGAATTTCCAAAATATGTACTTGAAAATATCAATGTTAAAAGTTATTTTAGATTGCAAACCGTTATTGGTGGTCTAAGATAAAATGTTCTTTGAGCGACAAAAGGTATACGTGATTATTTACATGCTTTCGATTCAAAGTTGTGTATATATATTTGTGTGTAGGTTTGCGTCCTAGTTCGACGTATAATTGCAAGAGAGCTCAATAACGCACCTCAAGTTTCTTCTGAGAAGCTGAGCTACTGATGATAGTGTTTAGAAATTCTGCTTCCTGTGCTTTACGCCCTTCGTCATTTGATACAATTTATTACCCTTTCATTCACTGCTGGTTTTTCTTATATGAATTGAATGCACAAAATGTTTACGAGTCAGTCAAAATCTCACTACAAACAAATTATTTCAGTTCAAAGAATGTTAATTGTTGAAAGTACATAAAAAATCTGTAGGAAATATTTAAAAACGATTACATTACAAAATCTCTGAAAAAAGAAAATAAAAGCAAAGTGCGAATCAGCTCGAGAGGTTCTTCACGTTTTGAAAGAGAGAAATGCAGTATTCGCGAAACCCAATATGCTATGCGAACATGGCGATGGGGTTTATAGCCCTGTGAATGTCATATAAAATGAAACTGCAACTGATAAGGTGCTTCTCACGACACCAGCAAACAGAGAGAAGGTGAGAAATAGAAGCCGATTTTAAATTGAATCTACTTTCTTTAAACATCAAACTATCTTGTCCTTCACCAGTCAAATGTAAATATTTAATTTTTATTCGAATAAAAAAAAAATCTGATTTCTGGTGATCTCAGAATACTGAACGGATGTCGACATTGATAAGATTCCTGTTTTATTTACAGACTGCAAAAGAATATTGAATCGCCTGCTACATCCTACCTACAAAGCAAACACAAAAAATTTAATTTCTATAATGAAGTCATCAAATTATTTTTTTTTTAGAAAATCTTCCATTATGTATTGAGCGAATATCTAAATAGAAAACGATAAGATTCATTCTTTATTTTTACTGATGCAATAATTAGCATTTCATTTTGTTATTTCAAAACTGTACACGATAAAAAGCTAATAAAAACGATGCAGCAAAAGTATTTGACCGATCGTCTGATAAATATAAGACTTTCCTCTGAAAGTCTAAATATATTTTACATTCTGATATTAAGCATGATCATATATTTCAGTGAAATTTTAAAACTATTTTTCTCGATCTCATATCTTATTAATCAATCTGAAAGGTTATCAAGTCTGATATTTGAATGACCCATGACCTGCAAGTCTAAAAGAAGTCTAATCCTGAGTCTCTGAATATACAAAAATAAAAAATGTTTAAACTCGTATTCATATTTCAATAAAAAAAAAATGCCAAGTCTCATCCATTCTTATTAATCAAAGCTACTATGCAATCAACAATTATCCCCACAAATACGCCCACATATCTCGTAAATAATGATCATAACTCACTGCATTTCACGACACTGTCTCGACAAGCTGCCTTTCTCCTCCTCAAACCACCGAAGAACTTTGACCCACAAAGGTGATGAAAAAAAAATAGAAAAAAATCGAGAAAAATTTAGTAAATAAAAAATAAAAAAATGGGAGCTGTCCCGTATCTGTCACTGGGTGAATCGGTACTGAAGATGTAGAAATCTGACAGAAAGCACGCAGACGCAGACGAGTAATGCGGAGGGTCTCGAAGAAGGTGGCCAGGACTTTTCTCCTCCTGTGCCTTCTCCCCCTCTTTTGACTACTCGCGAACCCTCCCCCCACCTCCCCCAACTGATAAGATTCATAGCAAAGGAGTAAATTCCTTCCTCACATACGAATTCCTCGATGAATTCTTTTTTCTGTTAGTCTGTTACATTAGTTTCCCCTCCCCCCGCTAGCCCCCTCCTGAATATCTACACCAAAGTGAGAAACGTGGCCCCCCCACTTTAATTGTCTTCGTGAAGAGAGAGGCAAAAAGTTACTGTCTTTTTGACGTACTTTTCATTATGTGCGACAGCTCACGTGTATTTGCTAAAGTCTTGTTGGTCACGTATCGATGCACATGAGAGCTGCCAAAGAAGTTGAAAAGTCTTGATGTGATGTCGTGTTAAGAAATTTAATTTAAGTTGGATTCAAGTTTTAATGACACTTTTCGTGAAAAATTTTGTTTGATAGAGGAGGTTTCTAGATCAGTTGGGGAAAAAAATGTTTGATTAATTCAGGTAGATTCTTTATTGTAACGTACAGAATGATGATTGCATTTGGCACGATATTGATGACAAAAATTTTAGACTAGTCAAGAAATATTACACTGAATTGATAATTAGAAAACAATTAATCCAATTTATCACTTGAAAAATGATAAATGATATTTATCTGGCGCTCAATTAATACAATCTTGACGCAATTGAAAATAAATTATTTATTTGTTAGACCAACATTAACAGTTAAGAGAGAAAATAAGTGAAATTCTTTTTCGAGTAATATTGTACATCATTCAAAAATAAATGTATTTTCATTTAAACTTGGCTAGAATTCATAATAAAATTCAATTTATGAGAGGTACACTTTCATTTGAAATGTAGAAAAATGTTTCTAGGAACCATTAGCTTGTATAAATATTATAAATCACATCTCCAAGGACACTTTTTCTTTTTCTCAGTATGTTAGCTTTATTAAGACGAAAGCAAAATTTATTTTGATTTTGTGATGTACTTTCTGGTTCGTTTCTATTTATAAAACAGTTTTTACACTGGTTTCTGATTCTACATTCGTATTTCTAAATCCGTTTATCAATGGAATCATGCCTTAGTAAAATCCAATAAAATAATATTACTGCAGCAAGAAAGTTGCAATTGTAATTATTTGTACTCAAGTACTTTATATTAATAAATTTATGAAGAAACAATTTTTCGTGTAAAATATGAGAAGATATAATATTTTTTCGATTTTGAATGAAGTAAGTTGTGTTTGCGGTTGATTTTATAAATTAAACTCGAAAACCGAACACATGATTGTAAATTCGACGCGTTTCTCGATCCGACTAATGAGAGTTTCAAATTTCGTAATCACAGATTCTGGGACTTTCACTACAATGCTTGCAGCGAGTTCGGCGACACGATGCGTAAATATTGAAAATAATAACAGTATATATTAATATCACATAACCATTTTAATCCGTCAATTAAAATGACTTCGAATTAAAGCAGTTACAATCTGCGACAAAAATTTACACGTGTTACATTATTATTACGACACACAATATTTATATCGACTTTTCCGTCGCATTCTTCTTCAATTTCCGTATCGTCACGTGACCCCCTTACACGCACTAATTATCAAAATGCAATTTTTCTTCATAAATTATTATAAGTTTACTTATCTACGTAAGAAAGCTTATAAAAGATCCAAATCAAACATTTGTAAATTCAAAGAGAAAAACAATAGAATTAAAGAAATATTTTTAGTTTACATCATTTTTTAAAAAATATAACGTGAAAAAAAAGAAACTATTGGAGAAGAGTTTTTGAAGTTCTGCCTGAAATTTTGCGTGAAACGATACACAAGAATTGTTTGCATAGGGCTATTGGCCAAGTGGGCATCATTTCCATCGGCGGTTTTCCGTAAACGCTTTTCTTATATATATTTGCCAGTGCCGCAGCACCCTTGAGCTTTTGGGCAAATATTTTTACGCGATGCATCTCGATCTCCTTTTCTGTGCCTTTTTTCTCTATTTCTCTTTTTTCGTTTCAAAGAAGGGTGTCGGCGTCTTGAAAGTTAAAGGACAGTGTTTTAAGATAGAAAAAGAACAAATTTCACCCAAAAATTTTCTTCCTATTTTCTCACTTGCCTTTTTATGAAAGAACAATTCAAATTAAGGCTCATATTTACTCAAGTGATCCTGGGTTTTCAAATACTATATTCGTTTACAAAAAGACCTATTTTTTGAATGGAAATTCAATTGTAAAGTTTTTTTATAACTGAAAGCTAATGTTTTTAAATATTTGCTTGTATTATACAGAATTAATTAATTGGAGTATTAAAATACATTAAATTTCTATTTGCTGTATGATTTGAAAGATATAAAAATCCTCATTATTTATGAGGTAATTTCATCAGATAATGGAGCTTGCTTTGTTTTAATGTGCTTACCATAAATTAGATTGCTTAACAATTAAAAATTTGATTATACAAATGATTTTCATGACTGATACATTGACATTTATTTACAAATATTAGCTTCCGTGATTAGGATAAAAAATCGTATAAACATTCTGAACTTGGTCTCGATTTTTGAATTAGATATTTTTTCAAAATACACATTTTTTATCGCATTTTCAATTTTTAAACCTACTCTAATACTTTGATTTTGTTTTTATGTCACAAAATAAAATCTGGGTTTAGAAAAAATTATATTTTTAACCTCCGTGAAAATTTAAAAAAAAATGAGATAGTTCTTAAGGTCCTTTTACCGAAGTCCGAAATTCTAAGTCTTAATGTAACTTAATTAGTAGTCAGAAAAACATTAAGCTTTCAAAATATATCGTTAAGTCTGTCAATAAGTAAATAGCCTCTCCAAAAGATATTTTAATTATGTGGTAACAAGTTCCAGATTAAATAATTAATTTACCTAAGCCTAAATTCATGAATGCATCAAGTTATAATTGAATACAAAATTTACAAGGAGAGCAATTCTGTGAAAAATATAATATCTGGTTTCTTCCCTTCTATTCAAAGATTGGGACATTGGGAAACAAAATAATTTTGATCAGAGAACCATATTATCCACACAAATGACTAACCTGGTCATGTGTCCTCCCGGCGAGTGTGGCGTAGAGGGTCCTTGATCATGATCCTGATGATGATGAGGTGTACCCGTCGGATGAGATCCATAAATCGGATCAATATACAAATGTTCAGAAACCCTTTCCGAATCCTGAAGACCTTGATTACCTTGAACCGATGAAAGTGGAGGATGCATAGTCGTGAGATGAGTGAGCGACTGAAGACGTCCTTGATCATTGGGACTATATCCACCGTCCTGAACATGTCGATGTGGGGACAACCCCTGATCATCATGAGGACTTCTGCTGGACCCAGGTGAACTTCCTGTCCTGACAGGTGGCGACACACCACCACTAGTCACAGTACCACCAGCACTTGATCCTCTAATCTGATGCTGGAGATATGGGTCATCTTGGAGAACATCTTCAAGATGCTGTGAATGATGATGACCATCACCTCCATTGCTTCCTGGACCTGTGGATGCTGCAGCTGTCGCAAGATTTGGGAAGAGATTTCCTAGTGAATATTCACTTCTTGGACCTCTCAAGGCAGCTGCAATGCTGTGACGGTCATCTTCTTCTTCAGGATCTTGATGATGATCCTCAATTTGTCTAACAATGTGGTTGGCGAGGTGATGGTGTTCAGACAAGTGCTGATGATGAGGGGAATGGTGATGGTGATGATGATGATGATGATCAGTTGCCGGCGAGAGCGTCTCAATACCGTATCGATGCATCGTGGAGTGAGGCATGTGACTGGCAAGACGATTCCCTTCCGACGGGACTGAGACCTCCGTCGGGTGCCGACTATCCCCACCCTCGGGAACCGGGACCTCTCCCGCCCCAAGTTGTGCGTACTGTTGTTCGATGTGCTCGGGTTGCTGCTGGTGGTGGTGATGACGATGTTGATGGTGGGGGTGATGGGAAACCTGTTGCTCGTGCTGCTCCTCCCTTAAATCTACCCCTTGGTATGTTGGCGATCCCTCGGGCAGAAAGGTCCTGGAATCAAGGAGGGGGATGGTGAATTTTTTATAAGAGTCAAACAAACTTTCCAGAAAATAAAGACCATGCCGACAATGGAATGATGAATATCTACTAGATATCTAAGATTAGATCGTGTGGAGAAAGTTATAATAGGCATTACTTATCAGAGACTAATCCTTATCATATAAGTTACTGACTACTGCTTGTAAACATTAGTTTAGCATTGGGAGATTCCAGAGTATATCTATATGATTTAGAGGGCAATTGATAGGACAGTCAAAAGTGCAGTCGTAAATTCAAATGGTCAAATTTCATTCATCTTGGCGAAATTACTTGAATTCTCTTTGAATTTCCTCGAACTCATCCATTGAAACTCACCAGTTCATTGAAATAGATGGTTTTCATTCATGAAGATATCCTCTAAAGATATATAAAAATCATTTTGAAACATTTGAGAAGACTATACTTTTAAAAGATTATACTTTTCTCTGATTGTTATTAGATGTCCTTAGAACAATCGTTTCTG
Source organism: Synergus gifuensis (assembly GCA_904066015.1). Taxonomy (NCBI): domain Eukaryota; kingdom Metazoa; phylum Arthropoda; class Insecta; order Hymenoptera; family Cynipidae; genus Synergus; species Synergus gifuensis. The sequence goes on from CAJFCO010000082.1 coordinate 2,009,202, forward strand.
CAACTCTGCGCCATTCTCATAATTTCAAAAACTTGCAATGTAAATCAGATGTGAACATCAGAGTCAAACTCGAGGTCAAACTGCTCCTCACATACTATACGATTCACAAATTGGAATCCTATCTCCTCATAAGAGAAAATAAAGAATGAAACAATATTCAATACACCATTTTCGATAATGTTGCTTCATTGTTATAAAAGGTCATGCAGATATAATTATAATCTTAATGTCAGGATATACTTTATGTGTATTCTAAGAGTTTCTTCCATAAGATTTTTTGAGTTAACCATCGAATAAGGATATTCATATTGATGATGATATGATGATGATTCATAATATTATAAACGACTATCATTCATTATCACAGGAATGATTACTAATTATATAATAGCTGGATGAGTACCTAATCTAAGTCACACCAATTGTTAAAGCTGAGTTGGTACTTTTCTTCTTTGAACAGGATAACTTACCTCTCATGGATGATCTGATGGGCTGGATGGTATTCAAGTTGTCTGAGGGTATACGATGTGAGATCGGTATTGTTCTCGAGATCGGTAACAGAGGCAACCACCGGCGTTACCACCGATTCCACAACAGTTGGCTCAACCAGACCGCCATTTTCTGTTTCCGGTTGACCCGCCTCCAACACGCCCACGCCATCCCCACCTTCTTCTGCACTTGAATAACCAAGTTGCTGATGATGTTGCTGAAGCTGACGGACGACGATGTGTTCCGCGTTGCTCTCGTTTTTTATCACTGCAACATTTTCCTCTGCCAGCTCCGCAGCTTCCCCAACTGGCTGCCTCACACTCTGTGTTGTCTGATCCAAAGACCCCTCCACATACTCGAGCAGTACTGGAAAAAAAGTAAACAATTTAACTGGACATGTTTATCGTGTTGAATTTTGTTTTCTTTTGTTGGATGTAGGATGAATAATTGAACAGTGATGCTGGCCTCATAATAAGACACTAATAATAGTCCTGGGCCAGTATTTTTTTAATTTCTAAATGAAAAAACGAGAATTAATTTACTTAATGTTACTTTTGACCTTAAGAAATACATTTTCAATTTTTCATTCAGACAGTCGCGCTTCGCGCTCAATATTTTATTTAAAAATCATTTAAACCTCGTATTCTATAAAATGTTTGGCAGTAAGCTTGTGGATTTTTTTTATGGATCAATAACATTGTCTTATAACATTTTTTCGCATTTTGCATCGTTCGACCATAAAATATAAGATTTCTCTTAATTTTGTAATTCACAAATATTTATTATCCAAGACGTGTTTTCGGACATATGAAAAAATATTTAACAAACAATTTATAGATCTTTTACTTTTATAGATTAATATAACTTTGCCTTGCAATATTTTTTCGTCTTTTCGTATCACGAGACCGTAAAATTATTATATTTTTTATATTTAATAGCGTTTCTTATCAATAAAATCTTAGTTTAATGGCACATGGAGAATGTATTTTAATTCGGCGATATCCCTCTTTTTAATCGCAAGTTCGTGTACTATAAAAAGCCCCTGTTTATATTTTTCCACTTGTATGCGAATATTTTTTTAATGCGTATTTCGCGAATGCTATGCTTAAAATTCGCTGGAGAAAATATGTTTTTTAATAGAAATTAACGCTCTTCATGCGAAGGAGATAAACCAGTGAGCCTGACCTTTCCAATTCGATTAGGTAACGACAATAAGGTCAGCTGAATGTTAAATAGTTGTGACAAAAGTATTAAATTCAATTTTTCTGCCTCTTTTACGTAAACTAAAGATTTTTTAATCATTTATTGAGTGGATATTTTATGTTATTCATTCAAGATTGAATATTTTAAAATCAAATACTTTTCTGTACAATGTGTATTTATTTAATCTTTGATGACCTAGAGGAATAAAGAAAGAATAATTTTGTATTATTATTTTTAGTATTTTTTAAACCAAAGTTTCATGCATTCGAAACAGAATTTTCAAAGCACAATCATTTGGACCTTGAAAACCGGCGCGAAACTGGGACAATGCGTACTTAAGTGTAACATGCGAATCCGCGAATCACCTGTGGTCTTGCGTTGTTTTATCATTGCGCGATTCGCACGTGACATTTTGTACATTTTGTTTTAATGGTAAAATTTCGATTAGTCATCGGAGCGTGCGAGATTCATTCCAGTCACTTGATCAACATGAAATTCAAACAGTTGACTCACTTATTTGACTGTAAATTAAAAAATTTTGTTTTTCTGGAAATTTGAATCAAAGAAATTCTATAGTATATTGATATACGGTCAAAGAATCATTTGTTTAAATTTTTAACATCTAAAGAAATTTTTTTGTTAAATTTTTTTATTTGATTTAAAGAAATATTTCTTTAATTTTACCGGAAAATTTCTTTCAATTAAAAAAATATTTGACCTTTATATTTCTTTATATACACTTTATTCTGCACGATCTAACCCATCTTTTATGTAAATTTTTGTTACTCCTGTATACAATTTCGTGTACAGAAATTATAATTTCTGAATGAATGCAGAATAAATTTAATCTTTTTAACTTAAATTTCCATAAAAAATCTAAATTCTCACACTTCTTGTAAATCCTCACACTCCTGTAAATCTCACACTCTTGTAAATTCTTACACTTCTTTATCCTCGTCTTTATCATATAAATTTTAACGATTTAAATGATTATGAAAATTTTATCTAGCCGGTCGCGTCCGCGTTTACACAAACATTTGACAACACTTCTTCTCCTGCGAAATCGCGTGGCGCATTAATTATTGGATTAATTCTAATTAATTATTAATTCACTGGACTTGAATTTAAGTCCAATGAAGCTTATATATTATAGAGACTTGTAGTACATATTATTAGTCCATATTTTTGTTTGGGGAATTTGTTTCGGAAATTTTTTCTAACAAATCTTTGGAAAAATTCACAAAATTTACAGTAATATTCCCCAAAAGCTCTTACAAACTTTTCCTTAAGAAATCTTACCAAATTTTTAAGAAAATTCCGGAAAGTTTGCAGAAATTAGCGTCCCAACAATTTTAGGAAAAATTCCCTAAGAAATTTTTTACACTTTCAGAAACTAAAAGTTGTTTGATTATTTATCTTTTGCAAAAGTGCTTACAGCTTACAAAATCCATTTAAGACTTTTTAAAAATATGATGTACACATCAGCGAGAGCTAAAGTAACTCGTCTTATTTTACTTATGGTTGTCCTGGCATCGGTTGACCCTCGACGATTAAAAATAATGTTTTTATCTCTGAGGGAGCAGCAACTCGAGATCTCCCTCAATAAACTGAGACAGAAACTCACATATACATAGAAATATTCATAAATTGTTTCCTTCTCTCTTTTTCTCACTGCTTATTGCTCATTTCTTTATCCTTTTCACATTGAAAGTTTCTCTCTTGTACATATTTACTCTACACACATAAATGCGTTCATCTGTCTGCTTATGTGCACGTCAACCACCAGCAGGCAAGGAAAGATAAGGAACCGCTGTTATTTTTGTACTATACCGGATAGCAACAGTCTCTTCGGGATTTGAGGATGCGCGATTTTTGTTTAATTTTTTCGAGTGCTGATCATGTGCGAATTGTAAATAAAAATTCTCAAATTGCAACCGGATGCAGGTTGACAATTCTTCACGACACAGAAGATGTTTATTTGTAATATGATAGTGATCATCTAGACGCAACAGCCTCGGGCTTCTTCTCTCGTTTTAAAAAAGTTGGTCCTATCAGATTATCAAACAAATAAAAATTATTAATTTCCTATCATCAAATTCAAAGTTATATGAGTATAATACTCCTCAACTCTTACAAAACTAATAATAGATCGATTCCTCCTCCATAATTAATGCATCTGATGTATGATGTCTGATCTGCTTTTCCTCATTTTGATTCCCTTGTTTCAGTACTTTATTTCTGAGATAAGGCGGAGTCTTCGGTAGCCGACGAAGACTTTGGAGTCGATGAACGAGCGAAAGAGGTTTTGTACGTCGAGGGCAGAGGTTACTCTTATCTCTCTGGACTCACAAAAACACTCTGTCATTCGCAATGACCAAGTGGCAATATCGATGGGACTTATGTCTACAGATTTTCAGAGATTCAATAGACTTCTTTATCTCGAACTGTCTCTTCTCTTATCTCAAGATATTTATCCTTGAAAAGAAGCAAAAAAAACTTCAACTCGAACTCTGGCCTTTCCGCTCGCCTTTCCCAGATCATATTTTTGAGGAATAATTTTTTTTTTTCGGCCACCGAATCTTTATCACGTGTGGAAAAAAATTATTTACAGGAATATTTACTACTGAAAAGATAAGAATATTACAAGAGAAAATATTAATTATAAAAGTAAAAAGAGGATTGATTCTTTACTATTTTTTACTATTTACAAAATAAGTGTCTAAAAATATTTTCTTATTACAAAAAAGTCATTTTTCAAATCGCAAAGCAGTTAAGAACAGAACAAGCATTATATAGAAAGGTTGGGTCAGGTATGGGTGAGTTCGGCCTGTTTCTGATAAGAAGGAGGCCAGGTGTTTCTATCCACATAAACGTACACGTCGTCGACGAGGACGACGAAGCTTTTACGTGACCTCACGTCGTTTGTGACACATAATTTACAGTGGCAAGAAATCATGACCGGAAATTTTGTATAACATTTATTCAGGCTTTTACAATTTATTTCAGTCAGTTTATTGAATGATCAAAAATGTAAAAAATTCAAATTAATAATTATAAGAATTACCTGAACAGAGCTGTGTCTTGATCATCTGATCAAATATACAAATTTTTATCCTAATGATATCATTCATCAGGCCACACAATTGTTTCAATCCAATCGAGATAAAACGAAACTCGAGTGTAGACTCCTGGCCATTTAGGAGTAGCACACAATAATCCAAAACTCGTAATTCCAACGACATCATACAGACACTTTGAGGCATCATAATTCTGAAGAGGGCCTCCAGAATCTCCTTTGCAAGAATCCTTTATCCATCCTCCACTAGGATCTCCGGCACACATCATGCTCGGAGCAATACCGTGTGGAACCACTTTCACATTTTTATACATCGTAGAACAATTAATATTACTAATTACATCCAAAAGAGCTTTTAATAAAACTGTACTAAATTCTCCCGAGTAGTAAGGAGAACCCCACCCTGTAACAACAACTTTTTTCGGGATTAATTGGCGACCTTTCGGAACATGAAGACAAGCAGGCTTAATAAATCGTCCAAACTTAACTGGATTTTCCAACTCGATCAAAGCAATATCTGAATAAGTTTTAGGCGCATCATAATCCGGATGTCTTATTACACTTTTTACACTCAATATCTCTCCTGACGAGTTGTCATTCAAATTACTTGTCCCAAGGTGCACAATGTCTGGATTACCAAAATTTCCATGAGTACAGTGGGCAGCAGTCAATATCCATTTTTCTGATATCAAAGTTCCAGCACAGAAGTACTTTATTTTTCTCTTTAGCTTCTTCCAACCCAAAGCTACCATGTGAGGAAATTCACCTTCTATTGTCTCTTCACCGCCTGTGATGCGATAACTCGATGTTGGTATGTCACACTTAATTGTATTTGGAATTTTGATTGGTTTGAATTCCGCTGCTGGTAGTACCCATATTGATTCACTCAGCATGTCTGAATATTCCTCACACTTTACCTCACTTTTTCTTCTTTTTCTAAAATCTCTTTGTTGCACCTTGGACGAGTGGAAACTGATCACTTCAACTAACTGGTTGTATATTAAAATTATTAGCAGTAAGTTCATTTTAACGCAAAGTTTTGGAAAAGGCTTGCTTTGATGTCGCAAACCGACGCCAACTATTCTTGATTTTAATCTACTCAACCATGAAATGTTCAGTACTGAGAGTAAACAACCTTTCCTAGACCGGAAAACCAATCACAGATCAGCTTTAAGAGGAGACTAAGTTTTCCACCATTCCAGGTAGGATAATTACCTTGCATTGAATTTTCTTCGTCTAGAGTTGGAAGAAGTGAAATAATATCTTTTTATCCTATGTAGATCTGACTATAGCATTAACATTCATATAAAGTTCGAATTTTTGAAGATTTCCTGAGGTATATAAAGTGATACAATAAATTATATAGATATGTATAATAGTCGAATGGCAAGTTGTGGATGTTGTTTATAGTTGATAAGGTGATAGGGTGTAGCCTTATGGATAGGAATAAGCGCCAGGGTGTCTGCTCGAAGCATTGAATTCAGTCGGCAGATTAGGCTACTATGCCACTCTTAAAAGCCGATAGAAAGCCATAATCGCGGTGAACACACGAGAGCTCGTACTACGAGTCAACGAGTGCAAATTACAGCAAATGCTTTGGTAAATGGTAGCCACAGAGTAGAAATAGAGATAGTACAATCATACAACTCATTCATCCCACCGCACAAGAAGATAGGCTAATCTGCAACTATTTGCTTGCATTACTGACATTTTTTCTCTCACTGTCTGTCTATGTCTGTCTGACTCTCATATCAACTATCGAGTGCGATTTTCCACCTCGCCGTATTTCGCACGCAATACGATTTATAATAACTATAATCTAAGCGCCAAAATATTGGGTGACTTCCAGTCTCTCGAACCGATGATAAAGTGTTTATTATATTGTATAAGAGAATTTACATTTTTAGTTTTAATTTCCTTCCCACATTTCCCTTTGGGAAATTCTGAGAAATTTCTACTATCCATTGATTAAATGTTTGACCCTCAACATAAATTGAAATAAGTTTGAGACTTCCCAAAAAAAGTCTTGGAAAAATAATCGTTAATAATGAATTATATTATTTTAGCACTTTATTCTATATGTGTAATAATTATTTACTGGTCATAACTTTTTAAATAATTTCTGTACAGTAAAGATAGTTTGTAGTAAAGACATCTGCTCTTGTCTTGCACGTGGGGATAAAACTGGATGAACAATGAATTTTATAGTGGTTAGAAAATTGTGTTTGAGAAGCTCAGTTTTAGTTTCCTGTTCCTTCTGCCTGTTCTGTGGAACGGAACAATCTGCGTACAACCATAAAATGAGTAAATACCCTTGAGAGGACCCTCACGCTTGTTTGCGGCTTAGGGTCTGGCCCTTCTAAAGGCCCGATTTCATATATGAGGGCGGCGATCACACATGCAGAGAATTTTCTCAAGAAATTTATTGTTAGTTCTCTTGTATTCACAAATAATCTTGAATTATAATTCACTCATGTTTCTCACTTCAAATTTTCACTAGGGATTTCGTACGGAATATTTAAAGAATGAAAATTAATTATAATATTGAGGTTGCGTGTATTTTTAGATATTAAGGGTATGTAATACTTTACCATAAGAGCAAATTAGTTATACCAATTATATATTCATAATAATAAATATTTTTAGTAAATAAGAGTCAATAAACCTTCGTTTCATGTAGACGAAGGTTTATTGACTCTTATTAGCTAAAAATATTTATTATTATGAATGTATAATTGGTATAACTAATTTGCTCTTATAGTAAAGTATCACATGCCCTTAATAAAAGAAATGCGAGCTTTCTAATTTGATATCAAATATAATATATTCTATAAAAGTCTATTTTAATCTGTATTATCTATAAGTTATCAATTATTCAAATGATATCAATAAGCTACCTCTGAGAACTTTTCTTAATTCCGTCATTGGTTTTAGCAAACCTGCCACGTTTCTTATGGTAGTTAGGGACTGATAAGCGCGATAGTAATGATAAGGTGATACGAAACGGCACGCGTCCGCGATACGGACCTTACAGCTCGTGTAAAAGATGATTCTGCATCCTTACTATATCCGCATATTAAATTTGAATAAAAAATTCAACGTTATTATAAAGAAATACGAAAATGTTAAAATAGAATGTCAGATATCATAAATTCAAATAAGGTGCAAACAATTATATGAAAATAACTAATATCTAAATTAAACATATTATTTCGTTTACAATTTGATAAAATGTAAAACCTACTGTACATAGTCGCTAATAACCACTGTAGTTTATGCGACTTTAATTCATAAATAAAATAACCTTCGTTTAATAAAAAAAATGATGTAAATGCTGCACTGAAGATTGAAATTAAAACTTTAAAAATTCCATGTTGGGAAATTAATTGTGATAAAATTCACGCAGTTATTTTTACGTGCCTTGCACCTTTTGCAATTTATTGTTCTTGAAGCATTCCTTAGCAATCGTTACTGTCGCGAATGCAAAAGGTGATCTCGTTCCTTGGCATGCGATAAGACGACTTTGTGAGAGCGCACGTGAGAGTAGCACTGCCTTAATTCATGCACGTGTGCAAAATATTGCGTGCCGCTACATTCGCGATTAATTGATTAATGTAAAGAGAATTTCTACTTCATATAACTTCTCACTCCACAATGCAGTCATATTTTATGATGTTATTTGAAATATATTCAATTAAAATTCACAGCATAACATTTTTTTATAGAAATTGGCTTAATGCGACAAGTATTTAACACAAAAGCGGTAAAAATATATATATTTATATATAAGTATATATTATATCTTATTTTGAGTTTAAAAAATCATTTTTTTAATCAGTCATGGATTTTTACTTAATCTTTTTTTACTTCCTCCAATACTGATTCATCTGCAGAGTAACATATCATTACTACTTTTTATGTCCACATTTAATATTTTTGTCATAATTTTGGGCGATATTTTAGAATCGAAAAATATGTGTGAAGAAAAATGAGTAACGTTAATGTTAAAGGAGACTAAATTTGAATGTACTGTTGCAGTAAGAATTGAAGATTGAATAAATAAAATGAGTAATTTCCAGTGTTCTTAGGGAACAAAGACAAGGGGAATTGATGGGTGATCGAACGTTTGTTCTCTTCAGCTCATCGGAAAAAAATAAAATGAAAAGGCAAGACGAGTGGAAATTTTGTGACGTCAAGCAGTTTGGAAGAGGCAAACCAACCAAGAATCTTTATGCCGCCCCAGCTCGCTGACCCAATACGAACTTTGAACCGGACCGACTCATTCTCTCTTCGTCTTTAAATCATACGTGGCAATATCAACTGTCTATAATTATCACGATTTCCATCAGATATTAAATATTATCAAGAAAGTTCGATAAATTAATAAAAATCCATCAAAAACCATCAACACAATATTAAAAGTCATATTTTATAAGTAAAACATTTACACAACACAACATTTACAAATTACAAGAGTCAAAAGAAATGTAAAATCTTAAAAAATTTTAAAGGAGATCAAACATTCAAAATCGTTACACTGTTTCAGAAAAGACAAAAACATTTAAAAAATATTATTTATTGCTCCTTAGAAAAGAGGACCAGATTTTATGATAAGAATCGAGTGCCTCGTAAAGTTGCTTTTTGAACTCTCCATTTCAACTTTGTTTCCCAAGAACGATAATTAAATAAAGTACTTTGACTACTATGTATAGATAATTGTTCATTGAAGATATTATATTGCAGTTTAAAATACTTTTTAAGAATAAGTGGGTAATAAAAAAGTCGTTAACTCTAAGCAAAGTCTAAGAAAGTTAGTAAACTAAACCCTCGAATTTGGGACTCTCTGTAATTCCTCGAAATGTGATTTTGATGAGGAACTTCCAGACTCTCATAAGACTGACCTTTCCCATGTGGGGTTGCAGTTGGAGTTTTAACTAAGAGATTAGAAAAAAAATATTGTGAAATGATTTGGTTTTTTTGTTGTGATAAAATCCAATGATAATCACTTTTTTTTGCTCTTAAAAAGTTTCTTTTTATAAACATTTCTACATTATCGGAAAATAAAAAAGCTAATAGAAAGTTTCAATAATTCGACAAATTTTTCGAATGTAAAATCTTATCGATTCCGAATTAAGATTTAGGAATTAAAAGTTGTTAAAAAGAATGCAAAAATCTAAAATCTCTTAATTAGAAAAAATGTGAATATTATTAATTTGGAAGTATCCACAATCAGTATAGTTTAGGATCGATATTCAAGAAGTTAATTCGTTTCGATTACAGAAAAGCTCCTCGGAGGGAGGGTCAGTAACCCCTATTTATCACAACTTACGATTCTTTGTCTCTCTCAATCTTTTCCTTTTCTAGCTCTTACTCTCTTTATTTCTCTCTCCTCCTATTATCTTCGCGTGAGTTACAAACAAATCTCAAGAATACAATTTTACACAGCCACACACACACACACACATCCTCTCTTTGCATAATTCAATTTAATTTCATTAAGGGTGTTGGAGCCAAGTTCTAATCTAAAAATTCGATTTCTTCAATTTACTCAACAAATATTAAATTTGGAATTTTTTCCCTCAGTAGAATTAATCAACTTTTAACTAGAATTATGCGTACAGAGCGAAAAAATATTTAATTCAAATAGTTTTTAAGTAAAATGAAAATATTTAATTTTGGAGTTCGATTTGGAATTCTTCGTTTTATGCAAAAAGTATGGAAACTAAATATTTTTTCGCTCTGCATGCAGTCTTATATTTGAAAAAAGATTAGCGCTACAGAGCGAAAAAATATTTATTTATAATTTTCGTTGAGAAAAATGGAGAATGGAATTTTGAGCTTAACACTTGGGTCCAACGCCCTTAAAAGCAACACATAAAATGAAAACAGAGTAGAAAGAAGCAATACTGAATTAATTATGTTTCTGTTTAAATTTATTTTGGATTTAAACTGTTAAATTATTGTCGAAATTAGATAATAATGGAAAGAGCAATCTTTTTAAGTAGACTAATAGACTTTGAGAAGGGATTCAAAATCTGGTTAGACCAAGTTGAGAATTTTTTAATGTTTGCCCTGAGGCGGTGCAAACAGGTGAAACATCAGTTCTTTTTATTCCGGCGGAAGGACAAATAAAAGGCGTTGAATATGAGGCCGCAGCAAAAACGTTAGAGTCATTAGCAAAGAAAAGGTGCTATAACCGGAAACTAACAATCACAAAGGGTGTTTGCCATTTCTATAGTTATAGTCTCTGAATATTCCCCAAATTTTCTTGAATTCTTAATATTTTCTTTGAAGTTTTGTCGCCTCTATACACATTTTTAAAATGAAGATTAACTGAGTTTAGTTAACACAATAAACATTTTTTTGACGATTAATGATAAATGAAGAGTTTTTAATATGAGATGGTTTACGCAATTCGAAAACAAAATAATTCGAATAATAATGATCTTCATAACTTACATTTTATCGCTCGACGAGCAGCACTCTATTGCATTTTGTCACGCGTCATTAAAAATGTGTCTCTCTGACCTGTACTAAGATATCGGGCCCCTCAGTTTTTTTTTCTCACTTCGTGGTCCATATAGTTTAACCAAAAAAAGAAAAACTCTATAAATCCTGATATTTTTCTATGGAAGCTGATATGTAATTTTAAACATCGATCCTTTCGACATGCCTGAGAATCTAAGAATGAAATATACGAAGTGTCAAACTTCTCTAAAAAAGAAAGGTCAAGTTTCCATTTAAAAAATGGATAGGATCTTCATTTTTCTACTAGCGATGATCAATATAATATTTGTACAAATTAAGATCATTAACTTCTTCCTCCTGACAACCATTCCATTCCAAGAAATATATTTCAACTCCCTATTTATTTTAAACACCGTTTTCAAACCAATTTTCCAAGAACTACTTTTTCCAACAACCCTTTCCCATCTTTCCGTTTAGACTCTTCCATATATATAGATATATAAATTAAATGAAAACTGCCTTCTAATTTAAAAATCCGAAGATATCACATATACTTATCACTATAAAGATAAACTTGATCACATATATTTTACATTAGCCCAATCGGACGCCTCACCACTCTACATTTTTAAAAACCCCTAACCAGATGCAAAAAGCCAAAGCAGTCGTCAAGTAATAATTAATCAGGATGATAATTCTCCCGGATACTTGAGAAAAGTGATAAATCTGGAAAATCTGCCATTATAGCTTGTCCTTTGAAAATCAGAAGCGAAGCGAGAGAAATTGGTTCGAGTGCTCTGAAGTAAAGGGACTTTTAAAAGACGATATTCGATAAGAGCAGTTTCCATATTACAAGTCGTTAATTTTTCGTCGAGAGCATGAAAGCTCGTAGATAAGGAAAACTTCGGACCCTTTGAAATACCTCTTATATGGTCCTTTAGGGGTGCGAGAATGTTATCTTGTGTCTTCTGGCTTGTTTAGTATCGGAAAGGCCGTTAATAATAATTCAGGAGTAGATGCAGTGATATTGAAATTAAATTAAATTAATGAGGGTCTCAAAGTGAGAGGTGACAATGATCAGATGCATCCTCGAATTTTTGTCTTTGGGTCCTGGAAACAGAAAAACCCTGCTGTGAGCAGTTCAGCACACATGTGTCTCATCCTACGCCACGCTGTCTGTCTTACGTTGTTTCACGCTTGACACTGGATGAGACTTTTCACGAAAATGTCCACTGGAGAAATCAACTGATCCTGACGGAGTGGCAGTAATCCAAAAGCTTGACGGCTAAAAAGTTTTTCACTGCATTTCTCATGTCTTACATGTCATTTTTCAACACTTTAGAGCGTCAATGTTGTCGAAATTTGAAACTAAGGAAGCTACTGAGAATTGGTTGTTTTCCGCTGATTCTCAGTGTGTGGCTTTTCTTTAAACAATCAATACAGACTTTAGGTCCCTTTTTAGTACTGTGCTTTCGAGAATTTTTTTGAGTTCATCATATGTTACCTCATTGCAAAAAAAGGGTTTAAAAACTTTTTAATAGTTTCCAACTTCAAAACAAAAAGGCGGTGTTTCTTCATTTTCTGCCTAAATCTTAAACGATCCGTTTGTCGATAATTTGTAAGTCGTTATATTAAACTCGAAATGGGACTTAAAAGGCGGCGAAAGAGAGCATTGGGGAAAAATGGGCAGTAAATCAGTCCTTTAGAATCCGAAGGGTCGTAAGTGGTACACCGCATATATATATATAAAGCACACATATAGTACCTAGTAGGAAAATTTACTCGGTATATGTTTTTTTTTTGTAAAGGTTGAAACTGGGTGGGACACTTATTAGTTCGACTTAATATTATTTGATGTCACTATATCGTTTTTGTTGACCGCCGCGGTGCTTAATACGAATCGGTATGTAATTCGGAAAGGAGGGAAATTTATGATCGTTTTTGATCCTGAATATTCCTAATTCGTTTCATCACGACAACTTGCATCGTGAGAAGTTTCTCACCACAAGCGAGGGGAAAGATGATTATATAGAAATATAAATGCGTTTAATTATGAAAGCAGATTAATAGGACAAAAAGTGTATTTTTTATATCAAGGGATATATTTAAAACATTCTTCTTCTTCTATTATTCTTAATATTCTTAATTGAAATAATAAATACGTCTAAATCCGACACAAAAACCGTCTGGAGACGAATTACAAACTTTCGAACGTGTTCACAGCATCGGTACTGAAAATCTGTTTGTCTCTGTTAGAAGGGATAATCTGCGGGAAATTTCCTCATTATACGACCAGTTGTGCAGTTTTTGAATAGAGAAGATCCCAGAAAGCCAGAGTTTCCGAGTGTCCTCTGCGGGGGTGCATTTAAAGTCAGTTTAAAGTTTCCAAAATATACATACAATATACGTTAACCCTATCCAGGCGGCAAAATCCCTTGAAAGTCACTCTTGACTTTTGAAGGACCTAAGACCCGACACTCAAAACCTGGCCGGTACTTGACGCTTCGCTATTATTTTTGTGGTCTTCGAGGGCAAATATAACGAAGACACCAGTAAGTCTGACCATGGAAACAAATATCAACCCAAAAATGAGAGTAACCGGAGCACGACCGGCAAAGTTTTCAAGCTTTCCCCATAAACAAGGGTCTGTTTATATATATATTGTATATGTTTTGGAGATAACACTTTAAGAACTGGAGGAAAACTTGGTACTGCAATCATAACACGATGAAGTGCGAAGAATCGCACCAGGGGTCAAATTTCATTATTTAGTTATTGTAATAAAAAAACTGGCATATTTTTTCTGCAGATCTTACAGAATTTTTATGCCTGTTATAAAATGAAGTGGAAAATTTTTCTTGAGAACTACAGTCCTAAAATTTAATTAAAAATTGTTGTCATTTGATACGAGTAATTTAGTCTGAGCCAAGCGGTGGTCTAAAGATCGTGAACCCTATCGTGTATACGAAACATGCGACGTAGGAATGTTTGCACTGTTCGCAGGGCGTCGGTACTGTTGGATTGCTAGCAGCTATTACGTCACATCCTGCGTGGGCGGACATCCGGTCTTGTTGCCGGACTCCTGGGCCAGAGTGATAAGAAAATCTGCCTTTATTAAAATAATTTTTTTTTTAAATAATGGTATATTCTCTTATCCTGAAATTCGCTTCTGAAAGAATGCTTCTCCCATAATGTTTTCTACAAAAAGTATAATATAAAAGTCATTCAGAAATATAAGACTAATATTTCAATCAAATATTATAATTTGACCGAATTCTAATCCAGAGAAGTATGTAGTTTATTTATTTAAAGAAAAATCCGGAGATTTCAAAAAAATTTCAGAAATTGCAGACAGACAATAATTTCCTCAGATCTGAAGAATAATCCCCAGACTTGCCAGCACTGTCCCCAGTTCGCAAAGTATTGACGTGAAACAGTAAAAAATGTTATCGCCACCTGATTAGCATTTTGCTCATATAATTAAACGGGTCTGACCGCTACTTTATTTTACATACACATTTTTACAGATTTGTGGAAAAAAAATGTATAATTAAGAACCATTTATCTTAAAGTACCGTTTCTTTCCATCATTAATCCTGTTTTTGAATAACAATAAGGTAGAAAGTAAGATAAAAGGAGCGTAAATAAATAAAATTCATAAAATGAATCACTTCTTTAAATCACTTATTCCCAAACTCAGTGGGAAAGCCGAAAAAGGGAATTATTGAGTTCTCGCTTCCGAAGCCTGTGGGTGATCTTAAGAGCACATCTTTTATAAGCTTTCGCAAATATTTGTTCCATTATGGTTTTACGATAGTCTTGTAAAATGCTATTCTTATTTTTTTTTTTTTTGTAAATCCACCACAGAAATGTGTACAATATTTCTAAAACAATATAGAGCAAAATACCGCAAATTGATGTTTTCTGAAGATTCTATAAGCTATTCTTGCGGTTGGATTTTACGTAATACTTAGCTAGGTTACTAATTCCTGATTAGCCATAAGCCGAAAAATACTCACCGCAAGAAAGGGAAAAATGTAAACTCAGTCTTTGGAAAAACCCATACATTTTAATATTTAGAAACATCAGTAGAATAAAGTATGAAATACCGAATGTCATTAGATTGTTAGATTTCCACTCTAATACCATTTTCATGTGATTATTATCTGTTTCAGAAAACACTCTCCCTTGGAGTGTAAATCCTCCAAAAAATATATTTCGTTTCACGAATATTCTCGTCAGAAAGGAAAAAAAGATAAAGAGCCAAGAGGAAAATAAAGAAAAAGAATGAAAAATGATTTGAAATCATTATGAAAGTTCCTAAAGGAAGTCACAGATGGCATAAGCTCATAGAACAGTAGAGTGGCTGTAAATTGCAAATACATATATGAAGTACGCATTGCAAAAATGATGTGTGCGTCCTTCGTGCGCGTATTTGCATTCAAATCATTTTTATTAATAAAAGTATCTTTTTTGTGGTACAACATAGTTACGTAACATATATGAGCGAGTCCACATTAAATGGTATAATTCCTCATAATTTGTATTAAAACAAATTTTCGTAATAAAATTTTAAAAAATTGCGTAAAATAAACGAAATTACCCACTTTAAATGGATATTCAATGCTCTAATAAATTTTCAATAAAAGTTCAGCCATTAACTATATTTTAATGCAGAATACGCCACCCGTTACGTCCCTGTGTTACATGCGGAACAATTATAAGTCGCGACGTTTCCTTATGGAACCCATAAAATATCGCAGGGCAGATTGTTATTTAAATTCCTCGCACTTTTCTCAGTCCAACTCCCTCATTCATTGTACACCTTCCACTAGTGGTTCTCAATTAAATAAAAAAGTACAAATGCCGTTTCTTAATTCTTTCTTGTTTCTTTAGAAAATTTTGAGGGCATGTGGTAATTACCATAAGAACAAATTTAGTTTCGCCAACTTTATACTCGTGATAATAAATATTTTTTGCTAAAACTAAGCCATTTACCTCCATCTTTACGAAACGGATGTAAATGGCCTAGTGTTAGCAAAAATATTTATTATTACGAGTGTAAAGTTGACGAAACTAAATTTGTATTCAAGATGGCCAAATTTGAATAGGTTTTCTTGTCTTGACTCGAAGCTACATTAGGAATGTAAAGTCCGTTAAATCGATGTAAAGGATTCGTATAATGTGTTTTGACAGGCCATGCATGTCTGGCAGTTGTGGTTGAGAGATAATGACGATCATAGGGAGGCGTTTCAGGGGCGGATTTGTTCCTAAGGGACTGCTGCACGTCTCAATTCCTATATTCCGAGCCACCAGACGTTTCCAAATTCAGAGGGAGTGAAGTATAGAAACCATATTTGTGAAGAGATAATGAAAGAAAGTAACGTACTTCTGACTACTCAAATCAGTTAAATTTCATGTATAATCGGTATAACACATTAAAAGATATGAAGGAAAGAAATTAAACATATTTGAAAGTGTTTAAAAGATTTCTTAAGATTTCATATATTTTCATGTACATTATTTTTAAAGATTGTTTAAATCCTCGATATTTTCAAACTGACACCTGAAGAGATAATTGGAAATTGGCTTATCATTCTAGTAAATACTTCACTCGAAATAGAGATTAGAACTGTCGTCCGTTATTTGCGTTAATTTCAAATTTAGTTACGAAATCACTCTGAATTTTTAAATTGTACTCATATTAATACTTTATTTATTTAATACTGATTTTTTGTTCAGGCAGGGTTTATTTCCTTCACTACTTGATCATATGAACCACTTAAAAGGCAGCGAGGGGTTAAGGAAGGTGCCCCTCATATCTCGGTACGCCACTTACCGAAAGAAACAAGTATAGATGCCAAGCCTTGTTTTCAAATAGTTTGCTCGACTCTAATCGATCAGTGCCATGCCTCTGGAAAACAGCTTCTCAGAATGCACATTTGTCATCGGGACACTTACGCCCTTAATTCGTGGGTGGAACCGTCTAATTCCCAAAAGCTTTCCCAATTTGCATGCTATTGTGCACCGGAACAAGTCAATTTGCTTGTGAAAATATTTTCCAAAAATCATTATTCATTATTTGAAGCTGTGTAAACACATCAGTGATTTTAATTATCACTGTTCATTTTCAAAATCTATAGGGAAAGATTAGACAACAGTGGCAATCTTGCGATTCTTTACGATACAAAAATAATTTTCAATTTTACGTATTATTCAGTTTATGACTCATTTTTTTCTTGCAATTCAGGTTAAGCGTTTTCAGGGCAGGCCTCCTGCAAAGCTCTATTTGCATGCATCGCCAAAGCCAGCTTTAAATAACTGGGGCGACGTTCACCGGTTTGTTGAAGTGATAACACCCGCATGTAGGGGACCTGAGCGGGCAAACTATTTAGCAGGCAGGTCTGCCAACACACGCGGCCTACCTATAGCCGACGAAACTCGTCGCAACGTTTCCGATACACCTCTGGGAAAATAACAGCCTTTTCTTTCTTATCAGTGCAAGCAACCCACGACTGGACTTTAAGCGGGTTGCTCAGCTGTCTCTCAAACTGTAGGTAACATAGTTTGAACAATATGTGGAATTTAAAAAACAAGAACGAACGCGCGCTCCGCGCGCGTATTTTCGTTCTTTTTCGATATTATATAATTTATTATATTTCATCTCTCTAATCTCTTAAAATCTATGTTAAACTTCATGAAAATCTCTCAAATTTCCAAGAAACCTTTGAAAACCTGTGAAATTGCTTAAAATTCGTGAAAATCTCTTAAAATTTTCAGAAACTTCTTGAGATTCTTTTAAATTCAATGATAACAATGCAAATCCCTTTTGTATCCTTTAAAATCCATCAAAAGTATTAGAAATATCTTCAAATTTCATGAAATCTTTAAAAATTCCAGAAACATTTTCAAACTCATAAATCTTCTAAATCCACTTTAAAATTCATGAAAATCTCGAAAAATTCCTAGAAACCGTTTGAAATTCCATGACAAACTTTAAAATCTCTTAAAATTCCCCAAAAAATTCTTGAAATTTTCCGGTAACATTTAAAATCTCTATATCTTTTTATCCCTTAAAAATTACATAGAAATCTTATCAAATTCCATGAAATCCTTTAAAATTCTCACAAAATCATTTAAATATCAGAAAAATCTCTGAAAATTGCTTAAAATTATTAGAAATCTCATAAAATTCCTTAAAATTTCAGGATAATATTTCAAATTCCTTAAAACCTCATAAAACTCTTACAAAGCTTTTAAAATCCCTTAAAATTTCACAAAATATCCTAAAATTGCCATATCCTTCCAAATTGTCTCACTTACTCTCATAGAACGTGACATCACTGACTTCAGAGTAAGTGAGACAATTTGGAAGGACATGGCAACCCTAATTTAATATCCTTAAAATCTCTTGAATTTCGTAAAAATCACTTAAAAATCGTTAAAAATGCACATAAAAACCTTCAAAATCATTAATCTCTTGAAATCCATGTTAAAATTATTGAAAATCTCTAAAAATTTGTAGCAACTTCTGGAAATTTCTCAACTTTTAAAATCTTTTAAAACCTTTAAAGATTTCATCAAATTCCATGAAATCCTTAAGAATGTTACAAAATCTTTTATAAATTAGAAATATTTTTTGTAAACCCTTAAAATTTGACAAAAACCTTAGAAATCTTTGTAAATTCTACAAAATCTTTTGAAATTACTCAATAAAATTCCCTATAAAGTTTTAAATTCCTTATTTAAATCCCACAAAATACATATTTTAAAAGTTATAAAAGTACCTTGAAGTCCGATTAAAATCTGATTAAAGTCATGAAAAATTCTAAAAATTTCCAGAAACTTCTTGAAATTCTTTAAAATTCTACGGTAACATTTAAAATTCCATTATCTCCCATGAAATCTTTAAAAATTCCATAAAATTTCCTCAAAATTCCTAGATTTTCAATGCATTTCGAGTTTAGACTCGTGACAAAATGATTATTAACAATCTTTAAATTTTATGAAAAAAAGTGTACATATATATTTTCCGACCGGTTAATTTCGTCAATTATAATTATAATTATTAAATAAACTGTTAATTAATTATTAATTTAATTGTGAAAAAATTATGATTAACGAAACAAAATTTAAATAAGCGCGCGAACCGGTCGATTGTCGAAAAGCACTATCGATACTTACGCGACAACGAATCAGAATGCCGGAAAAGGGCGTTAGGTTTTTTCGACTTCGACCTCATCATCTTTTTATAATAGGATAACTATATTGGGAATATCTTTTCTCTCTTAGAAAATAATAAAATAGATCGGATAGACGCTGTACCATATCGCAGAATAAATCGAGACAGTTTCTATTTTTCATCATGAGAATAAAAAACAATAGACTTTTTTGTTTATATTTGTTCTATTGATGATAGGCCAGAATAGTAATTCTCACGTACAGAATTATTTATGAAATGAAAAAGTAGCTGAATAATCAGGAAGTAAATGTAAGAAGAAGAATGAGAGGAATTGGAAAGAATTTAAAAGAAATTTTTCGCATGCCTAGATTTCTTATCGAACTTGCTGATTAGTTCGTCACCATCTGACGTCATTATCATCAACATACTGAAAATCCCATTGGTCAATGCAAAAGAGAAGGGATGCAACGACGACAAGGTTTATCTCCACGTCCTTGGCTAATCTCTGCAGAGATTACCCTATCAACAGAAGTTACTCTATACTCTTATAGTACGTGCTTTTATCACGAAGATCCATTGCATCCACACTTAATCTTTCATAGCTCCAGTTGTGCCATTTTCTTCTCCAAAATCAATAACAAAAATATCAATAAATAGCAATCAATAGCATTAACCCTTTGTTACATTTTCAGCAATACAATTATGACAACCTTACGTTTAATGAAAGTGAATAATTTCAATAAAAATAAAATAAAAATTTGTACTTCATAGGATTATGTATTTATTTATGAGATTAAAAATCAAGCAAGAACAAATCTTGATGTCCTTATGTACTTTAATAGTACTTCGGTACCGCACTGACATAACGTGAGGTGGTAGCAGCACTCGGTTTGCTTGGTTATTTGCTTGCCTGTATAGAACCGTAAATGCGTTGTGTAGTGCTATCACGCAACGACCAAGCGATAACTTATCTGAACTAGTTGCATAACAGTGACTCTCAACCTAGACATGAAATCGAGTTCACCTCATTAAAATAATAATAACGTTGAGAACACTACTCCACTATGTCAACCATTTTTATACTTCATTTATATATTTATCCTTGCTTCGTATATTCTATTTCGAACATTAGACGATAGTTAAACAGAAAAAAAGTCTAGTTTTTGTTTCGATCTGAAAGCAAGCCCGAAACAGAAATGAATGATCTTGTTTTAAGATTGAAGATGGGTTTAAATCTAGCATTAAGTCTAAAGACGGACTTTATTTAACGGAGGTAAATGGCCTAGTTTTAAGAAAATATATGCATTATTGCGGGCGTAAAGTTAGGGAACCTAAATTTGCTTTTAAGCCCTTAAATTATGGTGAAACAAAAACAAGATGAAACAAAAACAAGCTGTAACAGAAACTAGACTTTTTTTCTGTGTATTGAGAAAATCGTAACTTTGTAATAAAATTGTAGCATAAAAATTCTCTGGAATAATCTTACGGTGTTCATTTCTATCCATTTAACTCAATCAGACAGATTTGGATAAAGAACTAGGATTCAAAAATATAAAGATAATTGTAGATTGGAAAAGAAATAAAAAAAGATTGACGTTAATAAATTGGCGATATCAAAGCTTTAAAAATTCGAAAATCCTCCGATGAAAGGAATCTGAAAGAAGATATGGGCGGTGAAAAGTAGATCTGAGGTTTTTAAGAATCATGATTTAGCATATTGGAATTATTTTGTTACGTACACCGAATAGCAGACCACCGGACGCATATATGACTAAACGATAAAAAAATAAAACAAACCCTTACACATTAACTATATATACTGCGACTCGCTACAATACATATATAGATTAATGTAAAAGTGTGTGCAAACGTTCATTCGTAAAATGCGAATGTATACGTACAGGGAAGGGTGTCGAGTATCAGAAGCTCTCGGACTTATCTTCGGAGATAAGACTCGGGCATTCATATACGAGTTTCATTAACGGGTGTCGTCACACACTATTCAATACGAGTGCCGCTATATCATATGCACCTCAGTTAAAAAGGTGAATACACTAAAAATTAGCATGCCTAGAATATGTTGTGTCACTAAGTCCTGATTAGATTTACAGATATTTTTTGTAAATGGTATATAATATAGATAAAAAGGTTCGCTATTATATTTAAATAATTTCTCGCAAACCTAGTTTCATATTTATCTTATTTTAATCTTATTATCTGGATTTTTGTCAATCCAGTCTAATTAAAAACTTGATGCCCGCCTGCATCACAATTTTCAAATGCTATCGATAATGCTGCTTTGTATCACTGTAATTTTATATCTATAATACAGTACATCAGTGACTCGCGTTACCGTGAATGCATTGTAATGCCGTAAATAATTGCAATTTATCACATATGATACAAAGTATACTGTAAATTCACTTTACAATATAACGTATAACGTGATTGTCATTTTGCATTACTTACATCCTAAAACTGTGCAGGTAAATCCCAAACATTTCAACAGACGATAACACACAATGACAATAACAGTAATAATAACGGAAGAGAGGTGACTTCTATTAATAAACTTGATTTTTTTTGTTTGATTGTGCTTTAAATTCTTTAATTCTTTATGTTTTCAACTGAGAATGTCTCGTATGTTCCGCAAACGTGCCGGGAGGCGAATTCAGTGTAAAGCTCAGCAATTCCGGACATTACTGTCTCTATACTCTAATATATAACATATTTAGGTACAACGGTATCGGTCTTGAGATAAGTCCTATCGCAAGGTACTGCGATAGAACCACCCACCATTTTGCAATGTATGCTGTATATAATAGAACCAAGTGCATGTGCCAGATATCGTTGACGGCAGTGTTGGTGCATTATTATCACTCGGTATTTCATGAAATCAGTCGCCGCAAGAGCTGCCTTCAGCACAGTGTACGATTGGCATGCGTTAAAAGAACCTTTCCACCGGAGAGCGTGTTCAAAAAATTAAAAAAAATCGTTTAAATCACCGGAAAAGGAATTCCTCTTCCGACTGTATCCGCGAAATTATACCGTCACTGGAGAGTCCGCGTTCAAATCATATACGGATATTTTCTCTCATTCGCAATGTGACAATTTTCAGGTATAAAATTAAGTGACATCTTCTGTGAAATTGAATTTATATAAATATAAATTAGAAACTGTGCTGTGGTTATTGTTTTAAGGCCACCCAGTACATTGTGGTGATGTGTTTTACTAACAACGAGCCAGAGAATGTTTTGTACTTTTGTGCCTTCTGTAAAGAGTTGTTTCAGGAAACTCGAAAACAAAAGCGACGGGTCAGCTAACCAAATGACGTAATAAAAATTTAACGTTTTCTACCTTCTCTTCGAACTTGGAAAAATGCGTGACTGGAAAATATTTTTATGCCAAGAAATGTTCCTATTCTTCTGTTTTAAAATCAGTGTTTTGTAATAAACATATTTACTAGAGATTAAATACATCCGCAACTTTATAGTGGATTGGAAGCTTCGTAGAATTATTTGTTGAAACTGTTATGAACATAGTGTTATTATTTATATGTAATATTAATATTGCTTGAGTTATGACACATGTGGTTCATTTTTTGAAACAAGTTTGCGACTTCCAATTAAATACATATATCGCATTACCTAATTATTCAGCAGTTAGCTATTGGAGGTCACGCCAATTTTTTCCTCTGACACTAAAGAGTGAATTCTGCGTTACACAACTATATAAGTACATAACCGGCATACAAAACTTCACTAATTGCACATTCAAGCTTTTAAAAAGCGGAAAACTCGTTTTAGTAAAACAAGTAAAACAATTCTAAACCAAATAGGAAGGTGTAATTTATAATTGAAATTGACTCTTGTAATTAAGATGCATTTCCTAGCACTGGTATCAATTGATTAAGTCATTATGGATTCACAGATGTGTGGAAATCAATGGCAAGAGTCATAAAACATGAAACGACAGGGCAGTGGGTAAATTTGCGTAGGTTATGCCAGACTCGACAAGCATCGTCTATAATCCATATCATTCCAATACCTGCTTTTAGAGATCTTATGCAATAATCTACGTGAAATTTACATATGGAAAATCCGACGCGATTCATTTTTTTTGCCAACTACTGCGTACGTGACTTTTGAAGATTTTCAAGAATTTTCTATTTTTTAGAATGATGAAAAATGTTATATTTTATTTTTAGTAATCATCACACTGGTTTTGAGCTAGAAGTATTACAATTTAAAGAAGTATTATAATTCAGAGAAGAGAATTG
Organism: Synergus gifuensis; assembly: GCA_904066015.1. NCBI lineage: Eukaryota > Metazoa > Arthropoda > Insecta > Hymenoptera > Cynipidae > Synergus > Synergus gifuensis. Next base: position 2,032,899 of record CAJFCO010000082.1, read on the forward strand.
TTATTTGATCTAGTTTTCATTTTTATTGAAGAATATTTTCCTGCAAAATTGGAGAGGGACTGTAGGACGACATAGATATGAAAGAAAAACTAAAATATTTTGACAGGATCCAAAGCTTTTGAGATAAGTATAGTATTCTAACGCATATTTCTACGTATCTACAGATAACTGCATTATATTTAACACTCTTGGAAGACATAAGTATATATGCAATGAGAACTGCATAAATACGCCGTAGCAATAAGAATATATATATTTCATCATCATACTTCTAAGAAATATAGAAAAACGATACAATATATAACACTATATACACTGAAAAAAAATTTACGTTGGTTCAAGTAAACACATGTACTTGGCCGATTCTACTTGAGACAAATTAATATTTCTTTACTATAAGAAAACGAATTTCTAGAATCAAGAAAATAATTCTATCAGTAATTTTACTCGGAGCAATTAAATATATGTTAGAAACAAATAAATATGTAATTATTTCTATTCAATTATTTACTTGTATGTAATACAAATAATTTATTAGATCAAATCAATATTTTCTTAAAATGAGTAAATGAAAGAATGAATTACTCCTTCTTGAATTAAATGCATGTAAATACTCGTTTCTAATTTTTTTTTACTTGATACAATATAAAAATTCTTGGTTCAAGAATATCAATATCGTTACTACGAGAAATATTTTTCTTAATTTAATCCTTAAACGATTCCTTTCGATTAAATGCGCATTTAATACAAACAGATTTTGTACTTTGATCATTCGCATACATTTTTTGCTTCAATTAGATCATATCATTCATCTTAATTCGTGTTTAGTTTTGATAGAATATAAACAATTTCTAAGTTATCTTGGTCGATAAAATTGATTTTGGATTTATCATGTCAGGTCCTGTAGGGAAGGTTGAGTCTGTGACGTCATGTTGGCTGTTGCACAGTCTAATGCGGGGCGCGGTTCGCAGTTTAAGCCATTTATCTTCATGTTAGTTCTGCTAAAATCGGAAAAATACCCCACGACAGTTGTGTACTAATATGTTTAGTGTTTACTTCGTGATTTAGCGATTTATGGTGATTGCTAGCTTCTTCGCACCAAAAATTCTCATTGCGATTTAATGAACAAATCGAATCAGGCGACTTACAAGTATATGTCGTGTGACGTGAAACGTAAAATACACACACGCTGAACTTTTTAGAAACGGCGTCATAGTTGTATAGCATCGCTGAAACTATATAATTTACGTTAAATATTGATTTAATTGAAGTGCAAAACGAGTGATATAAACAGGATTATTTATATATTGTGCAAGTTTCGTTAAGAAGAAAATCATAAGAAGATGGAGGATCTCCTGAAATTATTTGGATTAGAGGCACTCGTCGAACGCTTCAAAGGTATAAGTTAAAGAATATTTATAAAGTCGTTAAATTCAAATTCCAACTTAAAATTAAATTTTTTCATTGTATTTAACAATTATTAGAATAGGTTTAAAGGTTAGGAACTTGAAGAAACTGTGGCTCTATTAACCTCCAAAAGTTATCAGCTTTTATTTTTTATATTTCTGAACTTAATGTATCACATAGTTATAAATCTTATTTAATACCTATTTAATAATCGTATAGAGTATATGTGTTAGTACTTATACTTCAAAAATATATATTGTCGTTTCACAGATCAAAATATAACTTTGGAAACTTGTAACTATTTGGAAGAAAATTCTTTGAAAGAATTAATAGTTGACATCGGAACTCGAGCCAAATTCAAAGCTAAATGGAATGAATATGTTAAGAAAGAAAATTTCGATCAATCTGCAACGGAAAATAATAATATATATTTAGAAGAATCAAGTGGAATACAATCTACATCAGAAAATCTCGTAAGTTGGACTAAATTAATATAGAATTGAGAAAAAATTCACAAAGTTATGAGTATTATAATTTCGAAGTTGTTTTTCAAAAAAAAAAAAAAAAA
>CAJFCO010000082.1:2034973-2058667 GCA_904066015.1 Synergus gifuensis
AAAAAAAAAAAAAAAAACGGAAATTTTTACATTTTCATCAGAGAATGTATTAGATTTTGCGACTTACAATGTTAGACCCGCTTGATTTAAAATAGATCAGGTGTAAAAAAAAAAAATTCTTTAATTCTTAAAGCTTGAATTACATAAATGTCCAGTATCTTAAAAATGAATTGAATTAAATTGTACTTTTATCCAGGAACCTTTTGAATCGACACTCGAAGATGATATGAATGACAATGATAACAGAAATGTTTATATTGGCAATCGTATGCATAAGGCATTGCAGATGCCATCGATTAAACAGATTTTGAATGAATCTCGCGAAGGACGGGCCGTTATAAAATACTACTCGAAGATGAAAGACCTTAAGCCGGAACACAGGGATGTCATAGTGGATATAGGAATCACTTTCGCGTTGGACAAAACAAATGGGTTAATATAATTTTATTTAATTATTTAATTTAATTTATACATTTTTTGTATTACTATAAATATTTTTAAAATTTTAGTAGTAAATTTTCTGCAAACTAAATTTTTGAAAATTATATAATTACTCTTTTCTGTAGGTCTTTAGACAAACACGACTTTAGAAATTTCGCCTATGGTGTCGTTGAAATATTTCCAACAGAAGATGTGGAAATTTATTACGTTTCCCCAATAAAAAAAGAATGTTCAAAAGATAATCGTTCGGTACCTATGAGAGGGAAATTTCCTCATAAGTACAAGAATAAATTGCAACAGTGTGCACGCTTATTAGGTCTAAAATCGGTCAAAAACCTCCATGGAGAATTTGAGTGTACAGATGCAGGTATTATATTTATAATTACTTTGAATTTATTTGAAGAAAAAATAATTTAGAAAACGTGTTTTAATTAATCAGATTCATTTTTTAGAGGAAACTTCGCAAGATATTTTAACTAGCGTTGAATGGCTCAAAACCAACAGTGGACCCTGGGAAATGATATTAGGACATTGGAAAGTAACAACTGAATTCAGACACAAACAGTTGGAAAACGCTTTGAAAAATAAGGTAGAAGACGTGTATAACGAGTGGTCAGTACTACAGCACCCTAGAGCGTATGAGTTAATCATCCAGGACTTTGATTCCCTTCAATTTTCTAAAGAAGAGAAACCCATAACCAAATGGTTTGAATTCTTTTCCTCTGTACGCGCAGCTAGGAAGAAAGATTTGCCCGAAAACTTTGAAGTACTTAAGTTGAATGATATTACTGAGAGTAAGAGTTCATTAACATTTTTTAAAACAGTCACAATTATTAAATATAAAAGTGTTTATTTTTTAAGTGTTTAACATACTTTTTGCCTAGATACTAGAGCTATTATGGAACTAAAAGCTTTGCCACATCTGATTGCACCAAGAGGGAGAATTCGTATAGTTGAAGATGGCAGAAAGAAGCATTGGAAGGCATCAGCTGTTGAAGCAGAGGAGAGTTTGCTTTTACACGCAGTGGTATGTTTTGATTTCATAGAATTTCTCGGGAAAAAATTATATCAAATAAGAATACTAAAAATAATTTTTATTACTTACATTTAATTTTAGGTTGCGGGTGATGTCACAAAGCTACGAGAGGATAGAGTAAAGACTATGTTGAAGAAAGGTCTTACATTACAGCCTTTCATTATCGCCATAGGGCCAACTGTCGAACAAGCAACATCTTTTCTCGTTTGCATTGACAAAATTCTCTACAACCTTGACTCAGCGCTTGAATCTATTGACGTATGTTTTAAGTCATTTCACGTTTTAAATGCTAGTTACCCTCCCGAGAGCGATCACATTTGGTATTTAATTCAGCGAGCAATTTATAACTTTGAAACTCCCTACGATATTAAAAGATCGTACATTTTAGAAATCCTTCAAACCTGCCGAAAGAGTTAATTTTCAATTACTAGCAAGAAACGTTATTTTTAAGTACATCATGTACTTATGCCCTCTTTGTGATTCTAAGTGTAATACGGATAGAGTTCTTTTAGGTCATTGGAAATTAAAACATTCTGTTCAAATAAATCAACCCGTACAATGTAAACAAAATGCATGTGTTAGGACTTGCACAAACTTTTATGGTTTTTTGAGACACATAAAACGCGACCATAAACAGATTTCTATTCAAAACATTAATCAGTCCAATATTAATTCAATATCACAATGTTCAAAAGTATCACAAAATTATTCGCAAAAATCGGTAGAAACTGATACATGCATGTCGATAGTCGCTTCACAATCTGTTACAAATCAAGAAAGTGCGACGCCACTTAATACTCCTTTGAAATATGCAAATGATGTTTCTTTTACCTCCGCATCTTTCATTGCAAAGTTACATGCAATTCCCTCAGTACCACGAAATCTTGTCCAAGAAATAGCAAGTGATGTTCAAATTCTTTTAAATCAAATGAAACCCTTGCAAAGTCATGTTAATAACGTTAACGATTCTGAGTCGTTAAGTGAAAGAAACAAAATGTTTAAAATTCTTGAAAATGCTTTTGTGGACCATAAAACAGAACATAATTCCTTAGAATATTTTACAAAGTTGGGAACTTACATACCACCCAACACTTTTCCCAGTACTGTAACATTAGAATCCAAAAAAGTTCAAAATAAGAGCAGAGATATGGATGAAGTAGAAAAGAAAACAGCCGTTATTTCTTTGAAGCAAGTCTTAACAAAATTTTTAGAACTACCAAATGTCTTTGATTCAATATTAGCTTACATAGATAAAGTTAAACATAGTATTTTACTGCAGTCTGTTATACAAGGAGAGATTTGGCAAGAAATTGAAAAAAAGTATTCAAATGCAGTATTCCCACTCGGACTTTTTTTTGATGATTTGGAGATAAATAATCCTTTAGGTTCGCATAGATGTGTAAATAATGTGGAATGTTTTAATTTCTAAAGATCTTACAAATTTCCAAGCGTTCGGTGTATTTATTGTTAATTTTAGATTAATACATACACATTTTCGTATCAAACAAAAAGTGAATAATATAAGTTTTAAATACATGTCCTTCTTACTTTTTTTAAAAAAATAAGAAAGTTTAAATATAAAACATTATCTTCGTATTTTTAACAAAATGTGATAAGATTTCAAACAAGTATTCAATGCTTTTTGAGGAGAATTTATTAATGTGTTAAAACTATTGCTCATACAATATTTTAATTACAAAGACTCCAAGTATTTTAAGGTTTGTGTTTTAAATTGAAAAATTGTTCTTCTTACTACAATTCCTTACACGCAATTTTAGAGTGAATAAATAATTTGTGTTTAAACATAATGACTTATTCCTAGCGACCATTATAATCACCAACTAAGGGTATACAAAAAATACATAAAGGTGACTATATTTTTATCCTGTATATAATAACAAGTATATATTTATTAAATGTAACAATTTCTCCATTTTCCATAAATATATTCTGATATAATTTCACTGTATGTAAAACATTATGAATAATAAAGGTTTGTATATATTATGTAGCAGCGATTTTGTTATAATATTAAGAAAAGTAATTTTATTCTGTTACATTTAATTCATTGCAAAATAATTTTACTTAATATTGCAACAAAATCGTTGCTACATGATATCTATAAACCTTTATTATTATTCATAATGTTTTCCATGCGGCGAAATAATATTAAAATATATTTATTGAAAATGTAGAAATTCTTACATTTAATAAATAATATTTCCTATCCAAGAATAGTCGTAATAAAATTAATGATATATTTCTTTTGGCTCAATAATAAGTAAATGCTAATACTAAGAATTCACCGATTTAAAACAAGTACGTATTTACTTTCTTCCAATATTTATTTTTAATTATTTCGATAAAACAGTTAATTACTACAAATATAAGTATCGTTTTGTTTTAAGCTTATAAAAATTTCTCTTAAATAGAAATAAAATTGTATTGAGACAATAATTAATCATTACAATTCGTTACGTTCTTAAAACAAAAAAACTTGGAATTAACTGAAGTCAATATGTATCTTCAGCAAGTACAGTAACTTCTTGAATCAAGTAATTCTTTGTTTACATTAAAATCATAAATTCTTCAAATAAGAAAATGTAGTATTCCATCTGAGAATACATTTTCTCAGATCTAGAAAATATACACTTGCACTAAGCATACGGTACCAAGTATTTATTTTCTTGGATCAATCTCATATAGTATGGTCCGTATGTAAGATGACCATATTCTTGATCCAAGAATTTTTTTCTTGATTCAAGAATTTTTTTTTTTCAGTGTAGAAATATTGAGATTTCATATATATTTTTGTTTAGTAGAATATGTAAACGTGAAATATTACTTGAAGAAGTCACTTTTGGTAGAAACTCTCTGGTAGAATAGTAAAATAAAACAAAATTTTAATTTATTTTAAAAAGATTCATTTCCATTTGGCAAAAAGTCATGTTACGCACATAATATATGTATAGTATGGTAGACGTTATGTAAATGGTAATGGCGAGACATTTACATTCAGAAAGCAGTTATTTGAAAATTTGAAAGAAGAAACTGAAAAGTTAACAATTTATGATTGAATTGAAGTACAGTGCATGATTCATTGAACGTGATGCATTATTAAATCGGGTTTGGGTGAAGGCGGAGCAAATATAGTAGGTAGAGCCCGATTCTTCGTATAGCGAACCATACGTTCCCACTCTTTGACGCCATTTTGAAGCATCCTTTCGTTTCCTCTACTCTTTATATTCACTATGCCCCTCTTTTAACTCTTTTTTTTTTCAAATCGCCGTCTTATTTTTATTTCACAAAACCCCTTTATGTAAGATTGACTCCGACTCCTATTGAAAAATATACAGTCGTCGTAAAAAGTCCCTATTTTGACCCTTGGTGCATAATGTACTATTATTCCATATTATAAGAAATTTGATTAAATTTTCCTATTCCTGAATCTTGTGTTTAAAAGTCATTTCCGTTATGAACTTTAATTTTTGAAGTTTTATATAACTATAATGAGCTTGCAATCATTATAATGAGGCACGAAGTTAAAATAAAATGAGATCTCACAAGGATGCTTAGATGCTGAATAAGGGAAAAATAGTAGGATGGAGGGGATTATTTAAAAAAATGGTTTACATGATCCCTGACTTTTGAGTCGACTAACCCCGGATCCCGACCTCGAACATAGTCACTGCACATAAAATGAAAGATTTGCAATGTAGAAAATGTAGATATAGTTTGTTGAATTTTCAAATAAAATGAAATCTTCTTTCAATAGATATCTCGGTCATGTACATATATTCTCTCGCCTCATATTTATGTTACAAACATATTGCGACACTGGACCTGATGAATGGAAAAATGTAACTCTTACAATTACAAGTGCGATAATATCATTTCAGAATTAATAAATGTAAAAAGGAAATTAAAAAAGGTTTCAGACGAAATGTTTTCCTACAAGAGGACGTCAACGAACTATATCTGACTGAAAATGTCAAGGAAAGTTCAAGAGACGTCTGCCAATCTTTCAGATTTTTTCCTGAAAGTAATTCAAAGAATTAATAATGGAACATTATCATCAAACATCAGATTCAGTTTACGTTACAGAGTTTATGCTTTTCTAATCATCAGCTATTTCAGGATTTTAATTTTTTAAATAATAATTAACTGGAATAGGTAATTTAGATTGCAGTACAGTTATAAAGCTTGTTCTTTCTTGAGATGATATATAGTACTCTCGGACTAAAAACAAATGTACCACTTGCTCATTAATCATCAATCATCGAGTCTCAAACGTAAAACATCTGAGTGGACCTACCATTCGTAAATTCTTTTCACTCCTCTGCGCTGGATTGTTTAGAATTTGAAATATAAACTTGAGTAAGCCAAGAAGAAAACAGGTGTGCATGTTGAAATTTAATGCTATTAATTTAAGTATAAAAGACTTACATTAGTGATTTTTGTCAACTGCTATAGAAATATTTTATTACTGACAAAATATTTATGAGAAAAATTTCTTATTTATATTTGTATTTGTTATTCTCTGTTTGGTAAAATTTCAATACTGCTCACTAATTTAAGTTTACACGAGGACGTTAAAACCAAATAATACAGATATTGAAAAATTTTAATAAAATTTATAAACCATATTAATGACGCTTCTTAAAATGACTGGCGATGCAATGAGTCAGTATACAGACACGTGACGCAGTGGACAAATGTTTAAATAGAAATAATGGTGACCCTGACGATCGTCAAAGGCGATAAAATTCAATGGCCCCGAAGAAACGTAATACAGATACCTAATTATGCTTCATAGTGACCGTAATGAAAGTTCTCATCAGTTCTGAATTCGAATAAAACGGCAGACCATTTAAGAATATAAGTTCTATAGATTCCTAGTACTCATAATATCATTCTATATCCATTGGCCTGGTACAAAAATTAAATTTATTACCCATTTCCTGCGCTGATATTATAATCATACATATAATTAAGAAATAATTGACTTGTAAATTACACGGAAAAAATTATTTTCTTAGATTTTAAAACAGTATTTGCTGACTTTCGGACACAGAGAAGTCAGAGAAAAGTATTATAATATCTCATAAAATTCACTGAAATATTATAAATACTTTTCTCTGACTTCTCTGTGTCCGAAAGTCAGCAAATACTGTTTTAAAATCTAAGAAAATAATTTTTTCCGTGTATCTTTTTGTCGAGCTTTTTCTAAGGTAAAACAAAACTTAAAGTTTTTTTTACTCGTAACGTATGTCATTCTTTTTCAAACTTTTGCAACAAGAATCAATTTCATTATATAAAATATTTAATAAGATCGTTAATAAATATGTTAATTGTTAACGGCGTTTGAAATTATAATCAAGTTATAGAAGTTATCAAAGATAAGATCTCAAATTTTCAATCACCACATGTTTAGACAAATGCGTCTAGAATTTCAGACTTAATTGATGATAAGTACTAATTAGTATACAATTATGGTTTAAAGACATTTTTGTGACAAGTGCATTTCACTTAATTTTCTAAAATTTCGCAATTTTTCATTTTTACAGAAGAGGCTGTCATTTATATATATATATATATTAATCTATATATATATATATTATATTATTTTTAAAATTAATATAAAAAAATATAATATAAAAAAATAAAAAAAATTAATATATATATATATATATATATTAATTTAAAAGGTTATTTACAAGTAACGAAAATCGTATTTGTTTTCGTAAATTTTGCCAGAGGCTGTTATAAGTTTGCAAACCGCTGTACCAGCGACGCATACAATACTCGTGTTATCGCAAGCTGGGACGGTGTTATCACTCAGATATCCAACATATATACATCCCCCACGACCGGTCCCCGGTCTCCAGTAACTCGCGGACCACCGGCCCAGTTATAAGTGCAGATTAGACCACGTAAATCCCTCAAACCCCAAAGACCAGATCCATCTCAAAACTTTCATCAAAATATCCAACCATCGCCCCCAAGAAACTTAGCCAAATCAACTTAATTAAGAGACAATGAAGTCTTAATCAAGATTAAAGTCCCCCAAATAAAAAAAAGACCTTTAAACAAGTAAAAATAAGTTCTTACCGAACTCTTTTCGCTGATACTTCCAGACGTTGATTTCTTCACCGCTCCTTCTCCTCTTCATCCTCATGCGTTTTCCACTCGCGAGTTTCACTTCCGGTTCTCGAATTCGGCCCTCAGCCTGCGCACTCTCGTGATTTAAAGTACAAATTTAAAATCAGAGTCAAATTCAAGCTTAAAAGTACAATTTAAAAAAAAAAAACCACTTGGTTGTTGTCGAGTTGAGGGAGGAAAGACCACTTCGATGATGACGGTCGATCGACGATCGTTTCACCGGAGGAAATAAAAGTCGGTAGTGCCGGGAATATGAGTATTGAGTATGAGAGGTCTGAGAGAGGCTCTCCTTGTCCTTTCCTCTCTTTCTCTCTCGATCGTTAGCTCGTTCTATGATCAGGAGCAAGCTCGTGTACATTATGTGCATAGAGCAGTGCGACCAAGAACCAGAGGCCCCAAGAACGCGTTGGAGGGCTTCAAGGAGCAAAGAGGGGAGGTTGGTGCCCCTGTTGATGGTGGGGGGCAAATTGTATGAGGGGAAAAATACGTGCAACAAGTGAACAAGCACTTGCCTTCTCGTAAAACTTACAAATGTATGTATATGTATGTGCATACTGTTTGTGCATACGTGTAGAAAATATGTGCACTTCTGAAAGTGTGTGCTCCTCGCATGATTTGCGAATGTGTATGCTGTTCTTATCAGCCAAAACCCCCCCTCCCCTTCCTTTGCCACCCGCGAAACCAAGAATCGTCAAGCGCTGACCACTAACCGTGGTATCTTACCAATGTTTCGATTGGCACCTAAAGAGCGAACATAAGAAGCTCTTTATTCAAAAATAAAACCCAATTCATCCATTTTTTAAAAACTTGACTTATTTTTATTTGATTGGAAATAATTTTTTAACATTTTAATAAATTAGAAACCAAGAAAGAGAAACCGTGTAAAATTAGACGATATAGACAGCATGCCTTTTGACACAAATTAATTTTTGGATGATTCTTTGAAAAATATTTAGAAAGAGGAAGAGAGGCTTTGCTAATGTTACTTCCTGGTATTGACTATAGAATTTCCCATCTATAACTCAACTGTTAATCTAAGGGAAACATATATTTCTGTCAACGTAAGTTTTAGGGTAACCATATTGCTGTACGAGGCTCTCATTTACGATCGTGTTTACATTTTGTAAGAATAATAGTGAGTAGCTAAAAATTTAAAGGCCTGTTTTTCACAAATTGAAAGAGGATCATTGCTGACTCAACCATTGAAAGTGAAGGGAAGCGTGACGAAGTATTTTGAACCTTTGAATGAGGCAACCTGTGGATTGTGGAGTCGTAGGTATATCCCGTGGTATATCTTCTCTAGTGTCCCTTAATTTGACCCATAAACTGGATTCCTCTCAGTGACTCATAGTCGCAAACAAACAACAATTTTCTTCTGCAAGGGATGATGGGCTTACCAGGTCCAGAAATCCCGAGAGAAATCCTATAAGTAATTTGCGATGACGAATTCTCAATTTTTCTGTGCAAACAAAAATATTTCAAGATTTTTTCGTGAGAATATGAAGCTTGCACCTTTTTTTCTCATTGTTTCTACTTTGTAAAGCTTCTTTTGATTATTTTTGCAAAAACAGACTTGCCAGTGTAAATTATTTGAAAAAGCGCGTTTAATTCTGAATAGAAAGACTTTTTTTTGTGAAAATACATTGTAAATTTTCAGTTATTACACTTTTCTTAGAATAAAAAATTTGACTATTTTTGGACAATCGACGATACTATGAATTGACCAAGATGTTCTGTGAAAATTTCTATAATTTCTCCAATTATTCGGATTGTTTTTTAAATATTTAAACTCTTTTAAGTGTGATTACTGAAATATTACAAATTAAATACATTTTACAAAATAAATATATATATTTTTTGCCTAGGACTGATTTTTACATTTCCTCTACAGACTTCGAAAATTGTCAATGGATTTTCATTTTAAAAAATTTAACTTTACCCAAAATTAAACACGCTTTTAAAAACTTTATACAAACAAATATAAACAAATATATTGTCGTAAAATTTATGCAAAAAAGGTTGTCAGTCAAAAAAAATGAGAAAAAAAGGGTTCAAATTTCAGATTCTCACGAAAAAATCTGCAAATCCTTTTTTTTTGACATTTCAAAATCCGAAATTGTTCGAAAAATGACTAAATTGTTAATTTATTAATGCGCAGTCAGTAATTGCTGAAGAGAGACCTAAAAAAATCTTTTTGTTTTCGCAGCTCCTAAACCAAATTCACCAAGTATTTCTCGGTATTTTTAGAACACGTCTGGCCGATTAGATTGAAGTTGATTACCCTCTTAATTTTTGCGTGTGACAAGCAAATAAAAGGTCCTAAGAAATTATTTAATATTTATATTCGAGGAACCAGAGCGGCAGAGCCTGACTTCCCAATCTAAAAACCTATGAGCTCTTAAATTACGAGCAATTATATTGGCTCTGCGTGCACGTGGCACGGATGCTGTGATGTGAAAAAAGATTGTTTATAGAATTCGTAGGTTGAATCACAAACTGGTCGGTTGGATGTTGTGTCAAAAGTAGCAGGTTTTATTACAGACGCTGCACCGACCAAGGACAAGGCTGCCATTCATTCGCTCGTTTCTACGATCGATCATTCATTCATCGATCCTATGCTTATATATTTTACATTTTTAATCTTCTTATATTGACCTGTCGTCAGGGTAGCAGACAAGCCGAAAGGAATTTTAAAATCACATTTATGACTTTATCCTTTTATCAGACGCACATGCCGAATCCGGAAGTTGGCATACGGAAAACGCGGCGGCACAGACTTTGAGGCATACGTACGAAGAACGTACGTGATAAACAGTCCTGATCTGGAAAGGAAGGCCACCTGCCACATATTGAAAGAAAAAATCATTTCTGCTCTCGATACCAATACGCAGTGCATATAAAATTATAATTGGTTCTTTACATATTTTGTATCCCTTATATAAAAGGTGTAAAGTAATTTAATGAAAGAGAGTTGTTAGTAATAAATTATAAATTACATGTTTCTAAAAAGCCACTTATGTGAGTGATCAGAGAAAATTAATAGAATAGATGATGTATGGAAAACTTGATTTTCAATAATATAGAGGACAAAATTTAAAAGTGAATTATATATGTATTTCTTTAGGAAAACAGATCGACATGTTTTTATATAATTTGTACTCAGTTTTCAGTTTTCAGATATTTTTTAAATCGATCCACGTACACAAATAGGAAGTGCATCGTTTTTAAGGAATTTTTATTCAAAATAGTTCTACTCGCTCAGAAAACAGTGAAAGATGGAAAATTTTTGTGTTAGGTAACAATAAAAAAATCCTCAAGATGAATTATTTGCAAATCAAGAGTATCATCCTTTTAATAGAATTTTTAATAGAAATATCAAGATCATATAGTCGACCAATCCTCAATGTCATCAACAAAGTTGATGACAGAGGAGCATCAATTTTTCCGGAAAAATTAGATGACACAATCGATTTTTGAGATGTTCTCCAAGAAATTGTCCTATCAAGAAACGAGAAAAATATAAACAAATTTTCATTTAATAACCTTAGTCTTAATATAAAATATTTTAATAATTGCTGATTTAACTCGGCGACTCAGGGCATAAAATCTTGGTGCAATTTCTGTAGCTGCATTCCGTGGATGGAATAATACGAGTAGGTATAAAAGGAAATGTAAAATCCTGTGCATAGCTGCGACAATAACGATCAACGTTGTGTGTGTTAAGTAAAAGGAAGTTCATTCTCGTCACAGGGTTCGAGAAACAACGCAAGCTTTATGTCCGCGAGACTATTTTTCTTTTTTACTCAAAAGAAAAGTATACAGTACATAACACATGCAAATGTCCACGTATCCGACCTTAGTGCAACCAGAAGCTTAACGATCACGCTTTTAATTGTTTGTTCCATTTGTTCTGCGCACTCAATGAAGTCCACCTGAATAAGAAAGTAACTTCTATTATTTGACCTAGATTTCTAGTAATTTTTTATTACTTCAATAGTTCTAAGGTCCTAAAGTACTATTTCGATGAATTTCTGTTTTTTCTTGCAACATAAGAATTAAAAATATAAGAGGTAATTTAAATTCGAAAACTCCACTCTATATCAACAAGGAATTCAACTTCTTTATTCTCTCATACATAAAAGTATGTACAATTCGTAACGACAGATTAAATTAAGATGTACTGTTGTCTTCATTGAACTAAACTATACTTGAGAATTTCGATACATTTTGAAAGAACGTCGACTTTTCCAATTTAACCATATCTATATTGTCGAATTTTGACCCTCTATTTTTATAAGCTGAAAAAATGATATAGAATATCAAAAAATACGAAAAAAAAATCTAGAAATAAAGTTCTCTGAACTAAATTGTTCACGATTTTCGTCTTTTGCAGTTCTTCCCTTTATGTTCTGACATAAATGCATTTTTGAGGTGTTGGTTTTGTGTTCGGCAAGTTCAGACTTTTATCGCCATCTCCGGTAGCAAGCAGACGCACCGATTCATTTCTCGTATAATTTGAATATTTAAAATGAAATTCATTCAAATCAGGCGCGAATCCACGGTGGGGCGATCCCCCCTCAAAGGTTCTTGAATTGCAAATTTAACTCTGTTTTTCACCATGCACGCAGCTATTACAAAGTAGCCCTTTCATAACTTTTTGAATCTCCCCCTCCCCTAAAAATAAATCAGTTTCTGGATTCTCCCTTAATTCAAATTTTCAAGCTTCTCATCGGTTTTTATCAATTCTATTTTTATCATGAAAATAAACTCCAGAATAAGTCTTTAAGCAGTAAAAAAGTTGATGTTAAAGCCATGTCAACTGTCATGTTCAGTCATCTTGTCCAATAGCGCATTCAAAAAGAAATTTCACGCTACAACTGTTCTATGTTTTCTAAGTGACTTGACACTAAAATATTTATTTATACTACTTATTAAATGCATTCATTACTTTCGTCGAAATTGAAACACCTATAGACTATGTAAAACAGTAAAAAATAATCGACACTGCCATTGACTGAAATTTCCCTTCTAAAATCATACCCTGACCGATATTAAAAATACACTATCGCGAAAAAATACTCGGGTTTTATTTTCGAAACATTTCTCGGAATGAACTGCAAAGATTCGATTTTGATAAACCAAAACAAGGAGTATATAAGTGATGTAATCTCAAAGTACAAACGATGATTTGTATATATAAATGACGTATGTATATTACTAATATAGTGAATTACAAGAAACAAATGCCCAAAAGACGAAAAAAGATCCTATGAAAAAATTCTACTCGATATTTACATGTTTGATTTCTATGAAAAAGAATGTACCGAAATGGGTATAAATTGATAGTATTGCTCTTTAAAAAAAATTAAGACAGTCGCGACACACAAACATTATTCATAAATAAGATTATGAGCAAATGTCAAATGATGGTAAAGAGGTAAAACAGACCGTATGGCAGCGCGGACATTAGTTACGTCATATGTCATATCGGGTGGAACAAGAAGCAGAGAACTCCTGAGTCCCTGTGCATTGTAAAAATAGACTATGCAGCAGAGCAGTGATCTTATCCGATAATCAAGCCACATCCGAGTCTGAAATTTCCCTTGTTGTGATTTAGCATACCGCTCAGGGCGAATGAAAATGGCAGAGGTTGCAGTTTTTTTTCCATAACGGCTCCAACTGTCCAATTCGAATCGACACTTCCTAAAATCATTAGAATTATACGTTATAGCACATTGTACCAATATTAATTTGTGTATACTATATTTCTCGATTTTTATCGTCTTAGAACGCACCTCTGAAGACAAGATCTGCTTTCGGAAGATCAACTTGATATCCGATTGTAGCCGTGCATTCTTGCATTCTGGAGTTGACTTCCAGTTCAACTCCAACTTGTACTTGGTCGCTAGCTTTTTGATGGAAGCAGAGGTGACATCCACCAAGACTGAGGCTAGCACTAATTGTTGAATCACCAGTAGTATACCGACCAGCGGCTGAAGCTACAGTGATTGATCCACCTGGGACCGCGGGTCCTTTTTGATACGCGACCTCTCCACCTAAAGCTAGTTGCGGCGTAATACTTTGCAAGTAGTGCAAGACCATTACGCCTGTAAGACAAAAATATTTATAAATTTCCAGAAATTGTATAGTGTAAACTGAAATTGGAAATATTCTTGAAATACTTTCTTACCAGAATTATTAATAATGTCGGGGTTGCCTAGAGTTGCCGAAAGCGTATACGAATCGCCACGATAATCTGAAGTCATTTGTACAGCTGTGAATTTACTACGTTGAACTTGAGTGGCGAGTTTCCCTCTGATTCTTTGACCAAATTGATGTATGATATTGGCATTAAGGTTTCCACTGGGATCAATGTCGCCCAACAAAACTGGAAATGCTTCTGTTGGCGATGTCTGTTTTGTTCCCACGTACGTGGCCCCAAATCTAAAACGAAAAATTATATGTTATTCAAGTTATAATACTTTTGTCTTTTAAAATCATGGATGCCACAGAAATCCAATTTCAAAATTCTCGAATTTCTAGGTTTTCGAGATATATTGTAAATTATTTTCACTCTTTTTGAATCTTTCTAGCAATTCTGAAAATATATTAACTTAGGAATAATGAATTATGAAAAAAATTCGATTGGAAAATTATATTTACCTGTAACCTGATGGTGCTGTGGAGCTCATATTTATGGTATGAGAAATTTGAAAGTGATTACTAAGACCTTTATTTAACATCAACTTGACTCCTTCGAAATTAACAGGAAATACATCTGGAATAAATTGAATAATTGCAACAATTAATTTCAGTTTATAATCTTTTATTTCCTAAATTTTTATTAACATTTCTATTTTCAACTTATAACTGAACATTTAAATTTATTTTTCCTTCAAAAAGGAGAAACTTTTACCAGTTACACATAAAATGTGCACAACTCATTAGTCATTTATCGTTGCTAGTTTTTTCCCATAATCTTACATGTAATTTTTTATTCCAGTGAAAAATGAGACTATAAAATTCAAATACAATAAGGCATACGTTAATCTAAAATTTGTCTAAAGGTACAATCAAAGGTACAATTTCACACACCCATGCGTTACAAAGCAGAAAAATTCGTGTAAAATATTTGGTAAAAGTGAAGTTTATTCTCCATATTAATGAAATGTGCACCTAACCTCAAAAAAAGACTTTTTTGAACCAAAAAATACGAAAAATCTATAAAATACTTAAAGAAAGGAGAGATATATTAGTGATTTTAAGTTATAAATTCCGAAAAAACGAAAATTCTAACCTCAGTGGGAGGGTGAAGTCCAAAAAGACAAGAGCAAGGAGAAGAAAAATGACACAAATTACAGACGATACCTTTGCATTTTTTGTGTAGATCCTCCATCGTACCCGGATTTTGAAGCCGATCAGCTCCATCGAGAGCTTTTGGTAAATCTTGTTTGGCTAAATTTGGTGGTAATTCGGGACTTAGTGATGGAGGTGGTGGTGGAGGAGGAGCGGAAGCTGCATGAACGTTCCCCATTTTTTTAGTTTATTCGTAAACGCCACTGAGTTTCGTGTGTTTTTCAATTATAGAAATTGCAGGTTAATTAACGAACTAAAATCTCCAAAATCGAACACTTTTTATGAGATCGTTTGTTAGGACAAATACTACCACCAGGACACGCTGAACCACCGGGCCACGAGTTTCCTCTTTGCACCTCTTTGGTTATCGGTCCTGCCATGTAATTTATCACGCATGCGTTACTAACTACTCTGCGCAGTCTGCGCAGAGCGCCAAATTTTGAATTTTTTTTAACAATCTAAAGGAATTTTTTATTCTGGATCTTACAAACAAGGAATCCTTCATTATATATAAATATATAAATAAAAAAAATAAAATTCAAATGTAATAATTGGTTTATTGAATAAACCTAATTTTTAAACTATTTTATACAAATTCTAGATTTCAAAATTAAAATATCAAGCTTTGTTTCTCAGACGAATTTCGTTGCAATAGCGAGAAGTTTGGTATAATCAGCTCCCTTGGAGAAGGTTTTCTCTTTCAAAATTGTTCTTAAAACGTGAGGTATGGGCACATGAATTCTTGTGCCCAAGGGAGTACCACTGTCATCGATAAGGACAACATTATTACTGTCGAATTTTGCTACTTTGATTTTTTGGGGCGCCTTCAAACCAACAAGGATGCCTTTTTTCTTCTCACCGCATATAGCGACCATAACTTTATCACCTGTAATATAAAGAAGATAAAAATAATCAAGTTAAAAAAGAGTATATTTCATACAGTAATCTATTTTTAGTTTCTTTTTTTGTTGAAAATTTTAATTATTACTTACCAATGTAACCAACACCCACTTTGTTATAAATATGAATTGTTCGTGGTGGTTTACCCGACTTCATGGCTTTTTTTCCAATATCACTATTGTCTACTACTCTCAGGCGAGTGAGTTTAATTATTCTATTCACAGCAGCTGAAGTATGTATTGCTCTCGAAATATTTAACGCTGCTAAATTCAATGCCATTTTGGCAGGAGTAATTAATAATTCTGAAAAAGACGTAAATTCTTTAGATAAGATAAAATCTAATAAGGTCCAATTATTTTTCTAAATGAAAATAGAGTTGATTTACAAAAGTGTAGGCAAATTTAGAATTAAATTATAAAATAATATCTTTGATTATGTATATATAGGTATAAACCGTATAAACGGTATAAAATATACTCTTGTCTTCTAACCTCAAATTTGAAAAATTGATATAATTGATTGAAAAATTTATTATACGCATAAATATTAAAATAGATAGTCAATATATTAACTTAATACACTTATTGGATCTATATAATTTATCTAAAAACTTATTAAAAGCTGTTTAAAATTATTTACTAACCAATCAAAGCAATGAAGAATCATTTTAGTAATTTTATTGATTATTTTATAGTTTGAAATAGAATCAAACGTACAATTCATATCTTACCTTCTAAGAAAAATATAGAACAATTACTTTAAATTATAATAAATGTGTTTTATAACTCTCTAAACAGATTTAATTAATTAAATACTCAAAATTGGAGTATTTTTTAAGGTTATATTCCGATTAAGCTTTGAAAATTTATAGGGATGTAAAATTCCATGAGGAAACTTTGAAAGATTCATGAAATTTTACGAATTTTACACATCCCTAGTTAGAGTTCGAAAATTCTCGGTAATTTAAAATTGGGTAAGGTAACAAAGAACGTTACGAATTAACATTTTTTAACATTAATTGGTCACATCATTCATTGTGGTAACATTACGATAATATTTTTTACAGTGTACTTACTACAGAAATATTTTTTATTTTTCATTTCTAGTATTTCTCTAGCCGATTGCCAATGTGTGCTGCCATTGGTCAAAATTTGGCGCGCGATTCAAATTTCAGCCAACGGCAGAATTTCTCCAACAGAAAATCAGGGAGCAGTCTCAGGGCCGTCGATAATCCATGACCGTAACCAGGGGGGCACTAAGGGGAGGGTTTTTCCCCCCTAGAAATGAAAAATAAAAAATGATAAAAAATGATAAAAATTTAAAAAAATAAATTCTCATAAATTCTCAAAAATTGTAAGGTAATTTATTTTTACGTTACCTTCTTTGTAATGTTACCGAGAACGGGAATATTACCTCGGTAATATTACTCACTAAAAACTCTATAGTCCCCAAAAGAAAGAGGGATGGGTAACCTAACCTAAAATTTAATTGTGAAATCTTGTTATAGAAATTAATGAAATTAATTCATTTATAACTAATGTTTACATTTCTCTATACCTCAGAATTTTAAATAGTTAATAAAAATTTTATTAAAATGCAGCGGTTTGAAAAATTATTAATTCAAGTTCGTAAAACGAACAGTGTTGTAAAATCTTATCCAACACTCTCAAGATACTTGTGCTCAGAAAAATCAAAAGACGGAGAAGTAAAAGATATACCAGAAAAATCTGAAGAAAAGAGTGTGCCAGTTGAAGATACTGATATTCTACTAAAAAATCTAAATCAGGATATTGAACAAAATGAATCAACGGCAAAATTAGGTGGATTTGCTAAAGCATTCGAAAAATATACAGCTCCAGAGGAAAAACAAGTAGAAGAGCCAAAAACATTTGCAAGTTTACTGCGAAATTCGCAATTAATCGATGTAAGAGAATAAAATATATTCTTTCTTTATTTGGTAAAAAAATGTATTCCTTTTTTAATAAATCAATTGTTATTACAGCTTGGAGAACCAGAAGGAAAAGTAGTGAGAGGTAAAATCGTGCACGTTGTTGATGAAGATTTGCACATCGATTTTGGGTGGAAATTTAATTGTGTTTGCAAACGACCTGCGAAAAATGCGAGGTAATAATTGTTTTCAAGAAAATTTTTAATATTCTGCTCCTGTCTAGGGTTTCTTTGAATTCTTACATTTCAAATTAATATTGCTGTACTTTATAGATTACAAGTTTTAAGATTTTTTATTTATTAAATTGGTAATTAATTTCAGTGATTATGTGAGAGGTTCAATCGTTCGTTTGAAGATAAAAGATTTGGAATTGTCTACCAGATTTTTAGGATCTAAGAAAGATTTAACGATTCTTGAAGCTGATTGCATTCTTCTCGGTCTTATTTGGTCACCTTTGAGAAGAGAAAATTCTGAAACTAAAGCATCTGTTGAAATGTAAATAAGCGTTTTTAGATTTTAATAAAATTTATTTGTAAATTAATTTTTTCATCTTTCTCAAATTGTCATTCTCTTATTTGTTACTTAATTTAAGAAGGGATCTTACACTAAAATGAAATACACATTACACATCAACTAAAAACAATATATTTTTAATGAAGAAAAACTTTTTTACAAGAAATCTTACAATTGCATTTAAAAAATTCCATCAGAGGAAATTATTTAGCAAAGAAGGATCATAATTTAAAAGTTCGACAGCAGCACTAGAGTCTTTTAATTTCTCTAATCCGTTTCTCATTCGAATGGTCAGCTTGTTTGTTTGTTTAACAAACATAGCACTATGGTGCAAGGCAATAATATAAGGTACCGGACACCATTCTTTTTTAATATTACCTCTGATCAAAGCAGTAATATAACATTCAATTAATGATACATCCGTCTCGAGCGGATATAAAAATTCATCAAGGGACAAAATCAATTTATTTACAGGTACTTTTATATAACGCAAAGTTCCTGCATGTTCAGACCACAGCATTCTTCTGAAGTGAACATTGTGTCTTTGCGAAATAAAACACAACAAAATAATCGAAAAACTGTTATTACCGTACGAATTCGAAAAAAAATTTTCACATAAAGTAGTAAACATGTCGGTGAAGGAACTCAAACCGGGAACATCTTTTGTAAAATCTAGTTCCTTATTGTGCTTTTTCAAAAAAACTGCAAGTATTTTTTCTATAAGATGAGAAACAGTTTTATCGTGAAATACTGTATCACACAAAAATACCAGAATCAGTCTACTAAACCGCAAATTTGGAGTCAAATTCTGTACCAATTCTGGAAGTCCTAAGTAAAGATTCAAAACAATGATGATCTTTTCAGTATCGCCTTTATCCACATTGTGGAACTTTTTCGAAATCGAATAAGTGTCTATCAAAGGCAGAAAAAGCCAATCCCTTGGCATCGCTGCTTGATCCCAATTTCCTTTCTGAGGAATATAACTTTCATACATCGTTATCAACTCCACCGACAAATTCAAGCACGTGGTTTCACTATCTTCATTCAATTTCAGTTCTTGAAGATTTCTCAAAAGTTCATCCATGCTCAGCTTCTCAGGATCCAAAACGCAGCGCAGCATTTCCCTCACTTGATTCGGGAAATCTGCAGGCAAAGCTGATATCAATTTCACAGCTAGAAGCCACAAAGCATTCTTCATTTTTGGTGAAAGAGATTCTTCGATTAATCTTCCAGTTGTTACTACTTTCGTCAATAAATTGAATTCAATTCTAGTGTACCAGGAATTTTCCAAAGCCCAATCAAATCTCGAAAGTTCAGAAATGTACTTTACAAATTCAGCCTGACTATAAATCCTCTGAATTTCCTTTTTATGTGAAAAAATTGAGAAAACTTTCAATACTTCTGTTAAGAAAGGTAGGCAAGATGTGTGCGACAAAACTGGTTGCAGTTGTCCATTTTCAGTCAAAGCCCCGAGACTTGGTAAAGAAGAAGGATTTCTTTCATTTGCAGATTGAAACCCACTCAACAAGTTAGAACAACTCTTCAAGTTCGCAAAAATCTTCGAATTAGAAATCCAATTTGTTTGGAAGTAGCCCTCGGAATATTCTTCCACCGCGATCAAAGCTTGAAGAACCAACTTCGTTCTTCCCCAAGTTGGTGAGGAAACGTTCACGAGTTGAGTGCTCCATTTTTTCAATAACTGAAGTATATCAACCCTCAAAGAATTTTCATGACTCGCAACTAATATCAACGCAGCAGCGTGTTCGCAAAACAAATCTGAAGATTGGCCAAGATTTAAATTATCGAAGAAAATCCTCAGCTGTGATTTCAAAGTCAACTGGGAACCAGAAACGCTATCAGCAGCGAAACCATGTAATAAAAGAAGTTTCCACAGTCTTAGACATTCAATATGCAGAAAAGTTTCATGCTTTCCAGCTTCACTGTTCACGTAAGAAACTATGGATTGAACAATTTGTAATCTGCAAAGTTTCTCAGCTGCTGGTTTTCCTGCATAAGTAATAAGCACTCTACAAAATCTAAGAGCACTGACTACAGGAATCCCATAAACGCTATTTATCTTCTCTTGATTAACTAATTTATCAGTCGTTAATGGAATAAAATGCTCTAAAATAATCTCCAGCAAATGAGGAACCCAAAGAATATTTAATGCACTTTCATGTGAATGTCTAGATAGTCTGATTAGAATTTCTAGAGCAGAAGAAACTCCATCCGGCGGTGGTCGTATTTCGTTTAGGATGTATCTGATCCGCGGAACGATATCAGATCTTAAAGCAGTGGCTATTGTATCCAATTGAGCGAGTTCATGATCTTTTAAATTACTAGTGTCCTTAACATCTTTCAAATCTGGTTTCAGAATTGGTTCAGCGAAGTCGCTTAATCCGAATGATCGATCTAAGCACACTTCATCTTCTTCGTTATAGAGAAAAGCCCTCATTGCTTGCAAGGCTGATGTAACAATCGAAGCGGAGGAATCATCAAGCGAAAATCGTAGAAGTAAGAAGACATTTTTTTCGTTTAGTGCGGAAAGTGGAGCTGGATGAAGAACTGCATCATACCAACCACGACGACTTTTTTCGATTATGTTGGCAAGAGTTTGAAGAGCGATTGATCGCTGTTGGGGAGAAGAAGAACGGCTTAATTGAAGAAGTTCCTGGAGGGTATATCCGGGACGTTCGGGTTCCTGACCGTGATGATGAAGTCCTTTGTCGATTGTTAGGTTTTCGTCTGTGAAAGGTAGCAAAATTCCGTTGAAATCGAAGCGAGCATTATAAGGTTCGTCCAAACTTGGACTTTTCTTCTCAGATTTTGGAATATCCTCCATCCATTTAGCTTTCTCTTTTTCTACAACGTCCATGTGGACCCACCGTTTTTCCATTGCTTCGGTCATGATGTCTTTTACCATTTCTGGAAGTTCTTCTTTGAGAAAGTCATCATTTGAAGTTGAAGAAGATGGTTCATTTTTTATATTCAAGGCTTCTTTTGGTTTCCCTTTTGAACTATCATTTTCCTTCTTCCTTTGTTTTATAAATGCAAGCAAATTTGGATTAAGCATCGACTCCAGCTGGCTTTTTTCTCGAAGAATATCCTCCTCAGTTGTCATATCATAATCTTCGAAACGAACTTCAGGAGTTTTTATTTTTTCTTCTGAAACACCAGTCTCAGTTTTTGAAACAGTTTGCCAGAAAAGACTTCCCATTTTTGCGTTGGAATCACTGGATCTGAAGGTAGAAGGAAAACCGGAGTTTGAAGAGCCACATTCTTTTGAAAAATGAAAGTCAAATTGTTCCGGAAGTTTTCTTTCGACGATATTACCAAGGATGATGGATGAAGTTTTGGGCGGATTTTGCTCTTCTTCTCCTTTAGATGGATTTTTCGGAGAAATTGGAAAATATTCTGTTTGAGAATTTGTGGGAGGTTGTCTGTTAGACTTAAGCTTTTTATTCGCGGAAAATTGTGAGGTGAAAGTACGTGTTTGTTTAGTTTTATCTTGTTTATTTTGCTCAGTTGAGTGTGCAATATGCACTGAAGGTTTTTCGTTTGATTGGAGAAATTCATCCTGCATGCAAAGAATTTCGTCTTCATCTTCCTTGAATTTTGGTCGTTTTAAAAACACTGGATCAGACATCTGAAAAAAAAAAACATTATATTAAATGAGTTTCCTTTTAGTTAATACGATTATTTTCATTACCAGGCATTAGTTAATTATCATTCATAATTTTCGACCTAAAATTATGAATTGCACTACAATTTCTGAACAATAAATTATTACAATTCCGTATCTATTTTAACACTTGTAATCACATAATCACTTATACATAACAAAAAGGTTGGGTTAGAGTTAGAGTTCGAAAATTCTCGGTAATTTAAAATTGGGTAAGGTAACAAAGAACGTTACCGTAACTTACGTAATTTAAGAGAATTAACGAGAATTTATGCGAATTAACATTTTTTTTTAACATTAATTGGTCACATCATTCATTGTGGTAAAATTACGATAATATTTTTTACAGTGTACTTACTACAGAAATATTTTTTATTTTTCATTTACAGAGGGGGAACAATCCCCCTTGGTGCCCCCCTTGGCTACGGTCATGGATTATCGACGGCCCTGAGACTGCTCACTGACTTTCTGCTGGAGAAATTTAGCCGTTGGCTGAAATTTGAATTGCGCGCCAAATTTTGACCAATGGCAGTATTTCTCTAGCAGATTGCCAATATGTGCTGCCATTAGTCAAAGTTTGGCGCGCGATTCAAATTTCAGCCAACGGCAGATTTTCTTCAACGGAAAGGCAGTGAGCAGTCCCAGGGCCGTCGATAATCCATGACCGTAGCCAGGGGGGGCACCAAGGGGAGGATTTTTCCCCCCTAGAAATGAAAAATAAAAAATGATAAAATGATAAAATCATAAATTCTCGAAAATTGTAAGGTAATTTATTTTAACGTTACCGAGAACGGAAATATTATCTCGGTAACATTCAAATAAAAAAGGTTTTCAATTACATAATATGTCGTTTTGAAGATTTATTTTCATATTATATATTATTAATTATCATAATTTATATATATATATATATAGAAAATAATTCAAATTAATAGGCGGCAATTAAAAAAATTCTATAAAAAGGTTAAAAAGGTCTTGAATGTCTGAAAAGAGCTTTATAATTAATATATGATATTTTAATTTATGCTGTTTTCATTATAAATAAATATGATCAATTTTTTCTATTGAAAATTAAATATTATGCACTGTTAAATTCTCAACGACTCTAGTAATGCTATTTGCACGAACATTTCAACTGGCCCATTAGCTCAGTTGGTTAGAGCGTCGTGCTAATAACGCGAAGGTCGCGGGTTCGATCCCCTCATGGGCCAATTTTTTTGTTGTAAATTTTTTAAAAGTACTTTTTTTTTTCTTAAAAATAACATTTTTTAAATAATATAAATAAAGATAAACAATATAATATAGATAAACATCCTATGTTAATGCAAAAAAACTGTAAACAAAACATAAAAAAAGAGACAGAATTGTTTTAATAGAAATGATATATTTTTTATAAATTACATATAGAAATAATGATACCAATTGTTATTATAAGGAAAGATTCCGTGGGATTCCGGTGCATAAATTCGAACGGATCTCTCTTTCTACCATGTAAGTTAGAGAACGAGGTGCGATCGATTTGGATCGACTTTTCTTTCGGCATCTCTTTCTATCGTACGAGATTAAAGAAGGACGTTCAACGATAATTTCGAATCTTCGTTGAACGTCTTTCTTTAATCTCGTACAATAGAAAGAGATGCCGAAAGAACAGTCGAT
>CAJFCO010000082.1:2059067-2127807 GCA_904066015.1 Synergus gifuensis
TTTCGGCATCTCTTTCTATCGTACGAGATTAAAGAAGGACGTTCAACGATAATTTCGAATCTTCGTTGAACGTCTTTCTTTAATCTCGTACAATAGAAAGAGATGCCGAAAGAACAGTCGATCCGAATCGATCGCACCTCGTTCTCTAACTCACATAGTAGAAAGAGAGATCCGTTCGAATGTTATTTTTCATGTTTACAAATAATTCATTATCTTATCAACGTATTTTTAAAGCTGGTAAATATTCAAGCCCTGATTATTGCTTCATCATAAATATCGTAGCAAACGTTTGGAAAGTGATTTCGTTAATTATTTGTTTTTCCAGTATATTTTTGGGAAAATTAAGTGATGTATCAGTTGCGAATTCTTAAGGATTTAATAAGAAAGTAAGTTTAATTATTATAAGATCAATGTATACATTTTGGATATCATAAATACCGCAGTTACTTAAGATGCTTATATTATCATAAATATACCACATGCTTATCTATTTGTTGTTTTTTATAGGAATAACATAACCTCACAAAGATCCCAAGAATTATCGATTGTAAGATCTGAACGCACGAGAATAAACAAGGTATAGTGAGAAAATTAAGGATTTTTTAGAGGAAATATTTATTTTAAATTAAAAACTTTTTTTTATTGCATTATTTTGTCATATTTGATTTATTCATGATCTTCATGATCTTCATGATCTTCGTAGTCAATAGTCAAATTAGCGTTGAAGCGCGCAATTCAAAATTTGGGAACGATTCTCTTATTCAAACTTTCAAATTTGAATTGTTTTATGCGTTCCAAATAAAAAACTGTATCATTGAAATATAAGGATAATAAAATATTATGTTAATACTTAGTTAAAGGTAAAGGGTCACAATTAATGTTTACAGATCCTTATAGCGAATCGAGGGGAGATAGCATGTCGCATATCAAGGACAGCGAAAAAACTTGGTGTAAAAACTGTAGGGGTATTCAGTGAAGCAGACAGAGACTCTATGCATGTTAATTCCGTGGATGAAGCATATTGCATAGGACCTGCTCCTTCTAATCAAAGTTATCTAAGACAAGATAAAATAATTTCAATTGCAAGAAAATCAAAGTGTCAGGCCATACATCCTGGTTACGGATTCCTATCAGAAAACGTAGAATTCGCAGAACTTTGTCAAAAATCAAATATTGTTTTCATTGGTCCTCCGGCTAAAGCAATCCGAGATATGGGAATAAAAAGCACATCGAAAGCTATCATGTCTGCAGCTGGGGTTCCTATTATTGAAGGTAAAATAAAATATTGATGGAAGAATTTTCTTTTAGTTTGAAAAAGCAATATTAATCTGTGGGCTAATTTTTCAGGATATCATGGAGAAGATCAATCGAACGAAACTCTTTTGACTGAAGCTAAAAGAATAGGATTTCCTCTCATGATAAAAGCAGTACGAGGAGGCGGAGGAAAAGGAATGAGAATTGCTTTGAAAGAATCGGATTTTCATCAAGCTCTTGAATCTGCCAGAACTGAATCTCAGAAAGCCTTTGGAGATTCCGCTGTTCTTTTAGAGAAATATGTAGCCGAACCAAGACATGTTGAGGTTCAAATTTTTGCTGATCAGCATGGAAATGCTGTTCACTTATTTGAAAGAGATTGTTCTGTTCAGAGGCGTCATCAGAAAATTATTGAGGAGGCACCAGCGGTAATTATTTTCAACAGTTCCAGAAGATATCCTCGAGATTGTTTTCACTTATTATAATAGATAATATTTTTCTTATTATAATAAGAATAAATTAATTTTTATAGCCAGGAATTTCGGAAGAGCTTCGTAAGGAGTTGGGAGTAGCAGCCGTCCGGGCAGCAAAAGCTGTAGGATATGTTGGAGCCGGTACCGTCGAATTTATCATGGACCGCCATACGCATAGCTTTCACTTTATGGAAATGAATACACGTCTGCAGGTGGAACATCCGATTACGGAGGCAATTACTGGAACTGACCTCGTCGAATGGCAACTGAAGGTGGCAGCTGGAGAACAACTCCCTCTGAATCAAGAAGATATTCAGTTGCGAGGTCACGCATTCGAGGCTAGAATTTACGCTGAGGTAATTTATATAGAGTTATAGCATTAATTCCCAGTTAACAATTTTCATTAAAAATTCCCCTTCAGATAATTCCTTAATCTAACAATTTATTTTACCTTCAGGATCCCAGAGGCGGTTTCTTGCCAAGTGCTGGTCATCTCTCTTACTTGGTCACTCCAACTGTCTCGGAAAATGTTCGAGTTGAAACTGGCGTTAGGCAAAACGATGAGGTTTCTGTGCATTATGACCCGATGATTGCAAAGCTGGTGGTTTGGGGTCAGGATAGAAGTTCAGCCCTCAGGATCCTTCACTCGAAACTTTCAGAATATAATGTAGGTTCTTGAGATTATAATTTGAAATTAAAGTTAATCGAGGCTTGCATGGTAATCTTTTTTGTTTTAGATTGCAGGGTTGGAGACCAATGTCGAATTTTTGAAAGACTTGAGCTCTCATCCAAAGTTTATAAATGGAGATGTACATACAGGATTTATCGAGGAGAATTACGATTCATTGTTTCCGACTTTACAAGTTCCGAGTGAAGTTTTAGCACAAGGAACTCTTGGGATAATATTGAGTGAAGAGTTAGAAACAATGAGGAAAGCATTCGAATCGAATGATCCTTTGAGTCCATTTGCGACAGAAACTGGAATTAGGATAAATCACGCATTAGTAAGAAGGTTCCAATATCTTGTTGGAAACGAGGAATTAGTGGTAGATGTGCAATATAGTAAGCCAGAAGTTTATTTGATGAGAGTAAACGACATAGGACCTTGGAGGAAAGTAAGTGGAAGTTTAAAAAAAATGGAGAAGACTTTGGAATTGAAGACAGAAATTGATGGTGTTGTAAGAAGTGTAAAAATCGCAAGAGTTGGAAATGAAATCGTTTTATTCGGAAAGGCAAGACATTTTTCTGCTTTTTAATATTCCTCCATTTCAAAAAAAGTTTTTAAAGAAATAATTTATCTTTTTAGGATCGTTCGTGGAAATTGAGAATACCAGAACCGAAATACAATTCGAAACTCACTAATACATCAAAAGCAACTTTAGGAGCTGCAGTGAGTCCCATTCCAGGAGTTGTTGATAAAATTCTAATCAAAGATGGCGACGTTGTTAACGCAGGAGATCCTCTTCTTGTTATTGTTGCCATGAAGATGGAAGTAAGTTTACACGCTAGAAAATAAATCTTGCAATCTGTGATTTAATATATAAACTTTAATATGTATTTTTTTAAACAGTACATCGTCAAAGCGTCTTCAGGAGGAACAATCGAGAATATTTTGTGCAAAGTTGGTGATAACGTGGCCAAAAATAAACTTCTCGTTAAAATGAAAGAGGAAATAGCATAATGATAACATAAAATTAACTAATGAGAATTCAAGTATGGAAATAATGAATGTAATAATTAATAGAAATTCCAAGGTATCGTTGGAATTTAATTGTTATTTGATACGGTGAATATTTGACATGTGAGCTTTTTTTATGAATGATGAAAGTGTGTAACTATTGTAAAAGTTTTATGAGAATACAAATAAGGGTGTTTGAATGTTTGAAAAAGTTTATGACATTCTATGCACCTTGTTATTTTTATAAATATTTTAATCTTTCTTTAAATTTTGTACTTTATTACAGGAATTGTAGATGACTTCTCTGCGGATTTTTTAAATATCGATGCTTCGCACCCTGAAATATACCTCCGTATTATTATATACATGTAATTTGTGTCCTAAATTTTAAACTGAT
This sequence comes from Synergus gifuensis, assembly GCA_904066015.1. NCBI lineage: Eukaryota > Metazoa > Arthropoda > Insecta > Hymenoptera > Cynipidae > Synergus > Synergus gifuensis. The sequence goes on from CAJFCO010000082.1 coordinate 2,062,870, forward strand.
TATTTGGTGTCTTCTGCCCCCTGCCAGGCTGAGACTAAACTAGTGTTCGACTGCATGTTGAAAAGATGTAATTCATACCCCAGTTAAATTCGCAAATTGCTGGAACAGTGAGCAGAACGGTATTTCTTACGCTCGGCTCATTTAGTTTGTTCACGTATGATAAACAAGAATTTACAGTTGAAACAAAATGTGTTCACTCGCAGACAAAAGGTAAGCCATAATTTCCCGTTTAACGAATTTTTAAATCAAAATTTTGCCCGCCAAATTTTACTCCCTTATTATTATATTCTAGTCTCAAATTTTAATTTTGAAGACTTTTTTTCAGTGTAGAAAAATCTATTTTAAAGCTAGAGTTATACTTCTTAAAAAATTTGTATGTGACATTTTTTTCTTTGTTATTGTATTTTTGTAAATTTTTTAATATTAATTATGTGAGACTTTCAATTCCTTATTTTAATACTTAGATAAAAGCTAATATAATTTAAAAAGCGAAAGATTAATTTGTTTAGTCTATTTTAAACTTCAGAACATCAGAAAGGATTCTTGACTGATATTTTTTGTAATTCGTCATTTTTTATTTATTTTCTTTTTAGCAATAACGTTAATATCTATTCTTAATTTCAGATAATTTATTTAATTAATTAATTAGCCGGCCCACAATTAAAAGCGGCTTTTACACCTGTGAATCGATTAAACTAGTTCATGCTTTGTTGAAAAGAGGCCAAGGGGGAATAGCCGCATGGGGTTAACAAGCAAATAGAGAATCGCGTGATTTCGTATGTACCAAGTTTTGAAATCCGAAACCACGAATCCGCGATTAAAAAGTTTGAGCTTGCTCTTATTTTTAAGTAGATCTAAATCATCCAAATGCAACAAACTTCACCAAAAAGAGGAAAATATAAAAATAGTGATAACCAAAACAACATTGTATTTATATAAATTTCTCTTTACTAAATTTTCAAGGGGATTCAAAAATATATAATTTAAGAATAAGCGAGTTTAAATGACAGGCCTACAAAATAAGAAAATTTCAATTTAGGAGCCTTCAAATTCAAGCCATCAAACTTTAAATACTTTTTGAAGAATTTAAAATAAAGTAAAAAAAGTTTCAATTAAGGGTATTTAATTTAAATACCTAACTTTAAATTGTACAAAATTAATATATTTATTGTCATTGGTAAAGATGAACTAGTTCACAGGATTCATAAAAGTTAAAGAGCAACAAAAGTTTGCAAGAGGCAGAAGTGATTATTCTTGAGAAAATTCGTTGTGTTTCTGGAATTCTAGAATAGCTTTTATTGGTTCAAATCACGAAACCTCCTAGAATTGAGAGCTTCATAATGAGCTAAGACTGCGACACCTATGTAATATGACAGCAGAAATAGTCTTTTTTTGGAACCAATTTCACCCTGAATGCTTTCTATGTGCGAAGCTAATGGAAAAATGATACCTTCGAAAGAATATCTTTGAAACAAATTCTTTAATAAGATTTTTAAACGATACATGATGAATAAATAATCCAAAAATAAAAACATATCATAATTAAATAATTCCAAAATGCAGCGTTGGAAATTTCAAAAGTTCGAAATTAAAAAATGTTAGATTGAAGGTCTTTTAAAATTTTTAATTAAAACTGATCATTGTTTCATGAAAATATTATACGTTACTTAAAAGTGAATTTATAAGAACTGGTGGTTAATCAGAAAGACTATAGGTTCTCAAAAGACATATAATTTAAAACTCTAGTCATTAAATTTAATCATAGGATTATTTTCACTCAATTACATATTAGGTACAGGGATTACTTGATTCATAAATTTTTTCTCTTTTTTTTTATGGAGATATAAAATGATCATCTTTTCGAAATTGAAAATATAAGGAAGAATATCAATATTTAAAAAAATTTATTTTTTTTTTCAATATTTCTTTTTTTTCAGTTCAGGAACTGCAATTGTAGTCAAAAAACCAACCCGAAAACTTCTTACTGTTGCAAGAACTGTGGCCGCTGCGAACGCAGTATGCAGACAACATAGACCTTTGCCTCGTAAGTGAATATATGAAAAAAATAATTATATTAAGTATATTTAATACTTAATTACAATATCTAATTATTTAATTTTTATCAGACTTAATTGTTATATAATCTAACTATTATTTATTTATTCAACTAGTGTCAGAATTTCGTTATTCTTGCAAAACAACGAAAGGTCCGGACAATTATGATCGTAACATTACTGAAAGGTGGTGAAATCCTTTTTCGAATGAAAATTGAGGAATTCAAAAATTGATGTTAAGTTTGTATATATCTTTTGATAGTATAAAAGTTTACACGTGGAAGAGATTGCATTGCTGATATATCTATACGAAGTAGCATTTCGTAATTGCGCTTCACATAACAACAAAGTCAGCCTAATCGATCATCAAACTTCTCTGGTTTCGCGGATACCTGTATGCGTAATATATATGTATATATACCCTTAATAATAAGACCGCTCCTGGCACTAAGCAACACTTTTACTTTAAGTCTAAGAGGCGCCTTTCATTCTGCAGTTCAAAACTCTCACACTTGCTGATTCTTATTTTTAACGTGAACTTGAACTTATATCAACATTCTCAAAGCTTACATCGATATTCCAATCTTCATAATCTATTACTGACAATTGATTTTATTCATAGCGTCCGTTCGATCAAATATTCTATTATTAAGTTCTTTATTTAAGGATGTTGGAGCCAAGTTCTAATCTAAAAATTCGATCTCTTCACTCTAGTCAACAAATATTAAATTTGTAATTTTTTCCCTCTGTAGAATTAATCAGTTTTTAACTAGAATTAAGCGTACAGAGCAAGAAAATATCTAATTCAAATATTTTTTAAGTAAAATGATAATATTCAATTTTTAAGTTAGATTTTGAATTCTTCATTTTATACAAAAAGTATCGAAATTAAATATTTTTTCGCTCTGCACGCAGTATTATATTTGAAAAAAGATTAGCGCTACAGAACGAAAAAATATTTATCTATAATTTTCGTTGAGTAAAATGGAGAATGAAATTTTGAGCTTTACACTTTGGCCCTTAAAATGAGGATGGACTAGAACAAGATTAGAAAGATAATTAAAATTTTTATCATTATTTCTATAAGTTTTATTTAATTAAGATAAATGACTGATTGAGGATTAGTATCTAAAGTTGCATTAGATCTTTGAGTTAAATAGCTATGTAGCTAAGTATTTTTTCATCACCCGGAAATTAAAAATTTCGAATTTCAATAGTTCACTTTTAATTTCCTCGAAGGGGAGAGTTTGAAAGTTTTAAAAAGATGCCAGTCAAAACTGTGAGTTAATTGAATTTTATGCTCCTTTAAATTTTCTTCACTTTCAACTTCAAACTGTCAAACCAGAGCCTTGAATTTGTAATTTTTAATTTGTAATTTTCTCACACCGAATAATAAATAATAATAATTGATATTTTTCTCTAGCTTTGTTTATTCAAATAGTTTTAATTAAAATAAAGAAAATAAAGAATTCAAATTCAAGGTTTTGTATATTTTATAAATCGGATTGATAGAATTATTATTTTATTTAGTAAGGAATTGACCTAATTTATCAGGGGATTTCAGTTTTAATGAGCCCAACATGAATGTTGAAGATTGTTCCAAATATTAGATTTGGATATCTACACGAATGATTTACCACTTCTCATATTACTTCGAATCTTGCACATTCATGATAGCACCATTTTATATGTTCTATGTAGGCGGTTCTATATTCAGAAGTCTATTTGATAGAACCTCGAGATAGACCCTTAGCATCCATTCGTATATAAGGGGCTAAACGTAAGGGGTGTTAGTAACAATTACTCCAAACTCTAGGCGCTAGGCTGTCAGTCAACTCGTTCTTGTTGAACCATCAGCCACCTCATGGTCGTTAGTTCTTTCCAGTTAATACATTTCTCAAAGGATTTGCCATTTATGAAAAATAGTCAAATTTACTGTGCAATTAACAATAAAATTATAAAAATATTAATTAAAAATGATAATCAAAATGCTAAATCTTCTCAAATATTGAGTAAAGTAATTTTTAATTAATATGTGAACATTAAAAATTTGTTTAATTATACCAATTTTCAAAACTATACAAAGTTTATTATGATTCAGAAATCTTGGAAGCTCGATTTCCGCTGGTACCAAACTTATAGTTTGTGCAGGATAATTAAAGGCTTCATTAACGAGTTTCATCATGAACGAAACTAGAAACCTTACGAGCTTTTCAAACGGTGTTACGAAAGTCTGCAATGATCTCTGTTATTTTTCTTCGGAATATTACTTATTTAGTTATTTTTTAGTCTTTAATGAAGGTTTTGGATTAATATGACTGAAATATGTGGGGAGAGATATTTTTTTTACTGGATGACTGTGATTCAAGTTGAGAATTCATGTGAAGTTTTCAATACATTTTCGGTGGTTTGGGTACCAAAAATTATAATGGAAGAAGCAACAGCTTCCGGTTTGGAGATAAAAGCTTCTTCGCCTTCACCGAAAACTGTGATTCATCGAGCTTATGAAGCGAAATCAGAGAAGCCTATTTACCTCAGAGATAGAGGTACGAAAATGAAAAATTGTTTCTGTTTTTTTTTTTGTTATTATTATAATTTATATTATCATTACATTATAGGTCAAATGGACTTCTTCTTTCATCAGAAACTATCGTTGTTGGAAGTACTGTCGCTTATATTAATTAATTATTTATTATTAATTATTAATTCTGTTGATTTGCAAACTTGAAGAAAGTTGGAAAGATTTCTGTATAGTATAATTTATTAGTAATAGTATTTTTGTATGTATAAGTTCCAAATGATGGTAAAATCGATATCCAATCAGATTTTTTAAATTAAAAGGAATATTAAATCGATTTCTAAGCACTTGGTACAAATATGTAACGGATGGAAGTATATAAAGTATTCAATATAATTAATGACTAAAATGCATTGACAAGTGTACAAGAAAAAGTTATTTCATCGGACAATAAAATTGAAGACTTCAAGGAAACACAAAGAATGTAATTCAAGTTCTTAACAAAGGGAAAAACTAGAAAGATTAGATATTTTAAGAATTTATGGTGTATCGCTTCAAATTGCACACATAAAAAATTTAATACATGGAAAATTTGACCCTGGCAACGACAGTGACACTTCATCCTATAAGTGTTAAAAACTTTTGAAAATCGTAGGTCATGCAAATCGGGAACTTTGGCGTGGATTTAAACGTCAAATAGACAGTAGTAGGGCATGTTCAAATAACTTAAAACGCCGAAAGTGACATGTTTCGTGTCTAATACTTCTGGGACAGATATCTGCGTAAATCCCTCAAAACCACGTATATAAAGGGCTGTAAATTTCGGCACAATTCCCAATTGATATTCCACTCCTCTGGAGGAAAGTTGTTCCTATCATGTCAAATTGTGCGACACTACGACTGCGTGATATTTCTTTTTTATTCTCACCTTGAGAAAAATTTGTCAATATGTGAAAACGAATATTAGTTTCTCTGAATCCTCCAAGTCGAGTGATTCGTAAAATAAATCAGCTTCGAAGTTTTTTTTTATAAAATGCTATTGTCGACCAAATCAGCTAAGTATGCCGCTCTAATGGCAGAACCGGACGAACTATATCCAGGTCGAACTTAATGCATCAGCGCTTTTTATGAGTATATTAAATGAGTTTATAACACTTGTGCTTTTTTTTTGATTGCAGAGAGAATTCTCTATCCGAGGAGCACCAGAACTTTGACAAAAACCCCAGTTGTTGGAGGTACACCCATTGAAGAAGAAACTTGCATGGTGATTTTTGAAATTTTTTTGTCTTTTTTTTTACTTCATTTTTAGTTAAAAAATAAACATTTTCAAAAATTAACTGATTTTAATAATAATGAACTTTTATTTGAACGAATCCATGTCACAAGGCTCTGAGAATGCTGGTCTTTGGAAGCTGTGCAAGTCCACCAAAAGTTGAATGGGCCAGGACTGGATTGACTTTACGACCACCAAGTCAATTTTTAAGTTTTGGATTGAGAGCTCCCAGAAATTCAACCAGAGGTTTTATCACGGCCGTTCAGGCAATTATGCTCAAACATTTTTTATTCAAGTGTGGCAAACAGGACAAGTGCACACCAGAAGTGTAAGTTGTAACATTGGACTGAAGTTTCAGACACGTCTCTTCAGACGATATTTCTATTTCTTAGTAATATTACTAAAGATTACCCTTAATTATTATTATTATTGTTATACACATAAAAAACTACGTTATTACCCTTAAGACATATGTCTTAAGGAGTGGAGCCAAGTTCCAATCTAAAAACTCATTTCTTCATTTTACTTAACAAATATTGAAATTGGAATTTTTTCTTTCTGTAGAATTAATCAATTTTTAACTAGAATTATGCGCACAGCGCGAGAAAATATCTAATTCAAATATTTTTTAAGTAAAATGAAAATATTAAATTTTGAAGTCAGATTTGAATTTTTCGTTTTATGCAAAAAGTATCGAAACTAAATATTTTCGTTGAGTAAAATGGAGAATGGAATTTCGAGCTTGACAATTTTTCAAAAAAATAACTCATTTGCAAAAATATGAAAATATCGAAACAAATAAAACTCGTCAGAATAGACGTCAAACTTCAGTCCCATAATTGTAATAATTTAAAAAAATACTGACTATAAAAAGAACGGGGTAAAAAATTATCAAAACTTTTTGTTAATTCTTTTTGGCAAAAAGCATTCGGAATTCTTTAAAAATAAGACTCTGAAAATTTTTTCATGAAGAGGGGTCGATATGTTGATAAATAATTGTTCTATTTATTTTAATTAAAAAAATTTCAGTTTATTAAAGCCATGTTACGACAGACAAATTGAAGTATTAACATCTGCAGTGGCAGAAATAATATGGCGATGTGCAGGTGGATTTACAGTACAAAGTGCAAGTTGTTCAGTTAATTTAAATACAGTATCTAATGTCAGCATCCCGAAAGCGATTGTTGCTCTACCTCAAGAAACACCGTATCTACAACATAGCGTGCAGTACTTTCAAGATGGATTAACGGAAACTGTATGTAGACTGTCTATATATAACGAAAATGAAATTGCACAATAATTAGATCAGATATATAGCATTCTTAATTAGCAATTACTTGATACATAGCTATTCAACAATAAAGATTTTTGACACACTGGCGTGAGGCCAAACACTCTTCTTTCATTAACTTGCCACGAAAAATCAAAAGCCAAAGTTTATCCTTCGCTACGAATGAAATTTAAATTAAATCGATAATCATTTATTTGTGTATAAAATATGTAACTAAAATTATATTATATTTTTTGTAGCTGCATCTCTTCGAGTTCAACTCCTTGGAAGACCTTGAAATTTTCATTAAACGCTACTTGTACCTGGTTTGTATTTTTAAACTCAAGAATAATAATTAGTATTATGAAGATGATTTAATTTTCTATATTCAATGGGATATTCAATATATTTCGTTATTGTTTTAGTTTCAAGATGAAGGTGGACCAGGGGCAAAATTATTACTTTACTCTGCAATTCTCTCGAGAGGATTTTCAAAGTAAGATATTTTTGTAAATAGATATTACTTTATTTTATTATAACCGTTTGAAATTTAAAAAATTGATTCTGAGACAATAATAATTCCAAAGTCGCTTGCGTGATTAGAAAAAGTAGGAATTAGAAAAATTTTTTATTTTCAGAATTCGAAGTGATTTAGAAGATTCAAAAGGATCTATGTTGAGTGCATGTCCAGAAGAAGGTCCTTTATCTGTTGTTCTTCTTGCTCTGACCGGAAGAGCCTCTCCTCATCTTCACAATGGTGTTATCCACGTTGGAGATGAAAATACCTACGTAAGTTATTAATTTTCCAACTATGTAATCTAAAATCATAATCCTCCATAAAGAGTATGAAATTTTCAAATAACTCGTTCAAGAAGACGAGAATAATTTTTTTAAATCATTTGCAAATTTTTTTACTTGTTTCTTGAATCTCAAGGCAATTCCACAATGGGGAGTTCTTGTGAGGAGTGAAATAGGATTTTTAGTTCATGAAGGAGATGGACCACATAATAAACAGCCAGGGTCTCGTCTAAAGACACCCAGTTTACCCATCTGGGTGACTCTTTGTCTCGGTCATCATGGTATTCTCTTCAACACAAACCGTGAACTTCTCAGGAACTATCATGCTGAAAGACGGTGAGTTTGCGGTAAAACTCGCTGTCTCACACCCTTTCATTCAAATTCTTCAGTGTCAATTCTGAAGGTAATCGACGAAACCTACTTTCAGAATTGCTGCAATTTTAACCTGCTATTTTCTCTAATAAGTACCCCACAAATTTTCAAAAGAAGAAGGCAAAAAACTATTTTCCAGTGAAAATAACTGTTTTTGAGAAATAAGCGCAATATAAATCATGTAATTTTCTCCCAGGTTCTCATTATGCAATAAATCTCGAATTAATATTAAATCTCCTATTTTCTTTAAGAGAGTTGTTAGTTCCACTTTTATAATTCTAATTTCAGAGTAATTGAGGTAGACATATATGCCAGCTTTTTCTAAGTCTATATGCAGAATTTATGAAAAAAAATTTTCTTATAGGATAATACCGTTTCCGGTAATTAAATTATATAATCGTAGATTCAATGTTCAATACTACACTTGCGGTGGGAGTCACGCCACATTGACTATAGACACCAGGGCAAAAGAAACGGGCAATGATGGCAGGGAAACTAAAGAATCCCTTGATATGGCTTCAACACCTTTAGAAAAACTCATTCACTCCAAGTAAGATTTAAAAAATCATTTTAAATAAGTCAATTCAATAAGTTAATAAACAAATAAATAAAGAATTAAATGAACTGATGAAAACTGAAATTTTTTTTTCTGAAAGTTTTTACTACAGTTTTCTTGAATAACGTAACAGTTTTCACATCTTCTCATTACTTTTGTTCGGCTTGAGTATACAAAGGATTGTAAAAAATGCAGTGTTACGCCAGAGTTTGTTATCTTTTCTGGACCATCGGTTCATGTCCGCAGCATCTTTCCGGTATTAATTAGTTCCAGCAGGTAATAATAATGTAGAATCCTAGAAAACTAATGAAATAATTTTCCGCTATCCCGAAGATGGCAGGACGCAGAGGTCCAGTGGAATGGAACTCCCATGCTGTGAGGACATCAGATTATCAAGCTTTATGTCTGCAAATTATTCATGTTGAACATTCCTCGAATTTTCATGTAATAGACCTGTGTAACTAAATCTAAATGTACATATGTGTTTAACGTTTGTAGAATCCTCGTGAAAGTTAGTCTGCATATTACGAACATAAAATTTAATTAAGGGCGTTGGACCCAAGTGTTAAGCTTAAAATTCCATTCTCCATTTTACTCAACGAAAATCTCCTATCTTAAAAAAGTGGTGTCACGAAATGTCTCGAAAATCTCGCATACATTGTTGTTGCAAACCTGATTGGCTTTTGAATGACTTGAAGTTGAAAGAAGAAAAACAAACTAATGGCGCAAAAAAATTTCAGAAAAACCTTCGAAATACTTTAAAATTCTTTATGATTTCTTGAAACTCGTAAAAAGCTTTACAAATTTCTAAAAACATCTTAGAATTTCTTAACATTTAAAATCTCTTAAAGTCTACAGAAATCTTATCAAATTCCATGAAATCTTTAAAAAATCTACAAAATCTTTTAAAAATTAGAGAAAGCAATAACATTACCTGACAACTTTAAAATTCTTTAAACCCCATAAAATACTCTAAAACTCATAGAACTCTCTTGAAATCTTTTAAAATTTGTGAAAACTTGTTAAAATTCTTAAAAACTATTTAAAATATTCTTAAATTAAACGATAACATTTAACGTTCCTTGACGTCCTTTAAAATCTAATAAAATTATTAGAAATTTCATGAAATCCTTAAAATTCTATAAAATCTTCTAACAATCATAAAATCTCTAAACATTGTTAGAAATCTCATGAAATTTCACAAAATTCTTTAAAATTCCATAAAATATTTTGAAAATTATAAAAATCTCTTGACTTCTTTTAAAATTCCCGAAAATTATATTACAACATTTAAAATTCCTTAAAGTTCCTTAAAATATTCTGAAACCCTTTGAAATCTCTTAAAATACCTCGAAACTTCATAAGATTTAAAATCCCCTAAATTCTCTTAAAACGCTGAGAAATCTTTTCAAATCACTTAAAATTTCATGAAAACCTTCGAAATTGCTTAAAATTCGTCAAGATTCCTTAAAACTTCCAAAAACCTCTTGAAATCCCTTAAAAATCCACAAAAATCATTAAAATCACAAATCTCTTGAAATCTATGTCGAAATTAACAAAAATCTCTAAAAATTCATTAAAAAGAACTCTTGGAATTTCTTAACATTTAGAATCTCTTAAAATCCTTAGAAATCTTATCAAATTTCATGAAATTCTTAAAAATGCTACAAAATCTTTTAATAATTAGAAAAATCTAATAAAATCCCTTAAAATTTTACCACAACCTTCGAAATCCTTTTAAATTCTACAAAGTCTTTTAAAAATCATAGATGTACAGAAATTCTTTTGAAATCCCTCAATAAAATTATCTAAAAAACTTTAAAATCTTTTAAACCTCATAAAATATTTTAAACCTCATAAAAATCTCTTGAAATCTTTTTAAATTGATGAAAACCTTTTAATATTCCCATCAGAAACTTCTTGAAATGCTTTAAATTTTACAATAACATTTAAAGTCTCTTTACATCCTTTAAAATCCATTAAAATTATTATAGAAATCTCGTTACATTCCATGAAATCCTGAAAATTCTATAAAATCTTTTAAAAATCAGAAAATCGCTTAAAATTATTAAAAAAATCTCTTGACTGCTTTTAAAATTTCCGTAAATTTCATTGTAATATTTAAAATTCCTTAAAGTTCCTTAAAATTCTTTGAAACATTTTGAAATGTCTTAAAATTCCTGGAAACTTCACAACAGAATTTAAAATCCCTTAAAATCTCTTAAAACACTCAGAAACCTGTTCAAATCACTTAAAATTTCACAAAAATCTTCGAAATCGCTTAAAATTCGTTGGAATCTTTTAAAGTTCTTAGAAACCTCTTAATATTCCTCAAAATTTGAAAAAATTTAAAATCCCTTGTTAGCTTTAAAAATTCTCTTGAAATTTCATGAATTCCGTTAAAATTTCGCGAAATATCCTGAAATACCTTAAAATTCTACGAAATCTTTTTAAAATCCTAAAAATCTTTAGAACTTCGTAAAAATCACTTGAAAATGGTCAAAATTCATTAAAATTCTTAGAAATCTCTTGAATTACATCTCCAAAAAAAGTGATGTAACGAAATGTCCCTAAAATCTCAGTTAAATTGTTGTTTCAAACCTACTCTCTAAATTTGAATCAGCAAAATTTCATTGATTTTTTAATGACTTGAAATTATAAGAAATTAAATAAATAATCTTGCGCGTAGCGCACGTGTTGGTCTGCTAGTTATGGAAAAAATTTTTGCGCTCTGTAGCACTAATCTTTTTTCAAATAGAAGACTGCGTACAGAGCGAAAAAATATTTGGTTTCGATACTTTTTGCATAAAACGAAGAATTCAAAATCTGACTTCAAAATTCAATATTTTCATTTTACTTAAAAAATATTTGAGTTAGATATTTTCTTGCTCTATACGCTTAATTCTAGTTAAAAATTGATTAATGCTATAAAAGGTAAAAATTTCAATTTTAATATTTGTTAAGTAAAATGAAGAAATCAAGTTTTTTTAGATTGGAACTTTTGGCTCCGACACCCTTAACTTATTCTATGGTTCTCTGTCAAAAATAGAGAAAAAAATACTTAAAAGATAGAAATATTGTAAATCATTAATGTAAATTATAATTTGTATATTTTATATTATAATTCATATGTATTGGAATTATAAAACGAATCGATATTTGATTTTAAGGTCATTGATCTGACGCCTCTCGTGCAAGATGTTCTTGCATCGATTCAAAGATAAACAATGCGAACAATCTCTTGTAAAATTAATATCACGTCATGCATTTTCTTTTCAGAGGAATGAAATTTGAAATTTTGTTTCAATTTTGATGACTTTATTTATAGGTGTTCTACATTTATATTATATAAATTCTACTCTCAATTTTGAATTCCATTTAAACCTATTTGTGTGTTAAAAATAAAATATGCGTAAAAATGAGTAATGCAGATAAAAATAGAAATAAAGTGTAAAATATGGTGCTACAATTTGTTAATATAGAAATAAACAAATGTTATAAAACTATCTCTTTCTTTTACTTCTTAAAAATTTGCGTAATTCAATTTGCGTTCATTAATCGATAAATTAAGCACTTCAAGAACATTATATCATCAAATTCTTATATAAAAATATAAGTATACATAAATTTATTTCGAATTAAATTTCGAAGTAAATTTTATTTATTTGACTTTCTAGCACGCTATTCAGATATAAAACTCCGAATCGTTTTATTACAAAAAAATGCCTTTTTATTGACACCACAAGGAAAGTTATTGATCCGAATTCCACTGCCGAGAATTTTAAATCATTAAATTCTATATTATTTTACTTTATATATAGTAACCGTGAGAACTAGAGTTTAACGAATTGCAATCATTTTAGTGCGATTAAGCACAGCTAAATATATTCAGCGAGGGAATGATCCATGGATCCGATGCGGATCATCAGTCTGTGAAATTATTGCAGACTCTGGTTCTCGTTCATTCGTGAGAAGATAAATTGCCCCTCTTCCTTCGAGAATGAAAGGAAATATCCTTCTTTTCGAAGAAAGCTATAAAAATTTTTCTGATTTAACGCTAAATTATTTCAATTGTGTTCTTAAATCATTTTTATTGTGTATGATCTAGACAAAGGCTCTTCTAACAAAAAACTGATAGGGTCCGATTCTCAATTGGAACAATCGTTCTCAATTGGGTTCTATCAGATTTTTAGAAGGGGGCTAATCATTGTTTCTTACAGAAAGATTAATGCTTAATTAGATAATATAAGCGGATGAGAGCTTTCTGACCGGAACGTGTGACCTTGATGAAAGGCCTTAAAACGCAACAATCTGGATGACTCATATAATGTTTTACTGTATATAATACAGTATAAAAATGTATAGAAATAGTATGCATGTATATATACATGTGCACATGAATATTTGCTACTATTTCACCCCAAATATTATACCTGGAAGAAGAGGGGCACGCTTGCATATGTAATTATCAGATATATACCTCCGTGTCCCTCGATGAACACCTGTGCTGTTCTAGATGGTGTTGCCCTGCTGCCCCTTCTTTTACCAACTTCCTGAGTGCTTTACTCCACTCAGTTTTGTAGTAACAATCCCAAACGCACGACTGTTTCGCTGCCAGTCAGTCTGAGGGGACGCTAAGAGTTGAGGATACTCAATTTTTTAAAATTCTATCGAAAATTCTTTCTGGTAAAGAAATAAAGTAAAGCAGCCGAAAGAAATTAAAAAGTGTTAAAACATCAAAGTATAACATGTTATTCAATAAATAATAATTCAGCAAAATTCAATAAAAAGTGGTTGTTTAAAACAAATTATTTCTTTCATGAGTGTGTAGTATATATTTTTTATGGAAAATTTATATATATATATTGAATAATTGATACAGTTGTGAAGATATTTGAATAGTGAATAAAGTTCAGTGCGTTTGTGAATATGAGAGGATTTATAAAGTGATATACTCTGAATTGTTGCAGAGTGATTAAGAGTTGTGATTCTGCCAATTAAGGATTTTTTTTATTGTTGTCAATATCAGCGATTGATGGATGATTCGTGAACGGATTTTCGTGGTAAGTGTACATTTAACTTCATTTTTTTTTCAATTTGATTTTATTGACTCTGTCATACTATTGAAATTGGATAATTATAACTATTTACCAGTTACCGTACTTCTTTTTTGGCTTTTAAACCAAAGATGTAATTAAAATGATTACCCGCAAGGGTAAATTGCTGCTTTGATGATATAGAATTATTATGATATAGAATTATGTAAAAAGCGTGTACAACATTGAAATCCGGATTTGCATATCATGAACTATGATAAGAAATATATACATATGTGTGGTTTAGAACAATGGATGTGGGAGACAAAGAAAAGTGAAAGAACTCTAGGGTTAGAATATCCTTTAATGGACACCTGCTTCAGAGTTCGCAGCAGTGATTCACCTCTTCCTGCCCAGTGCCCATAATAACGCGCATTTTACCCTAGAAGCGTTTACGGCGCTTGACCATGATGGTATACACGGTTCGTGAATTTGAGAACTATCATGGCCTACATACCTAAGTCCTCCAGATTCTAACTTATCTACTTTTATTCATCAATTTATTTTTATCCAATACCGTGACCGTCCTATTGTTACTCAAATTTTACGGATTTTCCTCACTTCTCCATCTCAAATCTCGAGTTTCTCCTATTTGCATCTACTGTACCATTATCTCTGAAGAAAGCATGTTTAAGTCTCTAAAATCTTAGAAATTCGAAAGCATTTTCTTTTTTTCGTATTTTAAACTATTTTTAACAAAATTTCTTTACAAAAATTAAATCTGTAAGCAATTTCAACTGCGCTTATAGTCAAATTCAATCGGAATTAATTGAACAATAAATAAAAGCTTCGACATTTTTTGTTTCTCTTTTAAATTAACTGATCTTAGAATTCAGGAAGTGATTCCGACGAGTCACATCAGGAAAGACATTTTTGTGTAACGAAAGGCTTTTTTGTCACGTGAGCTGAAAAGTTTCACGAAACGACTCGAACACTTCCTTCAATGTACAAATTTCACGCAAACGTTATTATGCAATTAGTGATCGCATTTGCAATAATCACTCTCAAAAGTTAGGTCTCCCCTTTTTACTTTAAAGTTGGAAGGAAGCAACGAGAAAGTTCGATTTAATTAGAAGTTGCATAGCTTGTCGAACCATCCTATTTTTGAAGACTACATTTACATGATAACAAACAATTTTTCGTAAGTGAATATTGCATGCATGTAAATACTGAAATGTATTATTGAATGTATACCAATAAAAGTTCAACGAAATTGTTGTTGTATCTCGTTTTTTTTTTACGAAAATATAAGCAAGTCATAAAGTCTATTGGAACGCATTGCGTACATAAATTTGTAGACTTATGATCAATGCCTGTGGCCGTAATTTCAATCGAATTACATTAAAAAATTGTATATTGTACCTATGTATTTAGTATTTAGTATTGCTGATGATGTTGTCATTTATAAATTACGAAAATTGTTTCTGATTATCAAATCATAATTCTTTAATGAGTTTCATATGACCTTATACTTTTTACATATGTGTATGTGATTATGTACTATGTAATAAAGTAGTTTCTCTGCATGCTTTCTAGTCACACGTTGATCGAATTGCTGTTAAGTAAGACATGTTCCTGAATATCAGTTTGTGAATGAAAAGCGCCCCGGGTCACCATACATAATTTTTACTTCCTACTCTATTATATTTCCGGTTCAACTTTCCATAATAGAAACTGTCACTCTAATTATTCTCAATTGAAACCAAAAATGATATCTTGTCATTAAATTCTCTATTATAGATACTCAAAATTACAATGTCGAATTTAAGTAAGACTTGCGACACTTATTTTTACACAAAAAGGTGAAAACGGTAGTGTTTACGTTTTTCTGTCTACAGTTTTTGCTGCCATTAATTTTTTTTACATTAATCTATTTATATTAGCAAGTATTTAAAATATTGTAAAGTAGAATCGACAACTTTTTCGTAATTCAGGTGAAGTTTGTGTGCATTTCTTCTAAAGGAACTGATTTGCGACATCGTTCCGCTGAGACAGTCACGTTACACGCTAGGATGAGCACGAGAAAGATCGTTCTATCGATCTTCCTTTATATTATACACGATTCAACTTGAAAATTAACTCCTGGAAAAGATCATTTCCTTGGAATAACCAATCTTACTCTGCTCTAAATATCCCACTCTTATAATTAAATTCCTGTGCACAAAATAGTTCATGTTTTGCAATCTTCTTCGTTAGACGTGTAAAATGTAGATGTACTCATTATATGCAATTAAAGAAAAAAGAAACTACTTGATGTGTTGAAAACGAAATTATGTTTTGGTATTTCAGATGTGTCAGAAAACTTTCAAAGCGTTGGATGGAGATTTTAGAACGATATGGAAGATATTTTCTTCAGGATTCTACTCATTTTCTTTATTTTTCGTCAAAATTCAGGACAGTGTAAGTTAATTTTGATATGCATGATATATCAATGATTATAAACGTATAAGAATATTATGCACTGGATATATGAAAAAAATGTGATCAAGAATTGAAAAATTTATAACTTATTGCAGGAAAAGCTCTTATAACTGTAAATAAACGTGCAGAAGTCAATTAGTTATGGTCAAGGATAATGGTGCCGTGCATTCGATGAAATATGTGATCCACAGGGATAACAAATTCATAATTCAGCGGTGTGAAAAGCTGAAAATGTAAATGAATAGCGGTTGTTTCCAAAAGAAATTAAATCCACTGCTAATCTGATTGACCTACTTTTATCTTATAAAAATTTTGAATTTTATATCAAATATTAAATACATTTAGAGATGGTAAAAAGTGAAACATGACCTTCTTTAATACAGACTTCAGTAACAAGTTAACAAGTCTAGAGCCTGAGAAAAATTTCTCATTCGTATTGAAAATTCTCATCTTCTCATGTTTTTTGCTACGAGGTGCAAATAGTGAGTTTCATTTGTCGAGAAATTGAGATTTTATAGAAACCAAGTGTAAAAACCTGTAAATGGAATAATAGTGATTCATTCATAATATGTGAATACACCATTTATGAGTTTTATATTAATGAAAGGGGAGACACTATAATTCAATTGCACATTCGAAAACGTGGGATTAAAAATCATTTTCATATAAAAGTGAAAATAGTCTTAGAAATCATATATGAAAACTGAAATGAGATTTAGAATTATTTTTCCATTTGATGTTCCTTTTCATATGCTACATTTTCCGGGAAAGTTTATTAGGAATAAGTTTGTAGAACGACTGTATCGGACAACACTGATGGCATGGGCTTGCCTTGGCCGGAACTTCGCTCCAAGGAAGCGCACATATCTACCCCCATATACATGATTGTCTGGGTTTAAACGTGATATATTCATACACATGTACTGGCCATATCGAAGATGTACAGCACTGGTCATAAATGGTTAATCTGTGCAAATTATTGAGAATAAAACTCTGTTAAAAAATTCTATTCAAACCAAAATACTGTCCAGATAGTTTAATAATCGAATTCCAGAGCGATTTTTATATTTTTTAATACATAGATCATGTTAGTAGAAAATGGCCTATTGATATGATAAATATCCTGCCCCATTTCTTGATCACAAAGAATCATATCCGCCAGGTGCCTTTCGTGGTTTTGGTTTCCCGCCGAAAACCAGTTTCTGTGTTCTTCTTCTTCGAAAAATACCGTCAAAGAAGCCACAAAACGGCAAACGAGTTTTCAAATCGGTTGTGGAACCGTTTTTCGTTGACGGCATCCGGGGTATCATTTAGAGAATAAAATTATAAAAGAAGAATATACAGTTAATACAGAAATAATAAATTGTACTTTATTAATTTATTTTTTACTTTCAAGTAATTCGGGACACGAGATGTTTCCTGGAGAACGGAGCCACTGCGGCTCATTTGTTTGTGAGCGAGGACCAAAAAGTAGGCGACATCATCGGAGTCCTGGGAGTCCTTGGAGACCCAGGACCTCAAGGAGACATCGAATTGAGACTCCAAGAACATGACAGTCCAGTTTCGTTTTCTCCTCATTCAAGAAATCTCACCTTGACGAGACCTTTGGACAAAGAAGGTGTTGAGGGTCCTTCCAGTGTTTTTGTAAATGCTATTTGTGAGAGAAAACATACAATAGATCCCGTAAGTTTTCGTTTTGCATACTTGTGCATATTTTTAAAATGATATTTTTCATTCACCTTATTTTTTTACTTAAAAATATTATCATCTTTTTCAGGGATTCGTTATTCCGGTCAATATTCGTGTAACAGATGCCAATGATAACGCTCCACAGTTCATAAACGCTCCATACGTTTTGAACATTTCGGAGGTAAAGATTTTTTTTTAAGAATAATTAAAAAGTCTTAAGTATACCTGAATAATTATATTATTAATTTTTTTTATTGCCAGGTAACTGTTGTGGGCACCAGAGTATTGCAAGGGGTCCGAGCCGTGGATGCTGATCAACCTGGACCTTACTCACAAGTCCAGTATGCAGTTTTGCCAGGACCTAATTCGGTAATGCATACAAAATAAAATTAAAATAAATAATAAAATATTAATTGTTTCAAGTATGAGACTAATTAAGGATTAAAATGACTTTGAATCTCTATCGAAATGCAGCCCATTTTTGTGGATAGTGAAAGAGTTACAGAAGAGGTATAAACCTTCTGATAAACTTTCACAAGGAATGTTACTTTTAAAATTAATGTTTTTTCTTATTTTGTACATAAATTTTTCAGTAACGTTGAGCAAATAATTGTTGTATGATTTCATTCACAATATTATATGTAAATATTCTACTTGCAAATATTTATAATTGTCAGGTCCCGTTTTTTGTGTATGTAATTTATGTAATAAAGATTATAATGAAATAAGATTATTATATTATATTATTTATTATATTTGTCAATAGGACTACTTCATTTTTGTGAATGCTCTGGAAGGGACTCTTGTTTTGAGAAAGCCTCTGGATTACGAGTCTCTCAGCAACTTCTCTGTAGGAATTCGTGCTCAAGTAAGCATATTAGAGAAAAAATAACATTTAAAAATATGAAAAGAAAACTTTTCCTAATTAAAAATACATAATTAAACTGTTTTCTTTGTAATTAAAACAAATAGGATCAGGGAAATCCGCCGCAGTCTTCAACGACGACACTTTACGTAAACGTCGTGGATGCGGATGATCAAAACCCAGCGTTCTTGAACGACGAGTACAGAGTCACTGTTCCACAGCAAATAAAAACTGTAAGTATTATTTCATGTTTAAATTTCAACCATTTTTAAAGAAATCACTTAATTTTCTTGGGAAACATAGATTTTAAGACCAGATGGCTTTTTCAGAGAAAAATATTGAGGGTAGATCCAGCACCAATTAAGGCTGTTGATCAGGATGTTGGCATTAGTGCACCTGTTCGGTATTCAGTTCAAGGTGGAATTTTACCTTTTCTTACCTTAAATCCCGAAACTGCAGATATCATTGTGACCAGGCCATTGCAAGATCATGAGCTTGTTGCTCCGACTACTATAGTTATTAAGGTAAAATTAAGCAGAGGAGTTTTCAAATCTAAATAATATTAAGTATTGTCTACTATTTTAAATATTTATTTTTAACAGGCAACGCAACTTGACAATCCAGATAGATATGCTTTAGCAACTGTGATTGTTTCTCGAGAGGGAGGATACGGAGCTGGTCCCACTGCCGGTAAAAAAATCATAAAATCATAAAAAAAATGCTGAATCAATAAAAATAAGTAAAATATATATATATATTTTTTATAAGGAGGACGCCTCCCTGTAAGATTTGTGCTGAAAGACTATCAAGCCAGTGTGCCAGAAAACACCCCACCTGGAAGTGTAATTCTCACTGCTGGCGTTAATAAAGTCGATTCCGTAAGTTACGAATGAAAAATTGTTATTACTTTTTTAAATATAACTAGCAGACCAACACGTGCGCTACGCGCACGATTATTTATTTCATTTCTTACAATTTCAAGTCATTAAAAAATCAATGAAATTTTGCTGATTCAAATTTAGAGAGTAGGTTTGAAACAACAATTTAACCGAGATTTTAGGGACATTTCGTTACATCACTTTTTTTTTGAGATGTAATTCAAGAGATTTCTAAGAATTTTAATGAATTTTGACCATTTTCAAGTGATTTTTACGAAGTTCTAAAGATTTTTAGGATTTTAAAAAGATTTCGTAGAATTTTAAGGTATTTCAGGATATTTCGCGAAATTTTAACGGAATTCATGAAATTTCAAGAGAATTTTTAAAGCTAACAAGGGATTTTAAATTTTTTGAAATTTTGAGGAATATTAAGAGGTTTCTAAGAACTTTAAGAGATTCCAACGAATTTTAAGCGATTTCGAAGATTTTTGTGAAATTTTAAGTGATTTGAAAAGGTTTCTGAATGTTTTAAGAGATTTTTAAGGGATTTTAAATCCTGTTCTGAAGTTTCGAGGAATTTTAAGAGATTTCAAAGGGTTTCGGAGTATTTTAAGGGAGTTTAAGGAATTTCAAATATTACAATGAAATTTCCTGGAATTTTAAAAGAAATCAAGAGATTTTTAAATAATTTTAATGGATATTAAAGTACGTAAAGAGACTTTAAATGTTATTGTCAAATTTAAAGCATTTCAAGAAGTTTCTGATGGGAATATTAAAAAGTTTTCATGAATTTAAAAAGATTTCAAGAGATTTTTATGAGTTTCAAAATATTTTATGAGGTTTAAAGGATTTTAAAGTTTTTCAGATAATTTTATTGAGAGATTTCAAAAGAATTTCTATACATGTATGATTTTTAAAAGAATTTGTAGAATTTAAAAGGATTTCGAAGGTTGTGGTAAATTTTAAGGGATTTTATTAGATATATATTTTAAGGGATTTTATATTATTCTAATTATTAAAAAATTTTGTAGCATTTTTAAGAATTTCATGAAATTTGATAAGATTTCTAAGGATTTTAAGAGATTCTAAATGTTAAGAAATTCCGAGAGTTATTTTTTTAATGAATTTTTAGAGATTTTTGTTAATTTTAGAGATTTGACATAGATTTCAAGAGATTTGCGATTTTATTGATTTTTGTGGGATTTCAAGAGATTTTGAGGAGTTTAAAGAAATCTTTACGAATTTTAAACAATTTAGAAGGTTCTCATGAAATTTTAAGTAATTTGAAAAGGTTTCTCAGTGATTTAAGAGAATTAAAGGGATTTTAAATCTTATATGAAGTTTCAACGAATTTTAAGAGATTTCAAAGGGTTTCAGAGTATTTTAAGGAACTTTAAGGAATTGTTATAATTTTCAGAAATTTTAAAATAAGTCAAGAGATTTTTATAATTTTCAAAATATTTTATGGAATTTTAAAGAATTTTGTGAAATTTTATAAGATTTCTAACAATTTTATGGGATTTTATTAGATTGTTCTAATTATTAAAAGATTTTGTAGCATTTTTAAAGATTTCATGAAATTTGATAAGATTTCTAAGGATTTTAAGAGATTCTAAATTTTAAGAAATTCCAAGAGTTTTTTTTAATGAATTTTTAGTGATTTTTGTTAATTTCAGGATTTCATGGAATTTCATGGAATTTTCAGGATTTCATGGAATGTAACGAGATTTCTAATAATTTTAATAGATGTTAAAGGACGTAAAGAGACTTTAAATGTTATTGTAAAATTTAAAGCATTTCAAGAAGTTTCTGATGGGAATATTAAAAGGTTTTCATGAATTTAAAAAGATTTCAAGAGATTTTAATGAGTTTTAAAGTATTTTATGAGGTTTAAAGGATTTTAAAGTTTTTCAGATAATTTTATTGAGGGATTTCAAAAGAATTTCTATACATGTATGATTTTGAAAAGAATTTGTAGAATTTAAAAGGATTTCGAAGGTTGTGTTAAAATTTTAAGGGATTTTATTAGATTGTTCTAATTATTAGAAGATTTTGTAGTATTTTTAAGGATTTCATGAAATTTGATAAGATATCTAAGGATTTTAAGAGATTCTAAATGTTAAGAAATTCAAAGAGTTTTTTTTAATGAATTATTAGAGATTTTTGTTAATTTTGACATAGATTTCAAGAGATTTGTGATTTTAATGATTTTTTTGGATTTTTTAAGGGATTTCAAGAGGTTTTTGGGAGTTTTAAGATATCTTGACGAATTTTAAGCAATTTCGAAGGTTTTCATGAAATTTTAAGTGATTTGAAAAGATTTCTCAGCGTTTTAAGAGAATTTAAGGGATTTTAAATCTTATGAAGTTTCGAGGAATTTTAAGAGATTTCAAAGGGTTTCAGAGTATTTTAAGGAAATTGAAGGAATTTTAAATGTTGTAATATAATTTTCAGGAATTTTAAAAGAAGTCAAGAGATTTTTATAATTTTCAAAATATTTTATGGAATTTTAAAAAATTTTGTGAAATTTTATGAGATTTCTTACAATTTTAAGGGATTTTATGATTTTTAGAAGATTTTATAGAATTTTAAGGATTTCATGAAATTTCTAATAATTTTATTAAATTTTAAAGGACATCAAGGAACTTTAAATGTTATCGTATAATTTAAAGAATATTTTGAACAGTTTTTAAGAATTTTAACAAGTTTTTACAAATTTTAAAAGATTTCAAAATAGTTCTATCAGTTTTGGAGTATTTTATGGGCTTTAAAGAATTTTAAAGTTGTCAGGTAATTTTATTGATTTCTCTAATTTTTAAAAGATTTTGTAGAATTTTTAAGGATTTTATGGAATTTGATAAGATTTCTGTAGACTTTAAGAGATTTTAAATGTTAAGAAATTCTAACATGTTTTTAGGAATTTGTAAAACTTTTTACGAGTTTCAACTTGGATTTCAAGACGTTTATGATGTTAATCGTTTTTTGTGAATTTTTGAAGGATTTCAAGAGGTTTTGGGGAGTTTTAAGAAATCTTAACGAATTTTAAAGTATTTCGAAGGTTTTTCTGAAATTTTTTTGCGCCATTAGTTTGTTTTTCTTCTTTCAACTTCAAGTCATTCAAAAGCCAATCAGGTTTGCAACAACAATGTATGCGAGATTTTCGAGACATTTCGTGACACCACTTTTTTAAGATAGGATTTTCAAAGGGCAAACATTAAAGTGTATTTTTTTAAACAGAAACTGAGGTTTTGGCTCGTTGGCGCTGTGGAAGATTTGGAAAAGTTCTCAGTGACGAATTCAGGTGAATTGATTCTAAAAGGAACATTGGATTATGAAAAGAGAGTTCAGCACAGCTTTCTGGTTCATGTTAGTGATGGGCATCAAGTAAGTTAAAAATATCACTGCTTAATTCATAATTTAACAATTTCATAATGAATCATTACAATTTTTTACTTTAACATTGATCCGTTGAATTAATTTTAATCCGTTGATTAATTTTTTTTTACAGAATGATACAGCGAGAGTAAATATATCTGTTGAAGATGTGAATGAATGGGAACCAAGATTTCGTCATCCCAGATATGAATTTCATGCTAGAAGTATGAGAGAAGGCTCTATAGTTGGTAAGAAATTATTTTACGTAATTGATAAAAATGATATAGAACGATTTTATAAGATAATAATATCTTATTTTATTTTTTATGTATTTAAAGAGAACATTTATTTTTTAGGAAGATTGGAAGCTGCAGATGGAGACAGAGGAGATCGCGTGTCACTCGCTTTGAGAGGTCCAGATGCAAGGTGAAAATATTACCTTCTTTTTTTAATTAGTTTCATTAATTTTATATTTTATTAAATCGAGGCTGACTAAAACATGCCATTTTTACTGGAAACTAGATATTAAAATATTCCCAATAATAAAGTTGGGTTCAAACAAAAAAAAAAAAAAAATAAAACAATAACTTATAAAATTAATTTTAGTACATTCAATCCATCATTTAATTTTTAATGAATGTTGCAGATCATTCGAAATACGAGATAATGGAGAACTAATACTCAGAAGTCCGGGTCCTTTCAATGGAACTCTTGCGCGTCTTGTTGCTATTGCTTCTGATACTGGAAGACCTCCAAGGTATTAATCCAATTTATTTAATTTATTTTAATTCAGTTTATCAATAATTAATATTTTGCTTTATAAATTAATCTATTTTATATGAATACTTTGCAATATCTGTAAGTTCTAGGGTTTTTTTTAATGTTTAAGTCAATAATTTCTGTTATTTTTTTTAAGGTCAAGTATGATTCCCGTAATTGTTCATCTACCAAATACTGGTTCAATACCAATTGCTGCAAGAGCTGCTCCTGCTTGGCTAGGCAGCAGCGTACTTTTAGTAGCAGTTTTTGGCGGCGTTTTAGGACTGCTTGGTGTAGTTATACTAATTCTTATTATGTATATTTACAAGCAGTAAGTACTGATTATTGTATATTTTTAAACTATTTAAACAGTTTATTGATTTAATGACTAAAATAGCCCGAAAAAAATTATTTTTTGCAGTAAGAGACCAAAAGGAGGTGGATCTGTGAGTTCCATGGGAACAGGATACAGAGAAAAATCCCCAGTGCCTTCTGCTTTGAGTCCAACCCCTCAAATTTTGGGAGCCAGTATCCTACAGGATACCTTAGATAATCATAGAGACAGTCGTCATGAAAACAATGATATAGACAATCCTGTTTTTGGAGAGGATAATGAAAATCCTTACAATTCAACAATTAAAAGTTAGTGAAATGTTTTATTTTTTTATTAAGGCTTGAAAGTTCTACTTATTCAATGATTAAATGTTTTATATATAATATAATATTTATTTAAGCCATTTTTAATCATCTTGCTCTAATAAAAATTCGTAGATATCACAAGGATGATAAGCAAAGGTATTTCATTTAATATAAAATAATACTTTTTATTTATTTTAGTAATTTTAGTCGTTTTTCTTTTTTAATTTTGATGTATCGTATTTATCCAATATTAGAAGATTGAATCGAACACTTGATCAATTATTATTTTTTACAGGTGTAATATCTGCAAGGCAAATGCCTCTTTATACGAGACACAAAGTGGGACCAGCTCCAAGTCCACCAGCCTTATCAGCCACCTCAAATATTCCTAATGTAGGAGGATTAGTTCAAAATATGAACGACTTGAGTGCAAGAACCAATGCAAACTTGGATGCTGGTTCGCAAAATTCATCCAACTACTCAGTTGATCCTCCAGATTCTTTGGTCCCTACATGGCCCTCAGGATCAATTTCCCAAAGAGTGAAGAAACTCTCTTGGGATGACGATGATAGAGTAATAAAATTCTTCTAGAATTGTCTATTTTAATTATAAATTTCCCACAATGAATGCACAATTTATTTCAATTTAACTATTTCATCAGAAACTAAAAGATCATTCTAAATAGTTTTCTTTTATTATTTTATCACAGACGGTCGATAGTGTGGAAGTTGGGGCGGAAGCTCGAGCAGGAAGCAGCCAGACCGGAAATGAACAGCTCAATTTGACAGTGTATTTTTGAAATTAACTCCATGCCCTGTATGAAAATTAGTGCCTAAGTTCAAGTCTAATTAAGAAGTAGATTAAGTATTGTACGAAGCTATTGTTTAAGTTAGTTTAAGTATTGTTTAAGAAAATAAATTCTATACAGTTACCTTAAAAAAATACTTTGGTAATTTTCTAATTTCACTGATACTCATTTTTCTTTGAAACTCTTTTTTTCAAAAATAGGTCACCAACTTGAAAAAATATTTCTAGGAATTAGGAAGTTATTTTCAATTCTGAAAGATCATTAACTTCCAAGAGTGAGAAGTTATTCAGATGATGCATGTCTTGAAAATCGGGTTAGTGGGTTAATAGTTAGAGACCTTCTATTCAAGAGATAATTTGCACAGATCGATTTCCGGAATTATGTACTTTTCTTCAAAAGGGCTAATATCCAACAGGTAAATGCAGACAGCATTCAATCAACAATAAATTATTAAATAGTTTTGCTAAATCTAATCATCTATTAGGTAACACAAATGTAACAATTTGTTATTGCAGAAATGTAACAATATATTACTTTCTTGTTATATAACAATATTATAATTACATTAAACTAATCGAAACTTGTTTTAATTAGTTTTTTGCAAGTTTTTATAAAAGCTAGATACATAATTTTTTTGTTTTATGTTTATTATTATTATATACATAGTACAATTTTGTAATGAAGAGTATTAGAAAATATTGGTCATTTTGGAATAAGGCGAACCACTTTGGACTTATTTGGGACAAGAGGATATCCTGTTTCACAGAAGCATCTTTGCATAATCTCTTCTCGCCACAGATCCGTGATCTTCGAACCACAACAGATCAATTATATCCGCTTGGATCAATGGAGAGACCAGTGCCAACATTTTGCGATCGTCATGCAAAACATGCTGTCCATTCATTAACTGATATTTCGAAATAAAGGTAAAAATAACTCACAAGGAATATACCAAAAGACAACAAAAACCTAAAAGTATAATTATATTATTTTGATTATTTTTGAATTTAATAATTATCAATTAAGAATATTGTTAAAGTACGGCTAATTGAAACATAAAATCATTAAATGGAGAATAAGATGTAACTCTCGCAAAAAAGCGGATGCAACGTAATCTTAATTGCCACAATGTTACTAGATCATTCAAGTATTTGTTAAAGAAAGTGAGTGATTCCAAGTGGGGAGAAAGTGACCCACAGAAGTCCGGATCAACTTCAGTTCATGTTTCTGCTAGTCTCTAAGATACCTTCAAACCTGAAAGGTGCTCTTTTATTCATTAAAAAAAATCTCACGTGTTTATATTCCGGTTTACTCATTAATTTCTGTGTGACTTAAAAATTTCTACAATTTCAATAATTAATAAAAATTAGACATTTTCAAAAACTTTTTATACAGTAAATATTAATAAATCAGTTATTTAAAAAATCAAGTGGTTTCAAAGTTCCTTAATTGCAGTTATCGATATATTATCAAGTCAGTGAGTTATTTTAATAATTTACTCATTTTTACTGTTTTAATAAGAACTTTTAAAATGAAATTAGCTACTAAATGAAACCCAATTTTTGATAAATTCTTTAGAAAAGTATTCTCATGAAATTCTGAAAAAATGATTGAATTTTTTATTATATTAATTAAAACCTCATCGTTTGAAGATAATAGTTTTTTAAATTTATATTTTATCTGGATACAACTTATCTTAATAAAAACTTTTTATATTATGATTCGAAGGAAGTAGTAATTATTTAAGAATATATAAATTATATTTTTTTTTTTTGAATAAAAAGTGGTAATGTTACTCGTCCTCATTTTTCTTCTTTAATTTCTGAAACTTTAGTTATTATCCGTTTATTATATATCCGTTATATGTGATATGTACCAGCATGTTTATTGAATATTAAACCCGAGCTATCGCAAATGTGTATATTCTGTACAACATTTACATACTCTTACGACATGTGGAATTCCCAAGAGAAAGTTTCAGGACCACAAAACTTCTCGTCTTCAAATATTTAATATAATAATTAATAAAATAAAATTTTTTTTTCAGATAGGCAATGCAAAAATGGCACATTTTATACTTTTGATATCAACATTAACATTATTTTGTATAGGTATTGGTGGTGAGTAATATTATTGATTAATTAAAATAATTTATAATAATAATTTATAAAATATTATTAATTGCTTCTTCTTCAATTTGAAAACAGCTTCAAATATATCGCTGGTGACGAACAGAGAGGGGTATTCGAATCTTTTAGATTCGGGAAATTTAGGACCTTGGAGTGAGATCTTGGAAGAATGGGTCGTATCTGAAAAGGGAAATTTTAATATAAGAAGTTCGAGAGTAATGAAACTTGGAGATAAAACACTGATGATATCCCCGAAAGCCACAAGTCCAAACAAGCGTGACGTTTCAGAAACGGATCTCTACCTTTTAGGTAGCTTTCGTTTCATTAAATTATTCATACAACAATTTTATTTATATTCCAATGACAAATAACTTTCTTGGAAAATAAACTGAAATATTTTAAATGTTTATTTTTTATTTGCATTCTAAATGCAGAGATAAAATAAAGGTTGATTATTTATTAAAGAGTTTTAATATTCTTTTTAATTGACCCATTTTTTTTATTATAGAAAATTTTGTTGAAAAAAAATTGATCAGAGCTTTATTTCTCAGGTGCAATTGAAAAATTAGTATACAGGGTAGATTATTTGGAAAAACGACTAAGAAGAGCAGAAGAACTTTTGTATTATGTTATATCTGGAAACAACAATAATGACAGACAAAAAGGTAAGATTAGTTATTATCACAGATTATTTTCTTTAATTTAAATTAGGAAATATCAAGTAAAGCTGAAAATAAAAAAATTAATTTAATTTTCTTATTTTAGAACCATGTCCTCAAAATTATACAAGGGCTGGAAAAAACTGCTACTACTTCAGCACACGTGAATATGATTGGAAATCTTCGGCAAGTTTATGTCGAGGAATGGGCGGAAATTTAGTGGAATTCAGAAACGTAGAAGAAAATCAAGATGTTGTAGCTTTTTTACAAACTGATAAAAAATTTAAAGGTAAACATTTTTGGACTGGAGGATTAAACCCAGGACTTTTGTGGATTTGGGCTGCGAGTGCAAGGCCAGTTTATCAAGATACAAAACAAACAGTTGTAGGTGATGGAAGGTACAGTATGTTTAATTTTAAAGAAATCCACTTTCAAAAAATAACTGATATTTAGAAAATAATTCAATGCCATTACAATAATTTTTCTTTTCCAAAAAGGTGTTTGAAACTTGATTTCAATCCTACATCCAAAATTTATTCCTACAAAGGTGAAGATTGTGGTTCAAGGCAGCGATATATTTGTGAAGTAACAAAGGACGATGAATCAGCTAACAAAATTGAACGAACAGCTCGCACATTATTACATGAAAATAATTTAAAAATTTTCCCTCATAATGAAAAAAATTAATCATCTTTTGCTATTTATTTCATTAAAGTATTAATACTTCCAAATCGGTATTAAAAAGTATTGATCATAAATTATTCTTTAAATTCGAGTTAATTGTATAATTAATTTAAATTTTAAATCGGCAAATTTTATACCGAATTTTGTGTAAATATGTATCTAACTTATTGTGACAAATTCTTCTATTTAAAAATATGTATAATATGATAGAGAAATTAAGTTGTATCCAGATTCTGTATATATAAATAAAAATTATAATATTTTATAAGCTAGATTCTTATTTATTTCGAATATTTCTCGGACAAAAATAACTCTTGTTGCATCAAAAGTTTTTTTACATTTTTTTATTTTATAGACTATGTACTAACAATAGTGCTTATTATCTTACATAAAGCAGGTACTTATTTCTTTAGCTCAAGAGCTTTAAGTACAAATTCAATTTTTAAATTATAAAAAAAATAGCTTCGTGCCAAAAAATGGAGAAAGTAATTCGGAACATCTAGGAAATTTGCAACTTCCGATATTTTAAAACCTAATTTACAACTAATCGAGCCATTTTCTCTGTGTGTTGATAAATATAGTCTCACACTTAATACTAAAATGTGTAAGGCGAATGGAAGTTTTCAAGCAATCTTATATTTTCACATTGTTCTTCAATAATTTCTGATCGGACAACTTTTTTGCCAAAGCAGAAGCACCTTGTTGAGCCATGATTAAACTTCTTTTCCCGTCGTTAATGAGCGAGAGGACTTCTTTGCTATTTGTGATTAATCCTCCATTTTCCGAAATTTCTTTGCGAGTTTTGGCTATATCATCTTGATCGACACCACGACAACAATCTTCGATCGTCACAACTCTGTAACCCAATTTAAGGCCATCTAAACAAGTTGCCCGAACACAAACGTCGTAAGCTAAACCACAAACGTATATATCTGTGACGTCAAGCTTATTTAGAATGTCTAATAATTCGGTGGAATTTATAGAATTGTTGTCGGAAAAAGCAGAATAAGTCTCCATATCTGGATTCTGGCCTTTTCGCACCTGGAATGCGAATTGATTTATTTATCTACAAGTTGCAAAGTTTATTTTTAGTGGTTTCAATATTCAGAGAATTTATACATTTAGGAATTCACGCAATTGCGAACAAAAAAGACTTATGTAATTTATCGTAAAAATGGTCACCGGTATTTTTAACTGTGATTATGCGAGTCTCCAACAAAGACTCTTTATCTGTGCTTTGCAAGACACAGATAAAAATTTTTAAATGTAAATTTTTCATTTAATTAGATTTTTATTATTTAGATAACGTAGAAAAAGCATTATTAAAAAAGCAAATTTAAAAAGCAAATTTAAAAAGCATTTTTGAATTGTCGTCTCAGATTTTTCACTATAATAAGAGCAAATATTTCTTTTTTAATTCTCCTAATATAAAATCCCAAGTTATAAATATTTTTCTCCAAAGAAATAATTCTATTAGTAAATAAATTCAAATACTTGTTCTGAATTTGGAGCAATGTACAAATCTTTATGGAGCTGAGAACCCCAGGTATCCATAATGCAATGTACAGGCCACAATCTTTGTTCCAATTTCGGTTCGAGAAACAATACAGTATCAAAAAGTTTCGCTTTTTCTTTTGGCACCTGTTAAAATAAATATAATTTATGAATTTTATAAATTAAAAACAAATTCAAAGAAGTTATATTATTTCTCTACATAATATTAAGTTTGTATTTAAATTTTATACCTTCGAATTGGGATGAAGTTGCCGAAGGTGCAAGTTTTCGTAGAAGCCTATATGATTTTCCGGATGCCAATCCTGACTGTAAACAATTTTCTTCCAATTTCCCTTTTTTATGAGATTATTAATTGGTTGCACTACATCCTGTCCATCTTCACCCTGGCCACAATTTCGAAGAGCTAATGTTCCATCTATAAAATCATTTTGAACATCTATGACCAGCAAAACACTCACTGGATTTAAAATTACTCGAATCCACTCATTGTAACATCTGTAAATAAATGGTACATATTTCATAAACAGTCCCTCGATGTAATAAGTCTAAAAATAAATATTGTTTTGAAAGCTACATAAAAAAATAATATACATTTTTAAATTACCTTTCCCACTCCTCGTCGTTCAACAATCTATCTCCATTCAAATCTAAAATTTCGAAAATATCTTGTACTCTGTCTTCATTTTCTTCAACTTCCTTAGAACCAAACAATTGTTTACACAGCGTTCGAAATTCTTCAAAATCCAATCCTCCATCCTTATTTTTGTCAAATTGTTTTAAAACTGTAGCAGACGAATTTCCAATTTCCTTTTCAAATTCCATTTTTAGAAATTTGATCAACGAAGTTCCAACTTTTATGACTTCTCTTGATAAGTGACGGAATTTAAATTTGAATATCAATCAAATTAAGTACAAAAATGTAAGTTTGAGTCTTTTAAAATTGTATTTTTCTTTTTAAATTGTTTTCAAATCTTGCTTGGATTTAGAAATTAATCCCAAATCCACCTCAATTGCGTCATCTAAGGATTCGAAACCGGCTTGTTTGTCCTCTGTGTTTAAGGCAAGAAATTTCAAATTTTCTTTCCCTTCTTATATGAGATGTTGAGTCCTCAATCCATCGTAGGAAAATGTAGTTTTAGAGGGATTGAGTAGAATATTCGCCCCACGGAAGTATGAAAAAATTACTATCGACGAAATAATTTCCTGTTGCTTCGCAACCACCACAAAGCAAAATGCGGCGCGACGTCGTTCAACTTCAACAATGATTTCTGTATTGGGGTCCCCCACTCTTAATTCCGTGTTCGTATATGAACAATTTTGTCGATTAGGTAGCCAGCTACCTTGTCCTGTGTAAAAAAATTTACAAAACATTTGCAAAAAAAATCCTACTTGAACAAGGAAATCATCAAATTGAAGATATTAAAACTTTAAAACTTTGTTTTCGAATTAGTCGAAATTGACGGCTTTTTAATTTTAAAACATTCAAATTCATTCAGATTGAAAAAGATAAAAATTCTAAGCAATATCCGCATTTGAAATTGAAAATATTTCAAATTTCCAAATTTTAGGTCTTGAAATTATAATTATAATAAAAAATAGTGTAGGTGTTTTACTTAAAAATTTATTGGCTCATTTCTTAAAATCGCCCCAATTTCAAACCCATTTCTCAAGCCTATTTTTACTAAACAGAATGATTACTGCCTTGAACTGAAGTTTCTCGTTTTCTAGATTTGATTTAAAACTTCGTTAGCTGCTAAATTTAACTTTATCTTTCACCACCTTGCATTTTCTCCTCAACTTTTAATTCGAAGCGCGCCTATTTAAACAAATCCATCGATTTCGCCCACACCTTGCATCAAGTAAGTATAGAAAATTCTAATTTTAACTACTCACACCTTGACTACATTTTACCTCAATTAGGTGAACTTACAACTGATTTGGCCTTCTTTATGACAGACTTATAATTATGTGCCAATCAAAATCACGCTGATTTGAGTCATTATTCGTAATTTTGGAATAGGGAATTGAAAAAAACTCTCACGAATTGTAGAAAAAAACAATATGTATATATAATTATATTGTTTGTTGACAAAGTATCAGATTTTTTTATAATGTACATACTTTTATTTGTATTAATATCAATTTATAACATGGATTAAAAAAATTAACTTTAAGATTCTTAATCTTTAAAAGGAGGCGTATTAGTTGTTAATTGAAATTAATTTTTCGTATTGAGATAATAGAATTTAATATCTTTAGTTTTTGAGACAATTTCTAAAGCAAAATTACTTATTTTCTCATCTATCTTCTAAGTTATAAAATATATTGAACATAAAAAGAACTAAAAATGATAACTCTTTACTTTCTACATATTAGAAAATTTGTTAAATGAAACAATAATTCACTATAAATAACGATCGCTTCTGTTCAAAGAAAACTAAAAAATATTCGATTACAAATCTGCCTCACCTAGCACTGCATTTTAAAATTACTAAAAATATTAGTTGTACAAGTCATTTTTGTACTAGCGGTAAACAATGGAAAAAATTTTTAAAAATTTACTAAATTCGGCCGACTGAATATTTCATAATTTAGGAATATGATCAATACTCAATACAAGAATTTTACCTATTATCTATCGTTATAAAAACGACTTCCTATTTTTCTTAAGACAAGAATATTGAATAAATTTAGCACTCTCAAATAAATACCTTTACTTAATAAATACTTTGGTTTGCAAACACTTGACTTCCTCTTTCTCTTGCATAGAGTATATATAAAGTTTCTTTTTTTGAATCGGATTTCAAACTAGAAAAGTTTGAATCATTTTTTCTTATCAGAAACACGGAGAAGTTCCTCACGTTCTTTGTTGATTTCGTTAGCTATTTTATTTAAGAAAGGATGTCTTATCTTGCCGTTAATGCTGCTGAAAAATTCCTGAAGATGTCCTGGTGTATTGTCTCGTTTTTCGTACTCATGAGCCTGCATCAATAAGTCAAGCCTGTCAAGGTCTTTTACATACTTAGCCTCTGGAGATTCTTGCTGTTCGTACTCCTTAAAGTAAAAATTTTCTTTAAGTTTAAGCGTAAAATGATATTGAATTCAGTTTTGAGAAATAAGATAATTTAGTTAATTGCATATGTAATATAATTAATATTTTTCGAGAGCTTAAAATACGCACTCTGAACATTTCAAGAATTTCGGGTCCCTTATCGCCCAAAAGTTTACAAATATCTTCCATGGCTTTATCTTCCCTTGCATGTTTATCTTCTGGAGTAATATTATCATGTGGCGTGATATCACCTACAATGCATTCGGCGAGATCGTGAATAAGAGTCATTTGCATGATCCTGAAAGCAACAATATTGAACTTGTTTAATTATTAAAGAATCTTTTGAAGGAACATTTTTGGTACAGGAAAATGTTTAAAATTAGGTTTCAAATATCAGAAAATGATAATTACTTGTTTTTATCCAAATTATCGTTGGAATCAACAAGAAATGAAAGCATGGCCATCCGGTACATATGGCCAGCAATTGTCTCTGGTTCAGTCACATTGTGGACTACCCATCCTGCTCTTTTCTCGTGCTACAACAAAAAAGTCTAAAAATGAAATAAAAATTAAAAAAGGCAAATTTTTAAGATTAAGATATTAAAAAGACTAAAATTTCAAAAATGACATAATTCTTTAGTTCTAAGACAATAAAAAAGTATTTCATTTAAAAAGAAATCAAACAAATAAATGATTCATTGAAAAATTATGACTCATGCATGAAAAATTATATGACCTTGATTTTTATGCGTTTTCTTGCCATAAGTTTAAAGTCCAAACCATAAAAGTACATTCAGGAATTTCTTTAGGATAAAAATACAACCAACAATTTTAGATTTTAGTAAATCAAAAATTGTTGTCCAACATTGTAGAGTAGAGTCTGTTAAGACTTTTAAATGATTATACAAAATATTCAACATAAATATACATACTAAATTTGTTCAGAAAAGAAAATGTTTCACTTAGAATGCGATTATCTTTTGGATTTGCATATGTATTAGATTTATCAAAATTTCAAGAGAAAGATTAAGACATATATGTCTGTCACATACATAAGAATCAAGGCTAAATTGTTTAGTACACAAATTATATATAAAAATTGTGATCTATGTGTGATTATATTAAATATTAATAAGAAAATAAAAGCTCATTCGAAACTTTAAGAGGTTACGACACTTACTTTGAGAATTCCTACTAATTCCATGAACTCTTTGAGTTTTTTAACCTCCATCTTTCTAACTAAAGATCTTTTCTACTTTTAAAATCGCAGCAATAAATTACAGTTCGATCTTAAATGTTAAAGTTATACACGGAAAAAAGAAGGAAAATACTGATGAATACTGATTATCAACTGATTATGTATTGAATGTGATTGAATTGGATTGAATGGTACAATGGTACTGAAATTGACTGAAATACAAATATTTAGAGTTCTTAGTGAGTAATATTACCGAGGTAATATTCCCGTTCTCGGTAACGTTACTGAGAAGGTAACGTTAAAATAAATTACCTTACAATTTTCGAGAATTTATGAGAATTTATTTTTTTTTATTTTTATCATTTTTTATCATTTTTTATTTTTCATTTCTAGGGGGGAAAAATCCTCCCCTTGGTGCCCACCCCTGGCTACGGTCATGGGTTATCGACGGCCCTGAGACTGCTCCCTGATTTTCTGTTGGAGAAATTCTGCCGTTGGCTGAAATTTGAATCGCGCGCCAAATTTTTACCAACGGCAGTATTTCTTTAGTCAATTGCCAATGTGTGCTGCCATTGGTCAAAATTTGGCGCGCGATTCAAATTTCAGCCAACGACAGAATTTTTCCAACAGAAAGTAGGTGAGCAGTCTCAGGGCCGTCGATAATCCATGACCGTAGCCAAGGGGGGCACCAAGGGGGATTGTTCCCCCTCTAAATGAAAAATATAAAATATTTCTGTAGTAAGTACACTGTAAAAAATATTATCGTAATTTTACCACAATGAATCATGTGACCAATATTACCAACACTCAATGCAGGATTTTTACAACCAAACGGAAGTTTGCATTTCTGGATTGTGAATTTTACGTTAAGGTTATAAGATTCACAGAAAATTGTAATACACTCGAATCTCCCAATATCAACCGCATTCCTTTCTCATTATCAACCTGCAGTTACCTTAACAAAATCGATTTCGCCAATTGCGAAAATTTAAATAGTTAAATTTCCGTTACATTAATTATAAAAACCACTTACTTACTAATAAAAATGGTGAAAAGTTTATACAGTTTGTCACATCAATAAAATATGTATTTTCCTATAAAAAAAACTTACAAAATAATTTCTATGTACATTTTAAATTAAATTAACTGAATAACTTTTTAACAAGTTCTGATCTATTATCCGTGACTTCGTTTTTCTTTTTTCTAATTTCCATGTCTGTGTCCCTTTGAATAACTTCACGGATTTCAAAGTCTGTACTTTCTCCCTTTTCTTTCTTCTTTTTCAATTTCTGACTCCTATCCACATTGTGAGAGAAGAAATTAGCTTCACGTTTAGCTTGAGCGACTTCAGTAATCTTTCTTTGTTTATGAACTGCCCTTTCATATGCGAGTCTTTCACTCAAATGAACCCACTTAAACCTGTAGAAAATATTTTACTTAGAAGTATTTATTCAATCAAACTCACATTTATCGTCATTATTTGAGAACTGAAAATTACAATATACCTTGGTAAGTATTTCATGTTCCACGTTATATCGCAGAATTTACTTTTTTTATTTACAGAAATCAGCGTATTGTTTAATTTCTCAGCAACGAACTTTGCTACTCTTTTACTTTCAAATTCAACCCAACCTTCAGTGAAATGCATTGCTGGTTTCTTCCTTTTTCGCTCTCTAACCGATTTCGGTTTCAACTCTGAAATAAAATTCATTTTTATTATATTTACAGAAAGATAGAAAATAACAAATTTTACGAACGAGAAAGTAGATTTTTAGGTTATGTTTACTTTGAAAAACAAAGTGGACAAAAATGATAATTTTCGTTAATGAGAGTAGAGAATTATTTATAACAAACCGTGATCAGCAAGTTGCAGATAAACTCTACCAACTTCTCCGTATTGTGAAAATATTTCTCTAACTTTAATGACGTTCATGTATTTCGGTATTGTTGACAAGTATATTATCCCACGTTTCCTTTTCTTTGTCGGTTGTAATTTAGGCAATGGTTTCATATTCATTTCTGAATTTTCACTCTCATCGTCTTCCACTTCCATTTCACTTTTTTCCTCACTTTGTTTTTCATTATCGCTAATATCTTTTGAAGAAAAAGCACAAGAAGCACGCGGTTGCGCCATTTTGAACTTTAATAAGAAAAATTCCAAATCAAACACGTGCTGATGGTACACAACTGATCAAATCAGCAACTACGAATATCTATATGTATTTAGATTACATATTATGTATATAGTAATTCAATTTGGCGTTTATTTCATATTTATCTCATAATTTCCTATTAAAAGTGAATTACGTGAATAAAAAGAGTTAATTTAATTTTCAAATACAAAAATTAATTCCATAAGCTGCCATAAGTTAATATTGGTTCTTAATTAAAAATTGAATTGTAATTGGGCGATTTGGCCAAATCACTGGGCCGAACTGGGCGGGCTAAGTCTGACTTGCGTAGTAGCAATTGTGCTGGCAGCAGCGTCCGGTGTACGCAGGATGTCGGGACAGATTTGTAGGACAATGTTTCCGTAAAAAGGCCGCGTTTTCTAGCAAACTGGGTAATGCATTCGTTTAGTCATTGCTGAGAAATTCCTCGTCTAGACGAGGGACGCGTTTTGTGAATATTTTCCAAACAAAAACTATCGTCACAGGTGAGTTAAGCTTTTCCAAGCTATTCCTTCAATCGGTGTACTTGTTCTGTTCCGACGAATTAAACAAGATGTCCGCCAGACATTCTTGGCGGTTCTGTTTATATTCACGTAAAGTGTGCCACATTTCTTGACTGAAGTTTAACTAACTATGAGAATTGTAATTTTTCGTGTAAAATTCACGAAAAGTGAGGATTTTCTTCTTCCTGGGTGAACCTGTCATTCAAT
This sequence comes from Synergus gifuensis, assembly GCA_904066015.1. Classification (NCBI taxonomy): domain Eukaryota; kingdom Metazoa; phylum Arthropoda; class Insecta; order Hymenoptera; family Cynipidae; genus Synergus; species Synergus gifuensis. The sequence continues at coordinate 2,100,359 of CAJFCO010000082.1, forward strand.
TGTGTTTAGTAAATATTGGCATACGAAATTTGCAACGTGCTGTAACGATTCTTCGCTTGTGTCTGGTACGAGTTCATAATTTTTTATGACCTTGGAACGCCTTGATAAGACGAGTTTCATTGTTTTGTTAAAGCATTTCCTGTGGGAGCAGGTACAGTTTGGGAAGTGGTTATGAATTGTTTAGCGCACTTGTGTTTTCATAACCTATTAACGAGTAACTAATGGAAGTGTCAATTTTAAAACTGTTAAAAGCAATCGATATTAAAAAGCATTTTAAATTTTGAGCAAAATTTAACTACAGTTCTAAAGCATTTTTTTATTGTCAAGTTGAGGAAACAAATCTATTTTCAGTATATTTTTTGGTAGCTTTTTCTAATTTGTATCTAATCGCTAATGGGAACCTCTATTAATGAAATTGTTCTTTTTGCAGAAGGTGCAAGATGTCTAGTTCTTTCATCGTAGAACCCGGGGAAAATACTCCTAAGAAGGATGAAACGTTGATTATCATGGTTAATGATGATGGAACAATTTCCGTAGATGAAGAAACTTTACAGAACTTGATAAGTGAGTAGATTTTGTTATAATTAGTTGACAATAATTGCTCTGTTTGCTTAATCTATATTGTGAGGTTTTAAAAGTTCTAAATATTCAAATAAAGAATTCTTTATTTGTTTTTTAAAATCACATTAGTCCTAACATATTGGTTTGTTTGCATAGAAAATAATCTGAGTTCCAAAGGAACTTCATGATTAATTCTTTTATGTTAATTATTCGTTTTGAAAAATTGTTGTTTTCAATTAGATTCTAGATATAAATTATAGTTTCACTTAACAACCAATTTCTTCACCTCTGGATAAAATTTTGCCTGAAATAAACGCAAGCTATCTTAAAAATATTTGGAGTTGAGTTCTATAATAAAAAATAAGATCAATTTGATAGAAACAAAAATTTTTAAAAAGATTTATTTAACATCAAGTTTTTTTTTGTTACAAATGTTTCAATATTTTTAAAAAACAAATTTAAAAAAATCAAGTCTGGAATATTCGACTGTCAAGTATTTTTAAAAAAAAATTTCCATCTATGAACGTAGAGTTTATTTCAAGGATTTTTATCCCGAGGTGAAGAAATTTGCCCTAAACTTTGACAAAATTACAGTGAACCAGGCAAACGCTAACATCAGCGTTGTAAAGTTGGGTCAAACAGAAGGAGATGCAGAAAACGGGGGTATTACTTTAACAGTTGATCCTCCACGTCCTTCTACAACAGTTTCTCTCGAAACTACTACCAAATCATTAACGACATCTACTACGACGTCTACAACCACAACAGCCGAAGGTACAACAATCGTAGATCCTTTCATGGAAATGGACTCCGAACAGCTAGAAAGGCTTGAAACAGCCTTGCAGAGTGAGGAGGCGAAACAAATACTTGGTGAAAATGTTACTGCAATGCTGGGTAAGACACTAATTGATTTTTCTTAATGTGTTGCTGGTATCTTTATGAAATTCAAACTTCTATTTTATAAATAGAACTGCAAAATAACTTCCAATTTCTTATTTATTTAGACATGTTAACTGTTGAGGAGAGGCAGAATTCGTTAAAGCACAGCATTGAGTTAGATCATTGCTACACGACTAGATTATCTCCCTCCCAAACAAAAACTACCGATCCGTTGCCAGTTGCTAATTTACCAGAAGTAGCTGAAGTGCGTCAGGTTGCACAAACTTCAATTTCAGCAATACCGATAGCAAGTTCGTCGCCGACGACGAGTGCTAGTGTTTCAAATCTCAAAGCCGTACGTATTAAAGTTAGAATAAAATTCTCAAATAAAACTTGGCTTTGGAAATTTTTTATTTAATGAAAATAATTTTTTTTCAGTCGAAGACAATAACGGGACGGCCTAGAAGAAGTACGACTTCTGCTTCCTTTATTGGGAATCCTAAGACTACTGGCAATGCAGGACCAAGAAATGTAGTGCACTCTCACCTACAAGATAAAGGTCAACACAAGCAAAACGACGATGAGGCTGAGGAAGAGGATTCGTCCTTGTCGTTGTCGGAGTCTTCCGAATCAGATTCGCCTTCTGATAACGATTCCGATTTTGGACCTCGAGGACCACGAAGAAGTGGTGTGAGAGCTAGAGGAGGTCGAAAGGGTCTCACGACCAGAGGAGGTAGCATGGCTGCTCGCAGAAGAGGTGGTTCAAACAAACGCATGGATAGTGATCAAGTACGAAGACTCGACTTGGAAATGGCAGCGGCTGTGGATGCAATGAAGAGTCCTGAGAAGGATGAAAAAACAGGTACTTTAGAGTTTCTAATATCAATCGCTATATGTTCTTCCGATCATTTAAATTCAATTCTTATACCTTTAATTACAATATTATACCATTTACAGATAAAGTAAGTCAGGTTAAAGTCAAGAAGCCAAGATCCTCCGGAGGGAAGAAGAAAGAAGAACCTCCAGTAATACCTGCTGTGACTTCGGAAACTTCACCAGTGGCTAAACCACTGCAAACTACAAATCAAGTCAAAGCTAATCTTATTAACGCCAACATGATTAAAGGCGATATGATCTTGACGAAACCTGGCGAGGCGAGAAATAATCAAAAAGTTTATTTTGTTCAAAAGCAAGTTGTTTTGAAAGCTAATGAGATGAAACTCGGCTTGAAGAAGTCTCCTATTCTTATTCCAAGAGGGAAATTGGTTAATCAATCATCAAGCATTCCGAAAATCACGACTAAGGATGGAAAGCTGGTGTCGATACCTATGCTTCCAAAATCTATTATGCAATCTTCACCGGGTAGTCAACCTAGAATCGTGACATTGGGACAGCTCCAAACTCAGGAACCTAATCAAACAATGCAACAACAACCACAAGTTCTACCGCAACAAACACAACAACATACACCGAAATTGATTGCTCAACATACACCTAAACATACACTACAGCCTACACCAAAACACACTCAACAGCATACACCACAGCAGCAGCAACAACCAATTACTCCAAGCCAAAGCAAGGTTCAGATTCTTACTATTCCAACTAAATCGAAACCTCTCGAAATTAAAAAGGAGAAAAAGAAGGTTGAGGTTATTCCAGAACCTCCACCGAAAACTGAAGAAGTTGCAAAAGTTCCTGAAGTTAAAGGAACTCCCGAAGGTAAATTTCTATAGATTATTCATAATTATTATTCAGAGTGACAGGGAAATCGAGAAAACTGGTTTAATACTTCTGTTTTTTAATTATATATTTAATCAGTATCTTCTATTTTCAGCTACAAAAAAACATATGAAGAAAGAGCAAAAAAAATCACCCGCGATACTTGCAGATACCTTAGGACCAGCTTTGTTTTCAACACCCGATATTATTCGAAGAGTCAGTGTTGGGAACGAATCGAAGAATCCTGAAAATTCAATTACAATGATGCCTGTGTCTTCAACAGTTACTGCATCAGTGACTTCACAATCAATTCCAATTATGCCGTCAACTCCAGTCAAAAGTGTAGAAACAGTGTCTCCAAAGACTTTACAATTTTCGCCAAAAAATGTACAAATTCCTCCGAAAACTGTGGAACCAGTTCAAACAACTTCAACTTCAGTAAATTTGGAACCCGTAACTCCCGTTGCAAGTAGTTCTTCCTTGAATGTTGAAACTAAATTAGACTTTACTCCATTATCTCAGTCATTTCCTTTGGAAGAACAGATGGACGTCGATAGTGAAAATAGTCTGGTTCCTCCTGTGATTACAAAAGATCAGAAAGAGGAAGTTAAAACCCCTCTTGCTGAGGAATTACAGCTATCTTTGGATCCTGGTGAGTTTTTGTTAAAATAGTTTCTAATTTGTTTTGCATGTTGTGTTTTATGCCAGTTTTGTTTTATGTGGAATGGTCTATTACACTCTTTTACATTTTATCACAGATGTATTGAGGTAATTGAGTTTCTAGGACAATTGCATGAATGAGTATTTTTACATAATAGGCGTTAAGTAGTTACAAAGGGGAATTTAAATTGCTTTGAGGTACGAATATAGAAAGATAAGGATGACTATTGAAACTGGAAAAATTGCGCAACTTTTGGCATTTAAAATTTTAAATTGTGCAATTTGTAGGCTTTAAAATACGATTTTTTTTAGTATAGAAGTAATGAATTTGTTAACTTTAAAGTTGATTTTCTTTACAGCAGTAGTACTTTGGAATTCTTTTTACGCTATTTCTTTCTTTAAGTCATAACTAAAATTCACATTTTTGTTTCAGAAAGAAATGCTGCTTTCTGATTATTCGTGCGCATTAAATTACTTATGATTTGCTTACAGTTGTACCGTTTCTTTCTTACCTGTCAATACTCTCATAATTGAAAGTTTGTAATTTATTCACTGCAAGTTACCCCGTATTACTAAATTTTAATTTTAGTATTTACGCTATTACTAAAAATGAAGAGTTTTAAATTGTAGCATGGAACATAAGTCGATTCCATGGCCAAAGGTTTTTAGATTGTAGAATGCAGGCATTATTTTACTATATTACATATCTATATTATACTATATTACATGAATAGCAAATTGTTATTATTATTATTGTTATTATTATTAATATCTGTAAATTAATATATTGGCTACGATTTTTCCTCTTTTTTGAAGCTACTTTTAAAATGTGAAAGTTGGAGAAATTAATAAAAGGAATTAAATTTTTCTTTCCATGAAATATTTTCAAACAATTAACACCTGAAATTCATTCCTCACTGTATTTCAGAGATATAGCACAGCACGAAAATATGAAAATTTCATTAAAATTTGTTTACTGAACATGAGAATAATGGTTCTTCATTTTTAGTAATTATTTATTCTATGTGAAAAGCTTTTTTCACTATAGTATTAACTGCCTACTTATGTTTGCAAAATTCGTTTTTTTTTGTTACTATCAAATATAGTTGTACCTGAGGAAGTTTCTGAACGATTAGAACAACCCAATGTCCCAAATGATATTGTTCCTAAGCAATGTAAGTTTTATTATCGCCCTATTTTTAATTCGACTACTTACATAATTTTTCTCAAAATTCAATTGTAGCATTGACCTGTTTGGTTTTGTAAAATGTACATAATATTATTTTTATTTTCTTAAAAGTACCTTTTGCGTTTCAAAAGAATCAATTTCTTAGTAATTAATATGTTTCTAATTTTAATATGAAGAAATTTAAACATTAATGCAAATATCATTTAAATAGATTCTTAAATAGTTTTCCTCCACTTCTAAATAAAATTTTTTGATTTTTATTTTGATTATATTGTTTTATATTTCAAGGTGGAATTGAAGGTGAGGAACATTTATTGGCCACATTAGAAATGGAAGCAAATAAACACGAGGATGAATTACTAGCTGAAGCGTTGTTATTGCAAGAAGAACTAGGAGTTGATTTGGCTGTAAGCATTTAAATTCATTCAATTTAAATTTAAGTTAAAGTAAAATTTGTTTCAAATTTTGTTCCCATAAAAAATCTAAATTGGTGAATACGTGAATAAATTCTGTCAACCTTAATTTTCGAGTTTTCAAAAAATGATTTTGCTTTGCAATACTTGAAACTTTATTATTAAATTTCATAAATTCTTGTTCACAGTCTGGATTGGATGCAGCATCAGTTTCAGAACCTGTCTTGTCGCCATCGACATTTGCTTCTCTTGCTTTACCTCAAAAACAACCCGAGATGAAACCTCTTGAACAACGAAGTGCAGAAATATTGAAACCAAATCATCAATCTGAACAACCAAAAAGGAAAGAAGAAAAGGAACCGATTCAAATTATTCGAGGCGGTCGTGTAATAACTTTACCTCCCATTGAAGCTCCTGCTACTCGAAGCAAAAAATTACAGGTCAGGACTGACAGTCAAAGGGTAGCAGTTCAAAAATCAGACAAATTGAGGTAAAATATATAAAATTAATTTTTACACAACTTGAGAATCTTACAGTTTTTACGTTTTAACTTTGCTTACGTTAAAATGAATATTTAAATATTTTTTACAGGAAGCCTACTATGCAAGAATTAATCCAAAGGGAAGAAATGGAATCGGAAGCGGACGACGACGAGCTCGATGATGAAGGTGATAATTCCGATTCTGAGGACGATCCTAATAGATTATGGTGTATTTGCAAAAAGCCACATGCCAATCGATTTATGATTTGCTGTGACGTATGTGAAGATTGGTTTCACGGAAAATGTGTAAACGTCAGCAAAGCAATGGGTTAGTTTTCAAATTTAATTTACAAATCAATTAAAACACCAAATTTTACTTTAATTAATCTCAATTATTAATTACTATCTGATGCTAATGTTCCAGGACAAGAAATGGAAGAAAAGGGGGTAGAGTGGGTTTGTCCCAATTGCTCAAAAAAGAAAGATGATGAAGTGAAAGGAAAACACACTTCATCATTATCTTCGAAACGCAAATCAACTGAAGCTCTTTTTCAAGCTTTGGATGGGAAATCGAACGTGGCTTCAGCTAGTAAAAATGTTACAATTACAGACGGAACTTCGAGTGCAGAAAAAATCGTAGCTCAAGGTTCTGGAATAACTCAATGTGTTGTTTGTAAAAAGGAAGCAAGGAATTCAAGCATTTATTGCTCAGATACTTGTATCTTAGCACATGCCCAAGAAAGTTGGCCCAAGGATAAACCTGTTCCTGTTCCACAGTCAAAGACATCTAAACAAGAAGTTACTAAAGGAAAACCAGAGGGTAAAGTGATGGTTTTTGAAAGAAAAACAGGCAAAGTTCTTACAGGTAAGAATTTAATTTGAATATTACTTTAGTAAGTTTTGTTATTTTTTATGAGTAATTAAATTTTGTGTTCTTTTTCATTCTGTAGGCGCTGAAGCTCCGACGACATCGAATCTGAAAACTTGGCTTAAGGAACATCCAACTTTTGAAGTTGTAAGGCCTAATAATTTCAACACCTTTAAGATCGGCGGAAAAACTGTCACAGCTATTCAAACTACAGATTCGATTAAACAGGTAATGTCCTCGAGAAATGGTTTCTCGGATTCTATTTACTTTTAAAACAATGCATCAGAATTTACTAAACATTAAAACTTTTATTTTATAGTTTAAAATTTCGCCAAGTGATAAACAACTTCCAAAAATGGTTTTTGCAAAAGTACCGGGTTCGAAACAAACTGTCTTGGCAGCGAGTTCAAAGAAAACAGTCCCCGTTCCTACAGCGCAAAATTCTCCACCGCCAATAAAAATCAAAGTATCATCCTCTCCGAAAACACCTGTCTTAAAACAATCCACAATAAAGACTGTACAAGCTCAGAAGGTTCAAACACCGACTATCAAGCCGATAAAAAAGCAAGAATCAAAAACACCAATTATGAAGCAGCAGCAAATAAGGTCTCCATTACCAAGAAAGTCAGAGACTGAACCTATAAGAGTGAACGTGAGGAAGACGATGGCAGATTCACTGATAGCGAGAATCAAGGCAACTAATGATCTAAAGTTGACTCAGGAAGAAATATTAGATTTGTCTCTCAACATCGAACTTGAGTTGTACAAATACTTTAAGGACACAGGTGCTAAGTATAAAGCAAAGTACAGGAGTCTCGTCTTCAATATTAAGGACCCTAAAAACTTGACTTTATTTAGAAAAATAGCCGACAGATCTTTAACAGCAGACGCTGTTGTGAGATTAAGTCCTGAAGAGATGGCTAGTCAAGAATTAGCGGAATGGAGAGAAAAAGAAACGAAACATCAACTCGAAATGATTAAAAAAAACGAGTTGGATCTAATGGCTCAGGCAAAATCGATAGTCGTGAAGACTCATAAGGGAGAACAGGTTATTGAAAACGATCGAAGTGACCCGGTCGATCCTAAAACGTCAGTTCAGGATATAGTAACGGCTTTCAATAGTGGAAACAATATCAAAGCGACGTTAGAGGACGAGAAGAAGGAGAATTTAATAGAAGAGGCGAAGAAATTGAAGTTAGAAAAGAAAAAGAAGGAAAGTAGATCGCGAGATAAAGAAAAGACAAAGAAACGAGACAGGAGTAAAAATAGACATCGGCATAGTAAAGACAGAGATCATAGTAAAACGAGAGAGAAGAGCAAGGATAGAAAATCAATTAGAAATAAGGATAGTAAAAAAGAGAAGGATCGAGATAGGGATAAGGAGAAAGATAAAGAAAGGGAAAAGGACAGAGGAAGAGATCGAGAAAAGGAGAAAGACAAAAAACACAAAAGAAGCAAGAGTAAAAATCGGAAGAGCCACAAGGATTACAAAGAAAAGGATAAGAAAGACGAGGAGAAAAAGAAGGAAATAGAAAAGAAAAAAGATCCAACACCTCCTCTTGAAAGATCAATCGAGGATCGTCTTTGGCGACACATTGATGATGAAACGACAACGAATACTTTCGAGGGTAATGATTCCGATTTGTCAGATAGGGAACCCAGTTCTACAGTTAATATAAAAACGCCGGATATTAATGAAGATCTTGAGAGAGAAAAAGATCTGGAACCGGAAAAAGATCTGGAACCGGAAAAAGAAATACCAAGAGGTTCTCTTCAAACAGTTTGGCGAGGATTCGTGAGTATGCCTGATGTCGCCAAATTCTTTATCACAGCTCAGGAAGTTAGCGGACAAGCTAGGGATCTCATGGAGGATTTACCAGACACGGTAGATGTTGTCGGAAGAATTGGTCACGAAACGGTTTGGGACTATATTTACAAGATGAAGAGGAACGCAACGAAGGAAATTCTCGTCATCAGGTTAACAGCCGCAAATGACGAGGAAAAAATTCCTTATATTACTCTTTATAGCTATTTGAATAGTCGAAGTCGTTTGGGTGTTGTAGGAAATGTTTCAAAAAATATTAAGGACTTTTATATAATGCCTTTTTCGAGTTTGAGTCAAGTTCCGAAAGTCCTGTTGCCATTGGACGGACCTGGATTCGAAGAACAAAGACCGCCTTTGCTTTTGGGGATTATTGTACGGAATAAAAGAAAACGAGCAGCACCAGCTTCTATTCCTGTTGTGTCTGCAAAAACGGCGAAGAAGGATTCAGATCGCAGTTACACTCCTCCGCTTATTCTTTCTTCTAATGAGAAAAGCACTACTCCTCCAACTTCTCCAAGATCTCATCATAAGGGAATTGCTGAATCTCTGCCGGAAAAAGTTGTCACCCAGCAGACTCTTGAGCATTTAAATAAAGCTCACATCGGAATGTCAAGAACAGTTCTTGATAGTGCGACGATATCAAAAATTGTTCCTGAATTGTCCTCGAAGATTGATCTGACATCATCTCTTTCGAAAACTCAGGAAGAGGATGATGATGAACCTTATAGTCCTGGACAAATGGATGAAGATGGGGATGATAGCTTAAAAGCTTTAGAAAATCCAGTTCTGGTGGAAAGTAAGAACGCAAACAATGAACTTCAGAGAAAGATGGACGAGCTTAACAGGCAAATTGAAGAGCAGAAACAACAAATTCAAAACATCAGCTCCTCTTTCCTTGGGGATGCGACCAATACTCTGCCGGTGAGATTTTTATCCAGGACTTTTTACAACCCAGTCGACTTGCATTTTCTTTGTCGTCTTAGTGTCAATAAAATTTGTTTCAATCCTCTTCCCTTTCCTAGAGTTGTTCAGGTTATGATTGGTGGTATTTATTTCTAAATCTATTATAAATCTGAGTTTGGAAAAATGAGTTAAATAATAGTAAAAATATTAGCTTTAATTTACGAATAACGTGATTTCTTTGAGAAAAAAAAATAAAGTTTAGGATAAGTATGTGAAAATTGAGTCTGTGATATTTTGTGATAATTGTCTGTAATAATTTACTTGATGCACAATAAACACTTGTTAAAAATACATAGTTTTAGACAACTTCAAACAGGGGAAGCCTCGAAATTGTAGAGAAAGCAAAGAGTAGATTTTAATTACCTGAATACGCTTAAAATTAGTAAAATTTTATTTATTGATTTCCATTAATTATTTTTCCTATTTTAAATATTTTTAAAAATACCATAAGTAGTAAACAATTTTAATCAACGATTATAATTTCCAGGGTCTGGGACTTGATCCTGAGACAACTGAAGCCGATGACGCTTACAGCCCCTCAGACACAAGATCCTTTACTCCACCGCCTCAAGGTCTTGCGAAATTTTCTCAACCAATTCTCGATAAAGTTTCTGATATCACAATTCCAGCAAATCTTCAAGAAATTCTCGCAAATGTTAAGCGCCAGGAAATTACTAAAGTGGATCCCTACCTTCCATCAAAACCTGGTGCATCTTTCCTAACATCAGTGAACACCAGGAGTCCAAAATCTGAAAAGTACTCTCCTTTCGGAAAAGGTACAACCTCGACAAGATTCAATGAGAAGAATTCCGAAGCAGAAGCTGTAAAAGCGAAGGAAAGTAAAACTAGCACACTCAGCTCGATGAGTGAATTAGATTTGATAAAAAAAGCAGCGGAGCAGTTGGCTGCGGAGCCACTTCCACCGACTCCCGTGACTCTACCTCCTGGACTTTTTTCCTCGATTTTGCCACCTCCGACTCCGGCAGTGCCTCCACCTCAGCCTCCACCTCCACCAGCGACTTTTACAGCTTCGTTAAACCCCTCAAGCACAGACTCTGTTGATAATACCATAAACTATCCACCGAAACTCAATGATTCGTTTAAAACGAATCTCGCTTCCAATCAACCCCGACCTCCTGGCCTCGAAGACGACGATGAGATTCCGAGTTTCTTGTCTCAGCCGACGACTCCCGAAAGTCCTTCCAAGACAGCGCTTCCTTTAAAATTTTTACCCAAAAGTGGTGTTGTGCTAAGTGTTAAGCGAAAACTAAGCGAATCTGAATCGCCTTCCAAGTCACCAAGGACAAAATCGAGGTGGGGACAACCTCCCTCAGATTAATTTTTTTTAGGACCCACGAAAGAATCTGTAAATCAAGACCACGAAGAAGTATAATAGAACGTATGCCTTATGAGAAGGTTGATTCGGAATAATCGCAATTTTCCGGTATAACTGCTATTTCTATTGCAAAACTAGGAAAATATTATTTATCTTGGAAAAGTCCGATCATTACAAATATCAATAGATATGTCTCTTTATACTATTTCGTAGTTGAGAATTAAGCTTGTAATTTTATTATTTCATCTTTTCTAATGTAAAACATGGCGTCTTGGATGCTATGGGAATCTGTTGAAAACAAGGAATGTACAAATCGAAAAAAATTATTTTGGTATAGCTTTACAATCCTAAGTTTTGCACTTGAGTCTTTTAAGTTTCAGGATTTAGTATATTGGTAACTGCAAATAATCCGAAGTACAGTTACGCACTTCTTCACTGGAAAGGAATATTTCTTTATCAGATTAAGATAGGCGCCAATTTGTTTTTGTATTAATTGCATTGATTCTTTTCCTTAAATTTTTATTTTTAAAGAGAAATTCACTTAAAATCCCTTGCTTAAAATTTATTTTTCTACAAAAAGTAAATAAAAAGAGCCATTAGAAGTAAAAGTACTCTTCGCTCATCTTATAAATCAACTACTTTGTTTTTATTATGTAGAAAATTTGGTTAGTTGCTTAAAGTTAGAAATCACAGAATTTGTTTTAATTTATTAAATAATCTGGTCTACTAAGAAAAGTTTCGTCTTTTGTGGTTTTGATTCTCCTGAAGAAAGAAAATAAAAAAGAGTTAAAGTAATTAATAATTAATTAAAATACAATCAAAATTAATTAATTATCTTTAATTAATTATTTATTTCATTTCTTTGAGCATCCAAGCACCATTTTTGTAAATACCAAAGTGAAAAGGAAGGTCGATGCAAAGAACAATTATTATCCGCAGTGTAATCACAAAAAAAAAGGAAGTGTGTGTATTCATTGTACATAATCCGAAAGAGTAATGTAAAATATTTGACGGAATTTTGAACGATGAAAACTTAGCAGAATGTCACAGCATGACTTAGATACTGGCTGTGCAAAAAAATTAAACAAAATATTGATATGAGAATATTTGTTTAAAATGTGATTCATCTGCCAGGCGATATTCAAGCAAACGGCTTGTGTCTAGAAATTGTTTTGTACGTCCATCTAGCTTTTCTCTTTTCTTGGCAAATACTTCAATAGTTAATTGGTGAAAGTTAGAATGTTTGAGAGTTGAATTTCCCAGTTAAAATCAAAATATTTTTTTCTTCAAAAACCACGATTTTTTTTATTTCCGAAAAAAATGGATATATATGTTTTGGTTTTAGATGGGAACTAGTGTGCAGCGAATGTGTGATTGGGAAAGTTCATTTTTAGCGTAGTAAATGTGTAACTTGTAGAATTGGATAAATTTTGAAGAGGAACTAACTAATGACTATCTCATCGCATTTTAGAGTCTTGGTAATTCGTTTGTTGAAAAAAAGAATGTTCGATGCCTCTTTCACAAATACTTTTCGTAGCTTAGAATTTAGTAATAATAACTATCGAATTGTGAATTACCGCCCTTAAATATTTTTCTCACCGGCATGAGTTTTTTTGTAAATTAGTTTTTTGAAAGATTTAAAGAAGGTCACATAAAACGTAGTAATAAAATATTGTGTAAAATATTTTGTGTGTCCTGATTGAAAGTGTAAACTAATTTTCTAGAGTATTTTACATTTTAACTTTTTTAAGACATGACGAGTTGAATGTAAATACCATAGAGCATGCAGTATGTTTAACGATCATTTGGTATCTAGCATTCTTTAATTATTTTATTTCATTTACAAGATATATACATGAGACGATGAAAATGATAAAGTCGCACTACTGATGTTATTATACGAATTTTTTCAATTTTTGCAAAATGCATTTAATTACTCGATAGAAAATGTTTATTGAACATGAATACTATAAATGGGAGATGAATGGGTGAGAAAAATTGAAAATTTTCTGTGATTGTCCTTAACATTTTTTATTTTGAGGTCAGTTTTTTGACCAAATGTTTTCTGCGCTTTAAATTTGCATTATGTTGCTGTGATTACTACTTATTTAATTCAAAATGAAAAATCAATTCCTGTCATTTGACTTCTTCACAACTAAATGTGAATTTTATGTAGAACGTAAGATTTTGTATATAATAAATTTTTACAGTTTTCAAAAAAGCAGTTTTGAGCTATTGTTCGTATCCAGACTTTGTAATTCTTTTAGTATTAAAAAAACTCAATTCATTTCAGTAAATATTCGTTTTCTTAAAAATTATAGAAGTAAATTAAAATAAATTATTTTTTGACAACAAACAATAGTTTCAAATTATTACAAATTATTATTAATTACATATATAAATGATAGGTGAAATGAATATGCTTTCTAAAAGAAGATATTTTGAAGAAAAGTTTACTATTTTTAATCGATGCTTCATAGAAACGTAGAAAACATCAATTGGTCAAAATTTGTAATACAAAAATTGCTTATTTTATTTAATTTTTTTTATTTATTTCTGTGCGTCAATAGTGCGACTCATAAATATGAATAATTTCTCTTGTGTACGTATCTAATCATATATAATATATATATAACATTTCATTTAATTATCTGCACAAATTTTCTCTTCTTTCGAAAAACTAATTGCAAAAGAATTATGTCAATTATCTTTTGACAAAAGTGCGATTGCGAAGTTTCATGAAATATTTTTTCTCTTTAACTTTAAAATTCATTAGTTTTTAATATAAAATTTTCGTAATATCTTTCATTTGCAAAGTTTTGTACACATATCTATATTTGGGCCATCCTAATCTATTTGGATTACAAAAATGCATTTAAAACCCTATAAAGCGGGTAGCAATTGCATCGGATTTAAGAAATCTGTAAATATAGTTATAAAATGACAAGACTTTACATAATAAGCAGTGCAAAATAATAAACAATTATTAATTTAATGTTTAAATAGAGCTACTTCACTTTTAGTAAATCTGTTATTAAAAATTCCTATTCCTATTATATTTTTAAATTAATTAGATTTTAGATTTATTTAAGTTTGTATTCCTTATTATTAATTATTTTCAAATATTCAATTTATTATTAATTATCATTATTATTTTTTATTTTTTATACTTTAATACTAGTATAGTATTTAATATGTTTCTTAATTTTAAATATACAACTTGTGTAACTTATACTTTCGAGTCAAAAGAGGATCCATTTTTAAAATTATAAAATTTGGTTTCGGTCATTTTAGGAGTTAACAACTGTAAAAGATTTTTGGAATCCGTTTTCTTTTGTAGTAGTATTTTTCACAATTAATTAAAATTTGCGTCTAAGTTTGTAAACAAATTCTGAATAAAATAAATTTACTGGAGCGTGCGCATTACAGTTACAGACGGTTACAGTAAAACGGGTAAAACGAATATAAATCAGGGCCGAAATAAGTTGGATAATCATTATTATAATTTAATGTATGCATAACAATATCAAACGTTATTTATCTTTAATTACTTTTGAATTTTCTAGCTTAAAAACTATTAGATATTTTGTTTCAAGAAATTCAAAATGGCCTTCGTGATTCACACCATATAAATTCGATTTTAAATTGCTAAGATTAAAAGAAATAGTAATAATTCAGAAAATTTTAATAGAAAACTAGATTATTGTTACATCCCTGATGAAAAGAAGTTCAGTGGGGCAAAGCGTGTAGAGTTCTTAGTAAGTAATATTACCGAGTATAATAAATAACCTTACAATTTTCGAGAATTTATGAGAATTTATTTTTTTTAATTTTTATCATTTTTTATCATTTTTTATTTTTCATTTCTAGGGGGAAAAATCCTCCCCTTGGTGCCCCCCCCTGGCTACGGTCATGGATTATCGACGGCCCTGAGACTGCTCACTGACTTTCTGTTAGAGAAATTCTGCCGTTGGCTGAAATTTAAATCGCGCGCCAAATTTTGACCAATGGTAGCACACATTGGCAATCGGCTAGAGAAATACTGCCATTGGTCAAAATTTGGCGCGCGATTCAAATTTCAGTGAACGGCAGAATTTCTCCAACAGAAAATCAGGGAGCAGTCTCAGGGCCGTCGATAATCCATGACCGTAGCCATGGGGGGCACCAAGGGGGATTGTTCCCCCTCTAAATGAAAAATAAAAAATATTTCTGTAGTAAGTACACTGTAAAAAATATTATCGTAATTTTACCACAATGAATGATGTGACCAATATTACCAACGTATCATGTACAGAATAAAGTGAAAAAACATGTATTTTGAAGCCTAATAAGTATATCTATATATTGATAATATTTATTCGTTTCAGAAAAAAATTTCCTATACGGTACAACGTTGTCAATTTACTCTCGTCTTCTTTTTTTTTCGTCACACTCAATTATGGCAAAGATATTATATATTTATATTATAAACAAATCACAAAAATAAACTCGCATGCGTCGCGTCTTTGCGGGATCTTTTGCGCTTCTGGGGTGGGACTCCGATGCACAAATACCATGTGAGTTAGAGGACGAGGTGCGATTTTTTACCTAGATAATGTTAAAAAATGTTAATTCAAATTTTGGCGCTTCCGCGGCAACTTCCGTTTCATAATGGAAGGGGTAGTTGTCTTATAGCTGTCTCACTCTTTCTAGGGGAGCTTAGCTAGAGAAGTGGAGTGGCCCGCCATGTTTTTCACCAAGTGGGGTGTGTAGAGAAGGCCGGGGTGAAATTCATCTCTCGGGATATGCAGGTATGTCAAATTGAAAGAAATTTTGTATCTTTCGCCTAGATAAGAGATTAGATTGTTGTTTATTTGTGAATCATAGGTGATGCAAGCCGTGATACGATTTCGTTTCGCAACGTCATGCGCCTAGCTCACTGATTTTAGACTATGGCTGTGACATGAACATGACTCACGGGAAACAACGCAATCAGCAAGGTTATTTGCATTATGCAGCTGTCGATTTTTCAATGTAGCACCCACAGGATTTCATTATTCTTATAATTTTATTTATCTTAATTTTCCCAAGTCTTTCTAGATGACCCAAAATAGTCAATAATGAATCAGATTGTTGACGTAAGTCAGAAGTGACACGGTAACTGTTCAGATTTCTCTAGTTCTAGAATCTAGCCATTGCATTTTGGTAATCATAGGTCCGATTTCTGATAGTCGCCCACGAGACTTTCATTAACCTTGGTGCATTTAGTCGTTTTTGGAAGTGAACCAGAAGTTTCATGTGCCAGATTAAAGTTGAGTTTTGTTAATGTTTTGGTTTGACGTGTCAGTGACCGAACCGATGTGTTTAGTTATGGTTATTGGTATACCAGGTGCAGTTAATTAAAAGGAAGATTGAGCAAAATTAATGACAAATTTTATCATCAATTATTTCTGGATATTAATTTCGCTTATTTGGTAATGAAAAATTGTATTTTGTTAGTTGAAAGACGTTATTTTCATGTGAGATACCTAAAATCGATCGTTCTGGAATAATTCTGATGTAAAAACAAAAGCTAAAAATATTTTTTACTGCTTCTTAATGAAACTTGCAATTATACCGTTTTGTGTCGTTATTTTTATTATTTATAAGTGATGAAGAAATGCGATTTAGATAAGGAGAAAATTTAGACCTATTATGTCATCGATAGAAAAAGATTTATTGCATTTTACTTTTTTTTTAATTAAAGAATTCATAGCTTAATTATTTTAAGCTCGAAATATTCAGTGGAATAATTCTAATTTTAAAGTGTTAAAAAATGAAAAATTAAAAGTCAACATTAAGAAATTTTTTAAACTACACAATTTCAATACTAAATCTTTGATATTTTCTTAAGCAAAAAGTGTTATACTGTAAAATCTTTCATAATTTTAAATTCTTACATGCTCAATATTAAATTAACCCTTGCATGCATCCGGCTTAATATTTTACAACTTTCCAATTCCCAAATTGTTCAATTCTGGATATTACTATTTCTTTACCTGGTAACACGATCCTGGTAATAAAGAAGTGAATTTAATAATTTAATTTAATAAAAGAGAATTCTTTCACAACAGAATAGATAGAATCGATGGTTCTGGAATTAAAGCTTAACAAGTGTTAAGCTTTTGTATAATGGCATAACTTGCTATTCTTCAATTTTATTTCATGATTTTGATTAAAACTGATGATGAAATGCAGTTGTGCGATAAGGGGAATAATTGCATCAGATTATGTCATCAGTAGAAAAATATTCATTGCAATTTATTTCATTTTGCTGGTAGTGTTTTATTAAAAATTGAATTGTTTAATAATTAACTGCATTTTTCCAAATTTTATCATATTTGGTTAAAGAAATCCCTCTTGATTTTCAAATTTTTTAAAAGTCTTTTAATGTATCAAATATTTCATTTAAACAATTTATTATATTTTCTTGTGCTATTTTATGGGATGAAATTGAATTTTAATTAATAATTAAATTTAATGATGTTGCAGAGTCAAAATGGGAAGGAGACAATATTGCCTATCCCACTATAAGGCCTGTCATCCTTGCAACGACCACACATCCACTACTCGTGTACCTGAATCCGACATCTAATTCTATAAAAGAAACAAAATTCTAAATAAAATTGTTACATCTACTCATAATCAACGAAAAAATAATAGTTATAGCAATATCAGTCGGACAGGGACTTGGCGGTGGATATATTATAGCGAAGAAATCATATTCCAAGGAACAGAAATTCAAATTAACAAATTGGTAATTTTAATTTTCATACTCTATTATAATTTTATTTTCATAGACTGTTTTCTGACTTACCCTTAGAATTTATTAGACTAATTAAATTTACTTCGTAAATTACTTAATTTTGTGAAGGATTGATAAATGTGATTGATCAATTTTTTATTTAAACGAAGCATTTGATATGACCAAGTAAAGTCAAGTTTCAGATGTTTCACAAATATCACAAATTCTAATTCAGAATGTTTTAAATGGCAAATATTGAATTTGTAGGGTGTGAAAATATTACTGGATTTTGATAGAAATTTACAAATATTAGAATCCAAAATTAAAGCCTCAAGCTTAATATTTAGCAAAAAAGAAAATCAGAAATGATATATGAATTTTGATATGTGACGATGAAATTAAAACCCCATAAATTACCTCAGATATGGAAAGCATTAATAGTTATCATCAATTATATGTTTATAACACATTTAAAATTGAAGCATAACTTCTAATTGACATTTTATAATTTGCGCAGGGATTAGAGTCAAAAATTCTATACAAAGTGTTTAAAAAACAATTTTTAAAATTTCATGGTTTAAAATTTAAATGATTATTAAACTAAAAATATTGTTGGTAGAAGAGAGGATGATCACCCCGGAGGCAGCGAAGATCGCGGTAGTTTGCGGGTTTAGGAGGGCATTCCTGAAGAGGGAATGAGGAATCCAGGGCTGCATCTCGTCGGGATCGCGGCGTCCCCTGGAGGAGGTGGGGTCTTCGGTACCAAGGCCGAGGAGGAGTTGCGCCAGTGGCTGGACACACGCTTGGACGAATTGGGAATTGACCCAGTCGCGTACTCGCGGTTCATTCTCAGCCTTTTGCGCCACCCCGACTCGGCCCTTACTCCCCCGGGAGAAGTAGTTGGTACTGGTAATAAAGGAAGAGGACGCCGTGCCCGCACACGGCCCAGAACAAGGCTGCCACTACAAGGGGATAGGGAGCAAAGGCGAGCTGTTGTACAATGCCTTACGAGTGCGGCTGACCAGGTCATTATCTCGACTTTACCACTACTCAAATTATATTCTCTATAAATTGAGTCAATCATACTAACATTTTAAACTTTTCCCAATTTACAGAAATGTGGAGTAAGAGTTTCTAAGGAAGGTTTCGGTTCACCTTCTTCTTTATGATCCTCGGTCTCATTTTTTGAAGCACCTCCTTCTAAATCTCGCAATTTAGCGCACAGCTCATCGACTAGAGACTCTACTCCACAGGACAGGGCTCTCAGATATTACGCAGCATTTCCGGCCTTACAACCTGCCACCCCAAAGAAATTCCCGCACAGAAAAGACAAAAACTTGGGCACCAATAACATCATCAATAATAACAATAACAACAGCAACAATAATAGAAACGGTGTTCTCGGGAACAGTAACAATAAAAATAACAAGAATCGTCAGAAGAAAACTAAGATGTCTATTGTGAGTATCTTAACTTCAATTTGTTTTATGTAATTCCTAATTTATAATTGGAACATATTCACAAATAACTCTGTTTTTGCAGACTATCGAGGCCCACCATGAAGGAGAGAAGGAAGGATTTGGATTTGCCAAATCCATGGAACGCGAAAGAGAGAGAGAAAAGGAACAAGAACTTGAGCTGGACAGACTTCGACTTGCGCAATTGAAAGCTAAATTTGATGAAACTCTGGAGGCTTTATGGGACACAGGATCAGGCAATTCGCAGGGCACAGATTCAATTTGGGCAGCACCTTCGCTTTCAATTCCCTCGAAGCCTCTTTGGCCTACTGATGCCAATGAAACTCCCTTTATCGTTTCTACTTCTAAAAGCGAACACGTGGTGGACACACCGTTTCAGGAATCTATCGTTGACGACTCACCGCTTATTCCCTGGGACCTTGATTTAGTTGGCACTAAGGACTGTTCTGATGAAACCGGCAATAAAAATAACACACGTGAGTTTCTCACTGTCAATTCAATCCATACACCGACTTTAATATACTCCTAATTTTATATACTTCTAATCGAGATGGGCAAATGTAGAAGAAAAATAACCAGCCCGAATGACATTGAAGGTTTAGTTTACTTGATTCAGCACTAATACTTAATATGCTATTTTTTTAGAAAAATGCTACCTTTTCAATGTTGGATTAGAAAAAATTAACATTTAATTTGAAGTCCTTGAAAAATTCGTCCAGTATTTACAAAATGTTTAATTTAAAATTGAAGGTTTTTGAATTTTCTTGAGAGCAAAGTAATGGATTTAACACCTCCATTATTCAATTAAAAAAATGAATATAATTTTTGACTAGTAGTAGCTATTTTTAATAAAAATTAATAATAATGAATGTCTTCAATCTGGTTGCAGAATACAACGTAACTTGGTCTGAAACATTGGATGGATCGTGGTGCTGGAGAAGTCTGGATAAAGATTCGACTACTATGACCCACAGTCCATCAAATGGCGATGTCTTTCCGGTTGTCGCGTGTAAAAGTACCGATACAGTTACCAAGGAGGCTCGCTTCGCCCAGAAGGTAAACAGCCTTCAGGAACCTGACGAAGATTTGCTGACTTCTGCTCGAACTCACTTTCGTCCAATCAGAGATGATGGTCACTGGGCTGATGGAACAACGTTTCCTGTGAACGGTACCGTCGAACGAGTTGCCTATCGGAGATCTGAGTCTGGAAATTTGCTCTATCTTCCGGGAGGCGAAAGTCCTTACATGGAATATCGAGAGGGTGATACACCAGCTTCATCGTCAGTTTCTACTAATCTCACTCTCAAATTTAGAGTGAGACAGTGCGACAAGTGTATTCAGACGGAGCCAATACGATCGCCGGTTAAACGCAGAATCCTGTCGGAGGAAAATCGCTTTTATTATTCCTCGGCCGAAACTGAAGAAACTGCAACGCAAGAGATTGAAGATTCGGAAAAAGATTGCTTCATTCTGGAACAACTTGGATGGGCCCAGCCCACTTTACTCTTGCACAACGAGAGAAAAAGGTAATTGAATTTTACTTATTTTTTTTATTTATGATTTGAAACTTGTTAGAGCTTTTTATTTGTAGTTAAATTACATTTAATTATTATAAGTATTTCTTTGAGAAAATATTTTTTCGATTGAAGCAAATCCGCCTAATCATTTTACTGACAGTTTTTCGTTCAGATAGGTTCGTAACTTCGAGTAAAGTCTAAAATTCTAAATGTTAGAGTAAGAAATTAAAATAAGGAGGTACATTAAATTAAAGGTAAAATTTATTCACTGATGAATAATTCCATTAAATTTAATTGTAATCCTTTCAAATTGTGGAGCTTTTCCTATCTCGAGTATTCAAATTTCAGTTGCTTTGAAGCTTCCAGAGGTTCCATTTAATCTTGTAATACTTCTGACATTGGAAAGGATTAGAATTTGAATTATGTGAAAGTTTAAAGGGAGTTGGAATGAAGCATTAATGCATAATGTTTTGCCCTTCAAATCCCTTCAAATTAAATTCAGAATAAATAGAGGAATGTTGTTTAAAAAACAAAACAAAATTAAAGAACGCCTGAAAGTCTTTTAGAATTTCTGTTGATTTTGAGACTAAATTTTGGGCGAGGGAAGTTTCTACTATACAAATTAAATTTATTTAATTGTAAATTTAAAAATGTTGATTTTGAAGCGTTATAACAAAGATTTTATTTTTTGTTAAAGGAGATACAGTAGCAGCTTCAGATATCGGCCGCTGGCAGCGTTGCGTCCGTTGACTTTATAAAAAAGCAAATTTTGCAAAAGATACGTGACCGGCAAATTATGTTTTAGCTATATATTTGTCGAAATGTAGACAAAGGATACAAACTGTAATATTTGGCATGGGGGTCCTCTTGGCATGTGGAATTTGTTATGCATGAATCCAAGATGGCACTGTTATCTCCCTTGCCACCTATAGGCAACAGTTATCAAAGAAAAACAAGTTAAACACAAGGATGCGAAGAAACTTGTAACAATACAGTTTATTTAGATGGTTTAATTATCATTAACCTTTTGTCGAGAGAAAAAAAAGTAAAAGAAAAGTAAAAAAAGTGTATACCTCATGCCTCGTTCGATGATAATGCAATCATCGACAAATTAGTAAGAGTGATTTCCGATTTATTCGTTATATATATTGTTGACGATTTTTTTCCATTGTTTTGCTTTTTAAAAAACGTGAAATTCACTCGCCGTTGTTCGATAGGATATTATTACACATGTATTTTATGCCGTTTTTATCCCCGTTTGGCACTCCAGAATTGCAAAACTTATGCAAGCCAAGAATTCACGCGCAGAATAATAATAATAACGATAATATTACTAAAGAGAAGGGTTGATTTTGACAAAATTGATAATGGAGAACGTACAAAAAAAATATTTAAAAGTAGCGAAAGGTCAATTGATTTGATCTTTTGCAAGCTTCACTCGAAACTATTCTATTTCCTTGTTATTTTCTGTAATTATTAATGAATTATCGTAATCGTATTTCCCATTATATTTTAATTCCTTAGAAGTTTAACACCCTCCTTAATCCCAGGCTCCTGATATCCTTATGCTTCCCTCACGAATCCCTAAAAAAGAAGAAAAAGTGTATACCTCAGAGGAGGTGAAAAGGAGTCACTGGATGAAAAAGTCTTTTTATTGAAATCGGTCAAAATATTTATATCTTGAAGATATAAATATAGCGGAAATAGGAAACGTGAAGGATGTAATAAAGCAAAAGTTTTTAACTCTGAACAAAAAAATGTACACGTTGCAAGTGACCAAATAAAGGCAATGCAGACACTACAATTTCCGATTTCATTTATTATTCCTAAACATCCAGTAGATAATGATTGTCTTAGGTTTAGTTTTAATTATAAGGCGAAAAACATATCTGGGTTGCAGAAGGTAAATTAAATTTTTAAAACTTAAATAATCTTTAAAATATAAAAAATGTATTCTAAAGTCAGTTTAAAAATTCAAAGGACTGAGAGAAAAAACAAAAACTTGGGAAATATTCGCACTGTCATTGAATAGGTCCTCAATTAAATTCGTGCAGTTAACACATTTTTTATTTTTTTACACAACATCCAAATACACGTTTAAACAAGTACACATTAAAATCAAATCGTCTTATTTGCAGAATTCATCAGTGCAAAAGAAATTAAAATAGGCGTTTGATCTTTTTGTAAATAATTTGAAGAATTTTCTGAGTTAGTATCTTGTTATCTATAATATTAAGTATAAATTTTTCTGTTTCTGAGCAACAAACTCGGTTTCTATTTCCTTTCCTTTTATTTTGTCAAAAACTATCAACTGTTAAAAATTTTATATTATACATATATTGAATTGGTAAAAACGATTTCTATTTCTTTTTTTCTAAAAAATATATACTTCTTTTGCTGTCTTAAGAATGAATTAAACGTTAATTAAAACAATTTTCATAAATGGTTTGTTTCAGATAGAAAGTGGACTTATTTTGAGCTTATTTTTTGCCTGTGGTATTTCTACCCGCTTTTAATTATATATATGTATGTATCTTTATCTTAAATCTACTATTTCACAGTTTGCACTAATGAGCCTTTTGTATAACAAAACACGCCACAAAATCGGTGAAAAAATAATGTACACCATATCTACAGTTTTTAATTAATTGTAAAATACAGAATGACTCAAATTTTTAAAACTCATATCATACTGTATTTCACGAACACGCGTGCTTTGAGAAATTAAACTTTTTCAAATCTTTTGAACCACTAATTTTTAAATGGACAGAGGATTAGAAAGGTCCGTGTATTGAGCATTTTTAATTTAATAAGCATAAGGCTGACCTTGCAGCATTTTTTCCTGAATGTTGTAAATTATATAAAAGTTTTAAAAATGTAAAAACTCCCTTTCAAATTTAATTTTCAAGAATAAAACAACATAAGACATATGTAACTACTATAACATAAAATAACTACATATACTGCTTATCCTATAGACATATGTTAAATACAAGCCACACAAAATATTTCTTTCTTTCTTTTATATAATATATATCTTCTGATACATTTCGAGTGTTTAAAATTTATTAAACCTTTGTTGATAAATAGAAAATTGGTCTTATGCTTATTGTAGCCACTTTTTAATTCTCAATTATCGTAATTTATTTTATCACCTAAATAAGGTTTTTATTATGATTATGCTCGCGTAGTGATGATAGGAATTAATTTCTTACATTGTTTTACAGATTAAATCGAATAAAACGTAAATTAAAAGAATATAATGCTTTTGGATAGAAAAATAATTTTTTAAATCCAAAAGTTTTGCTTTTCAAAACCTTTTCAATTATCCATTTGGATAATTTTTTTTAATTTGAGCAGTTTATTCTTCAAATTTTAATTCCGATTCTTCTGTGAAAAAGGTCTTGAAAAATTAATTATCTTTAACCTTTCTTGCAGAGTTGGAAATAAAATTTTATTTTTAAAAAGTGAATTTTAACTATCGATTTTGCATAACTGATGATGATCGATTTGTATACGAATAGGCGCATCTCGCAATACATAAGACGCCCCAAATAATCGCGTTTCTATTTCCTATTCGAAGTCGATAATCAATTATGATATCGAATCTGATAGGATTTGAGTTTCCTGAACGCAAAGCGTCGGCTTTCATGGGTCACGAGCTTTTTTCAATTCGATGCCCTACTTGCAGCCCAATTCGAATTAAAATCTTGATCTGAATCGGGTAGGAAGCTGCAAAGCTTGCGTGGGAGCTGGCCGCAAGTTGAATACGATTGGCTTTACGGCATCTGCAGGCTTGTTTTTTGCATCTAGATCGGCAACAGCATCTTTGGGACGACATCGATAATAATAAAACTCCAACATCAAAGTGACGCAGGCCATACTAATGCCTACAAAGATAACGACAAAGATCCCGCCGATGTTATAAATGCTGATTCCGTCGTTTTGATTGCTATCTTTGCCACAACTCTTGCTTTCCTTGTTCTGATTCCACCACGTGTCCTTCAACTTTTCCAGTTTTCTCTTGTTCAGCAAGTCCAAAATACTGTAAAAACCGTTTATTAATTTATTTTTCTTCAAGATTTCCATCTCATCAAACTTATACTGAATAATAAACAAGGTTTCTAAACTTTATCAATTTTTCTAATTTAAAAAATTCGACTGGCCAGTACATCATTTTCTACGTACTTAGATTCTAAGTCTCATAAAGAAAAACCAATGATTCTAAACTTATATGAGTTAGTTTTTCTATAAAGCCAAGAGGTTGGCTGAGAAACCTGCTCATGTCTGTTGTTTGACTGAATTTTCCACTTATATGGATTTTTAGGCAATTTTAGACAATTGGAAGGTTTGCTTTAAAGGCTAGTAATTTTTAAGAATGTTTTTGGCTAAGCGGTAAAATACGTGTTCCTTTATTTCATTTTATAAGACATTCTAGAATATCTGAATACCAATAATTTATTCTGAAACCATGACCTAGTTTTTTTTCTGAAATTTTCCTTACTTTGAAATGAAATCTCTCTTTAAGGTTTTATCTTGCTTTATAGATCTTCTTAAGACAAATCGGATTGTTAGAAATATTTATATTTATTTGTTTTTTTAATTAGACAGAAGGGATTAAATATGATTTACAATTTCTCTTCCAGTAAGCGAAAAAAATTTAGAACTGTGAGACTGAACGAGTTAATG
The DNA here is from genome assembly GCA_904066015.1 of Synergus gifuensis. Lineage (NCBI taxonomy): Eukaryota > Metazoa > Arthropoda > Insecta > Hymenoptera > Cynipidae > Synergus > Synergus gifuensis. The sequence goes on from CAJFCO010000082.1 coordinate 2,125,703, forward strand.
TTTTCGAGAGACTAATTCAATTTCAAACATTTCTCTTTAATCAACAAAAGCGGTAATTAAACCAAATATTATTATTATAAAATTCAGTTAAAAATGAAGCACATTTTAACTTCATTTTAAGCAGGATTTTCGGCCTCAGTTGAACTTTCTGTCCTGTCAAATTTTTGAAGCTAATTTTCAAGATGTTGGCTGACTAAAACTTGTCATATCTACTGTCTGACCAGCTACAGATTTTCTCCTTATATTCCAAGTTCCATAAAGTATAATAAGAATTTCTACAAAATAAATATTAATAAGTTTTATTTAGCAATTCATGCTGCTTTGCATTTTTTACGATCTTGTAGGTAATGATTTATAATTTTATCAGAATGCTAGGAATGGATGGCATCTTCAATATCTGAATTGAAGATATTTATTACACCTATTTATTAATAAGCTCTTAAAAAAAGTCTAATGCATTTCTAACTAATTAGTCTAACTAATTTAGAAAATTACAAATTTTTTTCGAATATAAAATGAGTATCTTTAGGGTACAATTACCAAATAGATTAGAATATAAGTCAGAAATCATTTTTTTGTAAATTTTCTTGAAAATGATGTTGATTTTTACATAATTAATATACTTACGCATTGTTAAACTGATCTTTTAGAGGTGATCCCCGTTGAACGGCGATAGCGTAAGGTTTTCGTGAAAATTCCTCGCCTACCATTTTTAAGTCGCAATTCGTGAACGTCAGGTATTTAATATCCGAGGCATCTCCAATTAAAGCAAATTCGTTACTTGTGTTAACTTTTCTTATTCTGTCTATAGCTTCTTGCAGAGTTTTCGGGAATTTGGCTTCTCTCATCGTTTGAAACATTTTCGTGTACTTGTCGCTGACGGGATAGTCCCAAACCGCTAGCTTTGATCTTTCCAGGTCACTAAGACTATCGTTCAGACTCATGTCCTTCCAAATCCTGAATACAGAAAAATTTAAAACAAATATTAAGTTATATTGCAGAATAAATCGACAATTTTTTCAATTAGAGTATTGAGGACTTTCACGGTAAAATCACTAAAAGTTGAAGCTTTAAAATCCATATATAAAATTTCTGTTTCACTATAATCAGCTAAAAAAAGAATTTGCTGACCATAGCTAGTTATACCTACTGCCTGCCTTATAACGCCTTATCTACTTACATCCTAAGTCAGGTATTTAAGGTATTTTTCTGAACTTCAAGCCAATTTTTCTAGATTAAAGAACTCGGTGGACTAAAACGGGTCGTTTCTACTGTCTGACTGGTACGAAATTTTCTACTTAACTTTTTACCCTCATAAAGAATAATAAAGTTTTTTAAACGCCTGAGCTTGTTTTTCTAATTTAAAGAGTTGGGCTGAACAAAACTGAACGTACTTATGTACTGCTTGGTAATACATTCTTTACTTCGATTTTTAGTCTTAATAATAAAAAAAAGAATGTTGACATTGGATATTCTTATACTTTTTTCTTTAACTGCTAGGATGTTCCCTTAATACTCGTGTTTTATTTTAGGAATATTTGTTGGTGTTTCCGTGATAATTTGGAAATTCGAACCAGAGCTTCTCAGGTTTATTTTTATCAGTAGAATTTATTTAGTAAGCGTGACAGGAAATTTTTCTACGCTACTAATGCATTTACTTCCAAAGAGTGAGTTGTGATGTTTACTTAACGTCACAGTCAAACATGTCAAACCCTAGGGAGAATGAAAGTCGCCACGAAGAAATCGATTCCCGGATACATGAAATACAATCAAATAAAAACGAAATAAAAATCAAATTGGTCTTATTTCTAAAAATTAAAAATTTGTCCATAGAGTAATATTTGCAGTAAGTTTTAAATTCGTTTCATACTACTTTTAGCTTCTGAAAGTTTAGGAATTCGTCTGTGGTTAAAGGAGATTCTTGAAACGAACCATAGAAAAATCGATGACAATTTGTTATTGATTTTCAATCAAGAAACAAAAAGTTCGAACCAATTTAGGTCCGAGAAAATTGACAGGAATAACTATTTTTCAACTTATCTTGTTTTCTATTTTCAAAGTGTCGCAAAACTGTTCCTTCAAAGAAAAAGGTCTCTGAAATGTTT